>JAJJWW010006376.1:0-540988 GCA_023531295.1 Papaver armeniacum | reverse complement strand
AGTCTCGGTCGGAGAAAAATACTACACTCTCAGAAAAGGAAACTTTGCAAGCTCTCCAAAAAAGCTTTCATCTCTTGCAAGCTTCCTAAGCTTTCACTTTCTGATACAAGTCGAGATACTACTCTCCTCAACACCTTTCTCTGCTTCCCTCCCCAAATCAACCCTTCTCCTCCACTTTGTGACCGAAGCAAGTCCGGAACGGTCATTTCTTGGTTTAGGCCGGACTTGTACAGATTGATCTCTGGAACCTATAAAGTGCTCACGTCGGACACATTTGTTTAGGGTTTGAACCCGTTTCTCACTCACCCACCGAATTTACTGAAATCGGCAGAAACGATTTTACCCATAAACAATTGGCGACCACGAGCGGGAGGATTGATCTTTCGGTTAAACTTCAAGTTCTAGCTCCCATCCGCAAATTTCACGCAAGCATGGTCGGCTATCAGGCAATCTCCACGAACATTGATCCTTGCCCAAGGTCATGATAACTCCTCACCCTGGAAGCAACACCACCAATGGAGAGGTCCCAAGACTGGTTGACTTCGATACGTGTTCGGAAATCACGCCGAAAACATGGACCTAATGAAGGACGTGATTACCAGCATACTCGACTTCCTCATCAATCTAGCATCGGGGCCAAGTGATCCATTCCCCCCAGGAGATCAAGAACAGGGGACTAATATCCCGAATGAGCATGCTCAAATCAACGGTTTCGTCACTGACTGGAAGCCAGCGGACCAGGAGGCGACCATGTTGATAGAAAACTTATGTGAGTTGCTGCATCTCTCCAAGGACCAACGAACAAAGACGTTCTCTGCTATCAACCGAATATCACTAAACGCATCACTAATTCCTACACCCGCGGGGACTCCAAGGATCCCCGGAAGATCCGTCAACAATATTATTTTCACCGATGACGATATGATGGTGGAAGACGGTCACAACCGGGCCTTGCATGTCACAAACCCTTGTCAAGAACATGGAGTTTCAAGAGCACTCATTGACACGGGTGCATCTTCCAATGTCATCACTCTCAAGACACTCAAAGCTGCCAGGGTGCGACCTAACGAGATCATGCGACAACCCACTATGATGACAGATTTCGAAGGCAACCAAACTAGCACATACGGCTACGTCAACTTGGAGCTGGCAGTAGGGCCAATCCAATCAAACGTGAAGTTTGAAATAATTGAAAAAAACCCAGATTATCACATGATACTAGGAAGGTCGTGGCTGCACAACCTCAAAATCGTGCCTTCAACATACCACCAATGCCTAAAAACGGTATTGAACGGAGAAGTTGTTCGTATTCCCGCATCACTCTCCCCCTATGCGCCAGTCTACTGTGTAGAAGCACATGGGCCGAAGGAGGGTTCAAAGGGCGTGGCGACCAGGATTCTGGTCTTCTGCAACCAAAATGGACGTCGCTCAGGGATAGCGACAAGCTGGAGATACCCCGCAGAGGGGACCACCCCTCCACCATCTCCTCAGAAGGAAGATCTGCCAGTCTTTCGCCACCGGATGTAACCCGTGCCCGCACCAAGCGAGAGTGCACCCTTACCGCAAGACGGAGCAAAAATGGAAAGCTCACACATTATCACCGCTGTTAGCAATTAGCAGGGGAGACCATGACCCGGTCTCTCCGCCCGAAGGAATGTCTTCACAATGACCAGGAAGAAGTTCCAGACGCCCCTCAGAAGTTACAAGATGGGACCGACTTAACCACCGACGAACTCGAGACTGTCAATATAGGGAATGAGGGATTTCCGCGTCCTATCCTGATCAGTTCGACTCTACATCCTGCAGAACGCTCAAAGCTAGTCAACCTACTCGAAGAATACCAGGACGTATTCGCATGGAATTACGAAGAAATGCCTGGCTTGGATGGAAAACTGGTCACCCACCATCTGCACGTGATACCCGGGTCCAAACCGGAAAGACAATGCACGACGAAGAACAAATCAAGGTGGAGGTCCAAAAATTACTAGCCGCTGGATTCATCAAGCCTATTCATCATCCTACTTGGTTGGCCAATATCGTTCGTGTTAAAAAGAAGAATGGTCAGATCAGATGTTGTGTCGATTTCAGAGATTTGAACAAGTGTTGTCCCAAAGACGATTTTCCGCTACCTAACATTGACATGCTGGTAGACGCCACCGACATGGTATGTTCTCTTTCATGGATGGATATAGCGCTACAACCGTGATAAAGATGTATGAGCAGATGCGAGTAAAGATCTGACTTTCCGAACCCCTCTCGGAATTTCTATTACACTGCAATGCCTTTCGGTCCGAAGAACATTTGAGCTACTTACCAACGCGCCATGACTACCATCTTCCACGATATGATGCACAAAGCAAGTCGAAGATTACGTAGATGACGTGGTGGTTAAATCAAAGACTCGAGCGGATCATCCAAACGTCATGCGATAAGTGTTCGAAAGATGCCGCGAATACAAGTTGAAGATGAACCCTTTGAAATGCGCCTTTGGTGTCTCTTCGGGGAAATTCTTGGGATTCCAAGTGACGGCATGCAGGAATAAAAGTTGATCCGGTCAAAACACAAGCTATCCTCACGATGCCGCCACCACGAACCGTAAAGGAGCTCCGAGTTTCATGGGCAAGGTAAACTACATTCGTCGCTTCATACCAGGGTTGGCACAACTCACCACTACGTTTACTCCTCTGCTAAAGAAGGGAGCAAATTTCGCATGGACTACGCCTCAGCAAAAAGCGTACCAGAAGATCGGCAAATACCGTCCTCTCCGAATGTCATGAAGCCTCCCTATGCGAGGGAAACCACTATGTCTCTACACAGCCTTTAGCGATCTTTGCCGTTGGAGCTCTCCTCGCACAAGAGGACGACAAAGGAATGGAATACCCCATATACTATTTCGGTCGAACGTTGAGAGACGCTAACTCGATACCCCAAAGCGGAAAAGGCATGTTTAGCACGATTTATTCCATCCGTGTTCAGGCACTACCTCCTCTCCAATAAAGTGGTGCTAGTATCCAAATCAGGACCGGTAAAGTTTCTCCTCTCGAAACCTGCCCTGATAGGGAGGCCAGCTAAATGGCTCTGCCAACTGCCGAGTTCGACATAACGTGCGTTTCCCCAAGGGCCATAAAGGGACAAGGCATGACTACATTAAACATTCCGGGAGAAGACACCGCAGAATTACGAGAAGGTCTCCCAGGGAGATTTTCCGAGATATCTTTTTAGTCAAAGAGGAAACGTGGCTACTTGTTTTTCGACGGCTCTTCTACCCCCAACACTAATACCGGAAGAGCGGGAGTTGTACTAGTATCTCTTGCTGGAAAAGTCTTCTCGCACTCTTTCAAGCTAGACTTTCCGTGCACCAATAACTCAGCTGAATACGAATCTTTCCTCATCGGATTATCATTAGCTAAACAAGTCGGGGCCACGCGTTTGGAGATAAGAGGAGATTCCAAATTACTCATCAACCGTAAACGGATCTATGCATTGAAGGAACTAACGCTGGCACCATACAAATCAAGCACAAAACTACTCAATTATTTCGCCGAAGCAACCATCACACATGTCGGCCGTAGCGACAACAAGCATGCCGGCTGCTTAGCTACACTAGCCTCAAAGCTGCAGTTCAAGGAACTGAGGAAACCCCGACAAGAAACGGCAAACGGTAGCTTCAACGTGGCTTTCACAACTCTGAAAGCCGAAGTTGACGACTTGGAGAACTCCTATCATTCAAGAACTCAACAACTCACTTTTTCAAGGGAAGGTCGACCTCAAGACTTTGCGGAATTTCTTTATGCTTCAAGTGTTCTATATCGCCGAAATCCAGACGGCTCTCCACAAGGTGTCTCGGGAAAGAGGAAGCACAAAGCGGCTTGAACATATTCATGCCGAAGTCCTGTGGAATAACATCATTGGTAACCCTCTACCGTCGTTTACAACGACTTGGATACTCTTGGGTGAGATGGAAACCCAATCCCGATTGCTCCAAAAAGCGTGTCCAAACTGCCAGGCGCCCCCATGTCAGTCAGAAATCCTCAACATCAGCCATACTGGGGACTGGCGGGAGCCGTACATCACTTTCCTTCGCGATGGCATTCTTCTTACTAACAAAGAGGATGCGTCCAAACTAAGACAGAAGTCCAAAAGATTCGTGTTCCATGATGGGGTTTTTATATCGCAAGAGTTTCGGGGAGGTCTACTAAGGTGTTTGAACGGCACGAGAGGTCCCGATTATGTTAAGAGAAATGCACGAAGGCGAACACCAAGGAAAACGAAATTATTCCTGCGCAGATACACGAGAGGTACTGCGGCCGACCATGGAAGACGACGCGGCTACCTTCGTTCGGAAATGCCGAGAATGCCGAGGTTCATGGAAACCTCATCCACGCGCCTCCAACACCCTTGCACGCAATAAGTAGCCGTGGCCCTTTTATAGGCGGGGACTCGACATCATCGGGAAAATCAACCCCATCCTCAAAACAGCATGAGTACATAATAACAACCGCGACCGAGTACTTTACCAAGTGGGTTGAGGCTGTCCTTAAAAAGGAACCACTGGAGCAACAATCGCGGCATTCATCAAGGAGCACATCATTTGCCGCTTTGGCGTACCTAAACACGTCATCACCAACAACGGTACACCTTTCGCTAACAAGCAAGTGCAGGAACTACTTGAGAGGTACGGAATCAAACAAGTCTTCTCTACCATCTATTATCCTCGGGAAATGGGCAAGCCGAAAGTACCAACAAGACTCGATCCGAATCCTCACCGAACAAGACATGACAATCCCGAACCCGGCATGAGCAATTACCCATGGCTCTCTGGTCGTACAGAACATCTCCTAGAATCTCCACCGGCATGTCTCCTTACTCCCTCGTCTATGGTACAGACGCGATCCTCCCGGCAGAAATCAAGATCCCGTCCGCCAGAATTGCCACAGCGAGCGGACCCCAGTGGAACGAAGCCGAATCACTCAATGCCAGAATTGCGGAACTGGATACTCTAGACTCCAAAAGATCCCGGGCAGAGGAACATGCACAAATATACAGGACGGGATTTCCGGGGGCGTACAACGACCATGTAAAACCCGGGGTTTTCAAGGAAGGAGATCTCAAAGTGCTAAAAACCGCCAAACACATCCAAAGAAGACGCATCAGCACCGAAGTTTTCTCCCAAATGGGAAGGGACGTACATAATCACTAAAACATATAACAACGGTTACTACAAGATCATCAAAGAAGATGGGGAAAGCTAGAGACGTTTATCAACGGAAAATGGCTTAAGGCGTACTACGCCTAATCATTCCCGCAACATGCTACATCAAAAGTGTGAACGTCCGGGCATTTTCTCGCTTTTACTTTCATTCTTACCGCTTATCGAATTTCAATACAAAGCCAACGGATTAACGAGAATCTCTTTATTTTCTTCAAAAAAAAAAAGAGAAAGGGGAGCCTTCGAATCTCATAATGCAAATCAGAAAAGCCCATCTAGTAAATTATAGTCCCTACAAAATATCATCTTCAATCGGCCATGATATCTTTCAGTCATACTCTTCAAATCTAGAGTTAACTCTTCAATCTTCCGAGACTCAGGGCCAAAATTCCCTCTTCTTCCAGCATGGCTTTCGTGGCAGGAATCACACCGGAAGAATACCAGCCGTCGACCTTCACAACATTGAGGCGGTGCCGCAAACCGTAACGTTAAAATCCAAAGATTCGCAGTAGACACCATGTTCTCCCACTTCGAATGGTGACTCCACAACACACGAATGGACACATTCTCCATCTCAACAATCATTGGCAAAAGACAGTTCACTACGGAAACCAAAGCGGACGAACAACACTTCACCACGCTCCTGGTAGCGATATGGCCGTACGTCCTCCATATCTTTGTATAAAGGGCTACGAATTATTTCCGCACCAAGAAACCACCAACATTCCGATAATTGGAGGAGAGAAACCTCATGCGAGTCCCAAACGATAAACCTGCAGAAGGGTATTCATGGCAAGAAAGCCCTAAATCAGCATTCTCCAAATCTGCAGCAGTCAACAAAGTCGGACTTGAAGGAAGAGGAACAACTAGGTCATCTTCGTCGATAACAGTGACGCATGCTCCAACAGGATATCTCTGCACAAAAAGGAAATTTCCCCATTTACACAACAAGCGTTAAAGTGCGTGTCAGTCCACCAAAGAAGAAGGAAACATACCGGTATGATTTTCTTAACCCGAATAACATTTGTTGGGATGCTCATGCAAGAATCGGACCTCGCGCCCTCATCCTGAGAACTCCGATCTGGTTAGAAGATGACTCGAATCTGCGTGACATAACAAAGAGAGAAATCCAACAAGAAGAATCTTTTCTCAAACAAGGAATATGATGCGTTTGCATTGGGTATAAATACGGGATTTTAAATGGGAAAGGAAGCAATGAGGGACATAACGCTTTCAGATTTTAGCATGAACAATGCCCTAATTGAAGCCGCACGTGAAGGAAAGCAAAATAAGGAAACTTTGCTACCCGAAGAAACGTCTACTCCCTCCTCATTTACATAAGTCACGCCTGCAAGCACGGCTTCCAATTGCGCCGACCTCCCAATGGCCGCACAAGTCACGACTGCAAGCACGCAAGACTTCTACACTTTTCGCCGGTCCCACCAGCTAGCACACTCAGTTTCCCAACTCACGCCAACTTCCCAACGTCGCCCAAGCTGCACCGGGCCCACCGATTGCGCCCGCCTCCAAATTTGTGCAAAACTACCAGAGGCAAGGATTCCAAATCCTATCTATAAAAGGTCAGACAAGCCTCTTTCAATTCTCTTTACGGTTTGCTGTTAATAGTTTGTCACCATCTTATGCTTACCTCGCAACAAAGCCCCTGCCTCCGAGCTAAGCGAGGACTTAATGTTAATGGTGGTTTTTAGACAAGGGGTAAAATCGTAAACCCCATGACCTAGTGTTACCTGCAACACATTAAATAAGGGCATTTAACTCGGTGTAAATAATTAATAGGGGTATTTTTCAAAATACCGCATTAGGGTTTTCAACACGAGAACCCTAATTCCAAAACCAAGCCGCACCTCGCGCATCATGGCAAGAATGCCAAACCAAGCCGCATACTTTGCGCACCATGGCAACAATGCCAAACCAAGCCGCACCCTCGCGCATCATGGCAGCAATGCCAAAACCAAGCCGCATATCGCGCACCATGGCAACAATGCCAAGCCAAGCCGCACCCTGCGCACCATGGCAACAATGCCAAACCAAGCCGTACCCTGCGCACCATGGCGACAATGCCAAACCAAGCCGCACCCTGCGCACCATGACGACAATGCCAAACCAAGCCGCACCCTGCGCACCATGGCAACAATGCCAAACCAAGCTGCACCCTGCGCACCATGGCAGCAATGCCAAACCAAGCCGCATATCACAGCACCATGGCAACAATGCTAAACCAAGCCGCACCCCGCACCATGGCAACAATGCCAAAACCAAGCCGCACATCGCGCACCATGGCAAAGCAATACCAAGCCGCTATGCCTTTGGCCCACGCCAAATATAGCGCCCTAGGCTTGCAAGACTTGCAACTAGGTCAACATGGCCGCACGTGCCATTGGCACATGCCAATACGTGTCGCAAGCCATATTTCCAAGCCTCTATGCCTTTGGCCCACGCCAAATATAGCGCCCTAGGCTTGCAAGACTTGCAACTAGGTCAACATGGCCACACGTGCCATTGGCACATGCCAATACGTGTCGCAAGCCATATTTCCAAGCCGCTATGCCTTTGGCCCATGCCAAATATAGCGCCCTAGGCTTGCAAGACTTGCAACTAGGTCAACATGGACGCACGTGCCATTGGCACATGCCAATACGTGTCGCAAGCCATATTTCCAAGCCGCTATGCCTTTGGCTCACGCCAAATATAGCGCCCTAGGCTTGCAAGACTTGCAACTAGGTCAACATGGCCGCACGTGCCATTGGCACATGCCAATACATGTCGCAAGCCATATTTCCAAGCCGCTATACCTTTGGCCCACGCCAAATATAGCGCCCTAGGCTTGCAAGACTTGCAACTAGGTTAACATGGCCGCACGTGCCATTGGCACATGCCAATACGTGTCGCAAGCCATATTTCCAAGCCGCTATGCCTTTGGCCCACGCCAAATATAGCGCCCTAGGCTTGCAAGACTTGCAACTAGGTCAACATGGCCGCACGTGCCATTGGCACATGCCAATACGTGTCGCAAGCCATATTTCCAAGCCGCTATGCCTTTGGCCCATGCCAAATATAGCGCCCTAGGCTTGCAAGACTTGCAACTAGGTCAACATGGCCGCACGTGCCATTGGCACATGCCAATACGTGTCGCAAGCCATATTTCCAAGCCGCTATGCCTTTGGCCCACGCCAAATATAGCGCCCTAGGCTTGCAAGACTTGCAACTAGGTTAACATGGCCGCACGTGCCATTGGCACATGCCAACACGTGTCGCAGGCCATATTTTCAAGCCGCTATGCCTTTGGCCCACGCCAAATATAGCGCCCTAGGCTTGCAAGACTTGCAACTGGGTTAACATGGCCGCACGTGCCATTGGCACATGCCAACACGTGTCGCAGGCCATATTTCCAAGCCGCTATGCCTTTGGCCCACGCCAAATATACCGCCCTAGGCTCGCAAGACTTGCAACTAGGTCAACATGGCCGTACGTGCCATTGGCACATGCCAACATGCTAGCTAGTAGCCTAATTTGCAAACCGTGCAACCTACCACCAAGGCATTCCGCACATGCCATTGGCACATGCCAAACGCACACGCTGGTAACCTAACTTGCAAACCGTGTAACCTACCACCAAGGCATTCCGCACATGCCAAACACACACGCTGGTAGCCTAACTTGCAAACCGTGCAACCTACCACCAAGGCATTCCGCACATGCCATTGGCACATGCCAAACACACACACTGGTATCCTAACTTGCAAACCGTGCAACCTACCACCAAGGCATTCCGCACATGCCACACGCGCCACTAGCAGCGCCACTTGCACTCAAGATGCAACCAACACTCGAGATATCAACACAAACGGGGATGCTTCTTTAGGGTTTTGGTTTGGCGGTCACAAGATGTGCAACGTACACTACGCTCACATTAAGAAAGCGTGAAAAGGAATAAAGCGGTCAAATAAAGAGGAAATAATGGTGAAAAACGTTTTCACCCATTAAACCATGCGGTTACCACCTCCTCCCATTATTTCACCCTTTACTCTCTTCCTTCATGAGGCCAGAGTACGTTTCAATCTCGACTTGTATAAATAGGTCTTACCTATTTCCACCCCGGACAACAAGTCTCGGTCGGGAGAAAATACCGCACTCTCGTAAAAGGCAACTTTGCAAGCTCTCCCAAAAGCTTTCATCTCTTGCAAGCTTCCTAAGCTTTCACTTTCGATACAAGTCGAGATACTACTCTCCTCAACACCTTTCTTTGCTTCCCTCCCCAAATCAACCCTTCTCCTCCACTTTGTGACCGAAGCAAGTCCGGGACGGCCATTTCTTGGTTTAGGCCGGACTTGTACGCATTGATCTCTCGAACCTATAAAGTGCTCACGTGCAGCACATTTGTTTAGGGTTTGAACCATTTTATCACTCACCCACCGAATTTACCGAAATCGGCAGAAACGATTTTTACCCATAAACAACTGCGTACAAAACTACAGAAAACTGTCCCACTTGTTATCTGCGTAAGTATGCTTCTATGTTTTTCTAGCTTTAATGTTTGCTTCCATATTTACTAGAGACATATGTTTGATAAACAATAAATAGGAACTGAAACCTCAACGGTTTGCATCACTTGATTTTGAATTTTTCTAATTTTGGCTACTGATTGATTCAACGGCTAACAGTTCAAGACATTGCGTTCACTGATTGGCTAGTAAATCCGATATATTTTCACTAGGTTTGGTTCAAAGCCAAAAGCTACCATTTACCGATGCATTATATTTTCTGCTTGTGCTCTTAAAAGTTTGTAAGTTTTGTTGAGTCAGTATTTTCACCGATGTGGGGGATTGTTGGAATTTTAGATCAAAATTATGTATGAGTGAAAATTAATTTTCAGAATTTAATACTAAGAGATATGTCTTTTCATCCATAAGACACCTAATCATGAATATGTGTTATGGAGAGTCACTATTGGCCATGTTGAGTCACCTATTGGTGAAAAGACACCTTGTAGAGTCACCAGTGATTCCATATAAACCCATCTCTTAGTTTTGTTTTGAATGAGTTTATTAAACAAGTTAGAATAGGTTTTACAAGTTTATTTCTAAAAGTTTGAGTCGTGTCAAAGAGCGCAGTAATTCGTCAATTCGCTAGCCTAAAAGTATGGTAGTGCTACTTACTATAAGGCGTGATCGTTGTATCTTGGAAGGCTACGTCTGGAGAACCGTAAGCACCGTATGCGGGGACGTATTAGTCTTTAAGGAAAGAGTGATCCTTGCCTCGATCAACCAATCCGATAAGTATTCTAACTTTTACTTTGTTAATTTTATGTTTGCTGCATTGTAATGATTTCCGAGAGACCGAAACCGAAGCATATTCTCCAACAGGTAGCAAAACTGAAAGAAGAAAGTGTAAAAATTACATAAAGAGACTATCCTAATTTTGGACAGTATAAGAGCAGTTAAGGTGTGCTTGAAAACCAAAAGCAGTAGCCCAAGCGATTACTAAAGACTTAGCTTCATTTCCTAAGTCAGAGTCAGTCTTGAAAGTATGCTTCGCTTCAAAGGTACGTGCGTTTCTTTCATTCCAAAGTACTCAAACCACTGCATTTGGAATAAGAGACCAATATATATATCAAACCTCATGTGTTAGCTTCATTTCCAAACCACTTCAAAGCACGTGCTTTACCAATTGAGCTAAGATGTCACATGATCCAATTTATATATCAAACCTCACGTGTTTTCTGGTATAACCAAACTAACCAATATACTAATCCCTCCGATTCTGGAAAAGTGATACTATCAACTGTTCAATAACAACCAATATAAGATCAGAGAGGTGACCTCTTATATATGTTTTTAATGGAAAATAGAGAATGGTACAAAATGAGTTGGTAATGAATTGTTCATTCTATACTCACGTTTCGTGAAGTTGATTCATGGGAAGTTCACAACAACATTAGCGCACTTACATTCTCTAGGGTTTAGACTCGCTTTAGTACTACGGTGAGTAGTTAGCCAAATTTCTCTAGAATCTAGCAATTGGCAACCACTATGGGAGCAAAGTTTGCTACATTGTCGCTGTTAGGTAAAAGCCATGGCCGGTGGGAAGTACACATCTGTAATGCTAAACCACTGCTTAGCTCACGGAAACCCAGTTTCCGCCACTGCCGAAGACCTAGCTAGTTTCCGCCCGATATTACTGCATTGTTTTTGACCTTTTGCATCTTTAACCACACGTTCCCAATCAAATCTAAATCCAACCACACGATCCAGTTTTGGTGGAGGCTCAATTTATACGCGGGTTTCCGCCTCCAGTTAGCCAAGAGCCATAGTGCTGCATTCATTCGTTTTCCTCTCTCACCTGCTTCCAAAGCTGAAGCGGCAGCTTTTGAAGGTCTTAATCTCTCACAACCCTAACTTTAATTACTCGAGTCTTTATGATAAATATTTTCTTTGTTTTTATGTTTGATTTTGGTAATCTCATGGAATATACGCGCGTAATTAGGTTGCTATGCGAATGGAATTGAAAAGAAATATGGAAGATGAAGAATCCACCGGTACAGAAGAAATTAATGATTCTCAGGTTTCTGCACATATTCGTGGTATCCTATCAAGAGTTCCGCAGGTAATTAAGCATCTTATACGATTTTACCTCAGTCTTAATTCACTGAAAAACATTTGTTGTTGATTTTTTTTCTCATGTTTGTTATAATTTATAGGGTTTGAAATATATACCCGTTTTATTTTTTTCATGCTTAGACTAAGTGCATTTCCTTGGAGTAGGGTGATACAACCGATTATTATGAGTTGGTCGGGAAATTGAGCCAGTCCGGATATCTATTCCCCGATGACGTCGCGTTGCTTGTGGTAATATGCATTATTTATGCGTTTTCTTTTCCTTCCAGTTAGATATTAGTAGTTTGTAAACGTTTATGTCTGTACATATTATACATTCTGCAGACGATTTTAAAGGGTTTATCTGGAGCAGTAACAGTTGCGTGTATTGATACTGTTCGTCATGAAACTCTTATGAAAGCTGTAAGTTCGTTCGTCTGTGTTTGATGTTATCTAGTTTTTTTTTGATCGATCAAAAGGAATTGTATTAAGAAGCACACAAGCTGTGCGCGAGAGAATACACCAAAAACAGGGGAAACAACCCCAACCAAAGAAAAAAGTTCAAGGATAATCAAAAAGCAACAAAGACCTTTTGACTGACCTTAGAAACTAAACAACCATTGTTACTTGCGAACTAAAACAAAAGCGCAAGCTACATTTAAGTAGTATTTTCATCAATTTCTTCCACATTTAAACCCTTGTGATTTTTTGCCACACCACTAAACATTTCATGACGATTTGCTTTCGAAGATGGAAAGCTTAACCCCAATATACAACCAAACTCCATGAGATTACCTGTTGAAATCTTACTGGGACTAGACTTCTTGCACACCAGCTCGGACACTGCTGATTTCGAAGAGCATTTTTTTTTAGTGCTTAACGTATTATTTTGGAGGGGACCAGTCACTTTAGACTTCGTGCACACCGGCTCAGACACTGCTGATTTGGTAATGCTGATGTCGGCAATTTTTGAGGAAACGTCCTGATCTTCTTCATTCCCTTGGAATCGGTTATAATTTTCAAATCCAGGGGGAATTGACGGATCCGAAGACGAGGAATTTGCCCCAACATCCATTTGATTCAATCCATGGGACTCATTCCCAAGACTAGGAGAAACTCTAACTCTTGATGGAATAGAAATTCCACTAGAATCTGCCTCTTCCCCTTCACAAATTTGGTTTTTCAAAGCATCCACATGAAGTTGAATTCCATGAACAATCATCTCCATAAACTCTTCTTTAGAATCAGGAAAAGTCATTTCCGTAGGACTTAAAACTCCTGTTGCCATATCATATAGAGTACCAAACTTATGTTCCAGGTATCTTTGAGCCTTGTTTAATTTGACGGGATCACATTGTCTTCCCTAGAAACAAGAAATGGAATATCTTGAAAGGAAATGGAATATCTTGACGGGATCTTTGATCCTTGTTTGATGTTATCTAGTATCTTGAAAGGAAATGGAATATGTTTTGCTGTTTGGATCATGTAATTTTCTCGTGTTTCAGATTTTCGGGATGAGTTTGTGGAACTATAATCCAGATGTTATGGATGCCTTGGTGGAACTGATTATACGATTGGTATTTATTTTTGAACTTGTGTATTTAATTTCCCTCCCCCACGGCTATTCCCTATTTCCCTTATTTGGTTGCTTGAAGATTGTTTCTGATTAATATCACAGGCTACCAGCGGATATCTCTACTCGTGCTTGGACATGCTTGTTACCAATTTTATGCCGCACAAGTCATTCTTAAACGAGCTGAATATACCTCGTGTCATTGTAAAAAAGGAACAAGTGCTTGATCGTGTGCATTCAGCATTGATAAACATCACCAATCTGATGCCTCTTGCACCTCTGAGATTATTCCCCATACTTGAACAGTGGATGCCTCATATTTCCGTTAAGCAAGAAGTGAGTATTTGATTTTCCTGATTTAAAAGTTCTTTCTTTTCGACTTTTGTCATTGTAAGACGTGTGAGTTTGCAGTTTTACTGTTTCCATATAAACTCACATTGTCAACTGGCTTAACAGTTCTGCTTCTTTTGGATTATATGGCACAGTTCTCATACTGCCAATATATATATACAGTATGTATGTCCACAGTAATACTAAATCGTTACACAATTGTTATGGCTGATCAGAGTATATATTGATTTTCTATTTTGAAGGTGATGGCGATATATGTGGAGAACATGTTAAGGCTCGAGAGTGGCCCAATTGGAGAATTTTTTGAAAGCTCGGTGTTACCGGTAGTGGTGGATAGGCTTGTAGATTTAGATGTAAGTATCTTGAAGAGTTGAAGTAACATCTCTCTATCTCACTAACGCACACACAAAGGTATTAGCGTAGTTAACTGCTAGTTTGTTCTTGTACCTTCTCAGGTGGAAATAGAATGGAAACATATAGAACTACTAGAGAATATGGAGGAAGACATTTTGGATGATGTTTATGAGGTAATTAAGCTGTTCTTATTTTGTATATTTTAAAGGGAAAATTATTATGCAGAAATGATACAATCATGATTGTGCTTGTGCTTCCCCTATTAATGTCGGAACAGACGACTCCTTTGTAGGTTGCGACTCTACTTAGAAACTGACAACTTAATTCTTGTTAATCAGGGTCAGGGGACTCAGCATGCAAATTCTTTAGCTGCAAAGCTGGATAGATTGATGGTACTCATATGTCAACATCTCAAATCTTGCGCTGAAAATGGCCGTTTGTTTGAGGTGCTGTACCGTACCCGTTTTTTTTTTTTGTATTGATTTCAACTTGCAATACATAAGTTTTGAGGGATATAGTTTTTTTTCTCTAGCGAACAACATAGGTATTAATGTAATATTGTAACTTCTATAGTTCTCTTATGTTGATCCATTTAAATGTTTAGGTGTTCGAGATACTTCTCAAGTCCTTTTATGTTTCTGTTCTAAAAACCCATAGGCCGATATCTGCCCAGGTAATTCTTCTCGTTTATTATTTCTGTAATAATTTATGAAATTTTCTTGTTAATTATCATCTGTAAATGTAACTTGATTTTCCTTTCTGTGCAGTTTTTTATGTTCTATGCTTGCTCATTAGATCCCAAAAAGTGCGGTTTGAGCTTTGTAATTATGCTTGCAGATCAGTTTCTAGACAATACTGGAATTGCACTAACCAGGTAACCTGAGAAAATGCTTTTTGACCTAGTTGTCTAAAGTTTTTCTTACAATCTTTTAGTTTCCAGTTTGATTTCAACATCTTAAATCAAATCTTGAAACAACTTTTACCGGTAAATATTGTCGGAAATACACAAAACTGTGACTGAAATTTGCATTTCTTCCAAAAGTGTCTTTTTGTTTCTGTATGCGAATCCTCACTGTATTTTGCAACTGTTTGGATTGTAGGATGAGTTCAGTTGCTTATCTAGCTAGTTATTTGGCGCGGGCTAAATTTCTTGAGGGGGTTATCATCGCTAACACTTTAGAAAGGTGAGTAGTCTCAGCTTTGTTCTGTGAGGTCTTGGAATTTATAGGTTCCAAAGTCAGATCTCTATTATTTCCACTAAATTGATATCACGATTTTTAGTATATTGACAGGTTTTTATTTTCCCACTTTACATTCAGGCTAGTAAAGTGGTGCGTTGAATACTGTCGGTTAGTTGATGCTGAACAGAAAACATTAAATCCGGAAGCCCATACACTTTTTTATTCAGGATGCCAGGTAAATTGATCTGCTTCTTCTCCAGTTCAAGGTGGTAAACATGATTTGAGTATCCATGAACAGTAATTTTGGGAAGGATTCTGAACAAGTTTTTCATTAAATGCTTCTCTTGAATAATCATTTTTAGTAAAGAGTTTTTAATGATTGTTGCATTTAGTTCAAGGCTCTTTACTTCTAATTAAAAAAAAAAAAAAGTGATAAAGTGATAGTATCCTTTTTACAAAAGGATGGAGTATTTTTCTCCCAAAAGCTAAGCCGTTTTTGGTTAAGGGTTTTATTTATTTTTTTTTTGTATGTAGAATTTTCCTTATTATTTGTTTTTGGATTTCATCTCTATAGGTCATAATGTACGTGCTCTGCTACCACATGCGGGAAATGTTGGATGATCCTGATCATAGATCGCTAATATTTGGATTTCCTCTCTTAGTAGCCAGGAACGTCCACACAAGTCACGAATCTCACTGAGAATCGCGATTTGGCGTTCATGACTGAGATTCGTGACAGGAGCGCGCTCCTAAGGCAAGAGAAACTCGCTCCCATACGGTTTGGAACGTTTCAATACAAAATTACACATGAAAATAGAGAAGAAAAAAAAAAGGCAAAAAGGAAGCAGAGAAAAAGAAAGGGAAGAAGAAAAGAAAGTAGAGAGGAAACGTGATTTAGGTATTGAAACCCTGGGGTTCTTCTACGGACAAGAAACGTTCTAGTCTCACTCTGGGCTAAATTAGAGCCCAAACCCAACATCTTCCCCTCCGTGTCTACACCAAGTTCAAAGGTACACATCACATGACTACTTAAGAATGCTCCCAGAAAAAAGATAAAATAAAAAATGAATGATATTGTAAGAAAATTAGTAGAATAATTATTCTCCTCGTTTCTCATTTTTTGAGAATTTAACGAATCTCGTTTCCGATCTCGCTCCCGCTCCCGATCTCGCTCCCGCCTCCTGGCTACTAAGTTTCCTCTACAACTTATTTTCCTGCACCCTTTGGATCCGTTGAAGGTTAACCACTCGCAGCTTGGTGTAACACTAAATCATGACCAGTACACTCTTTTATACTTTTCAATAAAGATATCGTAGTTATCTTGTTCTCATGAACCCCTTCAATCTGAAATAGGTCTGTCAGCCTTGTGTTGTGGAAGAATTTCTGAAGCAGGCAAAAGCTGCTTCTCTGTTCACCACATCTGAATTCTTTCTTTTTAAGAACTTGCTCTCGTCAGATGTTTCCAAGGGTTTTGGTAGAGCAGAAAGACTTGACATGTTTTTTCCATTTGACCCATGTCTACTGAAAAACACCAAAAGGTTTGTGTTCTGCAACTTCTAAAGACTGATACTCTCATGTAAGGAGATGAGTTCATATGCCATGCTTTAGGAACAATTTCGTTGAAAATACACTTTTCTACGTTTTTGTAGATTTATCAAACCAATATTTCTGTATTGGACGGATGTTGTCCGTCCATATGATGACGAAGAAGATTTCAGTGCCGAGGAGCAACTTGGCGACGAGGTTGATGATCATTTGTCAGATGATGAAGACATGGCAATCGAAGGAGACTGAACTTGTGTCCCAAGAGGATGCCTTCTAGAATCAGACCTTCAACAAGGCCATCGTGATGTGGAAAGAGCTTTTCATTCTCCGCCGGAAGAGTAGAAAAGATATTAAGATGGCGTCAAAAGGTTTGAGCTTTTAGAATCAGACCTTAGTTTTCAGTTTCATTTTGATATTAAAGAGGTATATTAATGGGGCACTATTCCTCCTGCATCTTAATTAGTTAACAAAGTCTTTCGATGATACATGTAATTCTCTTTAAACCTGTTTTTTGTTTTTTTCTTTTCCCTTGCACTCAGTTTGTGAATGAATGTCTACTTCCTTGAAAAACTGTTATGAAAGTACAAGATTTGAGAACACACGCTTGAAGATTTGGTCACCATGTTCACTATACAATAGACCTTAAGAATCAACCAAAATTTTCCTGATCCTGAAATTGGATTTTGAAGAATCAACCAATACCACTTCACCAGAATCCTCTTCGAGCAGTCTTATTTTCTGCTGATATCAATTTACTCCAACACCACAGTTAATCTCATTCTAAAGTTAATCTACATTTCAATTTTGCTTTTTTCCTATTTACCATCCATAAAAGTCAAAATAATTATGACCATAATTATTTCCACTTTTATTGGTCTTCTTCCTTACCAATCAAAAATTCAAGTTAAAAACCCTAGGTTATCTATAAGAATTAATTTGCGATTAACCAAAAAATCATTATTATGAAAGATCCCGTTATAAAAATCTAGGAAAAAAATCCCAACCCTAGATGAATAGAATATCCAAAAAAATTATATCAATCCTATCTTATGTGACCAAGATTTAGAGGTCAGTTACATAATCAATGATCAATGATCGATGCTTTTGTTGTTGTTTTTTTTTTTTTTTAACTGTATTTCTGACTTGTCCAATATTCCATCGATCACTTTCAATCTTTATGTTTTCCTACTTCTAGTTCAATTATTCGTGAGGGGCTCTTTGTGAATCCTCTTGTGGGCCATTAATATATCTAGTGGTGGTGCGGTTCCGGTCTCAAGGTATTTAATTTAATATGCCCAAAACTTCCAGACATGAAACCATAAAAGGATCCATAAAATGATCACGCCACTACTCCTATTTTAGTACTGGTATCGAAGTAATTAGAGGCAACATTAATGTAGCTAGGGTCCCCGAGCACAAGTGGTTTTTATAGAGTTGCGACTATGTTGGCTACATGGAAGGGAAAGAAGAAAACGTGAGCTTCCTTAAAGTCCATGAATGCAAGTTACTTGGAGGTTGAAGGTGGTGGTGGACTGTGGTCTGTGGAGGTGGGGAAGAAGATATAATGGTCGGTGGTGGAGGTGGAGAATAATCTTAAAGTTAGTTTTATTTTTTGTTTGGTTGTTGAGTGATTTTTGTTGGGTGTGAATAAAAGTCAAAAGATGGTATTTAGGATTTAAGAAAATTATGTAGGTGGTACATAGGATTATTGGGGATGGGAATTTATGTGGATGGAAAATAGGAATAAAAAGGATGGGAAATAGGGAAAACCTTATTTTTACTTCAAATTGTTTGGTTTCCTTTTTGAAAATGGAACTTCATTAAAAAGAAAAAAAAAAAACACCTCTGGAAGAGGAGATCTCAAGCCAAAGACTGAGAAGAACACAACAAAAACAAAGACAAAGAAAATACAAAAGATAAAAAAAAAGAAAAATGAATCAGCTAAGGGGGATTCCAAGTGAAAATTGCATCCCACCCATACATCCATGAATCAAAAGAGGAGCTAAAATTCTCTTGAAAAACTTTCATCCATGAGAAAATCATCATCTTTATTTTCATTGTTATTTCTTCAATTCTTAATTCCGTTCTTTCCATAACGTCCATAAAATTGCATAAATCATATATCTCCAAATAGCCTTAGCTTCCCCTCTAAAAGATTCAAAGTTCCATTGTTGAATCAGTTGTAAAATTGCTTTAGGTCTCACCCAAGCCCAGCATGTATTAGGGAAAAGTTCATTCCATACGCGATCAACAACTTCACAGTGTAGAAAAAGGTGGGCTGCATCTTCATCTTTTACTCCACATAATCCACGCAAGGAGAAACCAAAATGTTTCTTTTATGTGTCCCTCTGTCCTAAAATTTCTGTCCTCTATTCTATTTTCGTCTGTCCTAAAATACTGGCCAGCTTCTGTTTATAGTCATATTTTTTAGTCAAACTCTCAAATA
Source organism: Papaver armeniacum (assembly GCA_023531295.1). Lineage (NCBI taxonomy): Eukaryota > Viridiplantae > Streptophyta > Magnoliopsida > Ranunculales > Papaveraceae > Papaver > Papaver armeniacum. The sequence goes on along the minus strand of JAJJWW010006376.1, from coordinate 521,715 downwards.
TATCCTTCATACTTTTACAATTATAAAATAATTTTAAATATCACCAATCTAAATATTAAATGATATATTCCTCAATAAGAAACAAATCTACTAAATCAATCCATAAAGATTTTTTATTTTTATCTTCTATTTAAATATTTCTATAAATTATATTATTACAATGTAATTTTCTTACATACACGATATAATCCTTTTAATTTTAGTAATAACATAGCATTTAATAGGAGTAGTTTTGTACACTTTTCTGGTCTTCTTAATATCTTGACTTAGTCAAAGTGGACTAATAATTTAGGACGGAGGGAGTAATAAATAACACAAAATTGGTTAAAAAGACCAAAATCAACAATTCATGGGTGAAAAAGACATGTAAAATTTGATACGGCTTAAATGGACGAGAATGTAAAAATAGCCAGGATATGTAAGCAGTTTCATCCTACCAATTTTCAAATACTTTTTCTTATTTTTAATTTACATCAGGATGCATCCAGTTTCATCCTTGCTCTTTTATAAGTTTAAGCCAGGATGAATTCAGTTTCATTCTTACGATTTTTTTGGTGTCTATTTCACCCATACTAATTTTTACTCATCCATTAGAACCATGTTTTAAAATTATTTGGCCAAATGACCCATTTTCCGTAATAATAAATTATCAAAGATACAAAATGAATTGGTGGTGAATCCATCATTCTATGTACGTGCTCGGTGGAGTTACATAAATCATGAGCAGTTTACACAACATAGCACATTTGAACGCGCACCTATAAATCACCGTCCTATTATTTGGAGGTGCGATACCAATCCAGAAATCCAAGAGTTAAGAATGTTTTTTTTTATATGAAATATTTGTTTGTACCGTGTATACAATACACGGGAGGCACGCAAATCTATACAAGAAGGTATGCCGGGCAAGTCAATAGGCATGCATGGAATTTTCATGCAGAATTAACTACACATCAATTGCTCAATTCATGCAAGGAAGTTTCATGCAAACTTAATTCCAGGAGGCATGCAAGGGCATGTGGATTAATGCCAGGAGGCATGCACAGGAGTTATGCATGGCGGATTAATGCAGGAGGCATACAGGGAAATTTAATTCAATTTATCTTATTTCGCAATTAAGAGAGGCGTTGTTGTATAAATAAGGGGAATTATAACCCATAAGGAAAAAGAAAAAGGAGAAAAAAAAGGCGTTGTATTTCCATAATCAATAAAACACTACTCCCCAAGGGGATTCGTCCGTGGATGTAGGCAAACCATGTCGAACCACGTAAAATCTGCTTCTCATTTCTTTATTCTAGTTTCATGTTTTTAACCCCGTTTATATCAACAACACCAATATCATCGTGTTTAGTACCCGGAAATATTTCTGGGTGCAAACATTGGCGCCGACTAAGGGGATTCGAGAAAAGATCCTCGTGTTCTACCAAAAACAACAGTATTTCAAAAACTTGAAGTTATGTTTGTGAAAGAATTTGAGTTCGTGTCCGTGAAACATCTCCAAAGGAAGTATTTGGCAGAAAAGAAACTAAAGGATTTCACATAGGAGAAAAATAAAATTTTTCTTTATTTTCTGGTCGTGCTTCAAATCATACGGATATTTGAGGTTTCATTGGAATTTTTCTTATTTCTCACCATAATTTCCTCATTTAATAAGAGGAACATCTATAAAATCGCCATCTCCTGTACAACGTTTCAACGACTTCGGAGTCAACGTGGAATTATCTTAAATGCTCGATTAGAATCACACCGGATGCAGCCACCGTGATCGCACGAGACCAAATACCAAAGCTTAGGAAAAATTTGGCTGATTTCATCGTCTCATACCGGACAACTCATAAGTGATTCAAAGACATCCAAACTTTTGGAATCGATTAATTAGCTCGTATTGGTCAATATGGATCTGCACGGACAACACATGCAAAAGAGATAAGCCTATATTTTTATCCTTAAATCTCGTTAAATTATTTTTGATTTAATTTTATGAATTAAAGCATACGTTTTTATCCTTAAATCTCATTAAATTATTTTTGATTTAATTCCGTGAGTTAAAGCATACGTTTCAATACTTAAATCTCTTTTATTTTTAATTTAATTCCATGAATTAAATTGCGCGATGAAAACAGTGCATGCTTAGAGAAATCAAAAAGCATTTGAGTAACTGAAATTCCCCGGGCATTAAGAAACGCACATGTAAAGGAGTCTACAAACATTTGTTAAATCCCTACAACATGGAAGCAAAAATTTCTATGTTCGAGAAACTTTTATATGCACTTTGGGAAGCAACGTGATCGAGTTCGAGGTTCGTGGATAACGACATGACCGAGTTCGAGGTTCGTGCATAACGACGTGATCGAGTTCGAGGTTCGTGGATAGCGACATGATCGAGTTCGAGATGAGGATTGCATAGACCCTTCAATATTTAGCCTTGCATCACTTCACAAGCACCTAAAGCCTCACCTTGCACGTGAGCACATAAGTCTTGCTTTTATCGCAAGCATAAAATCTCGTCTTGCATGCGAGTATGAAAGACTTGCATCTTGGCAAGCATAAAGTCTCGTCTGAACCACGAGCCCAATGCCCGATATTGGTCCAAAGACTCGTACTCAACACAAGCAACAGCCACCCGACCTGCCCAAGCGACAAGCGCTAGCCTTGTTACGTTGCGAGCAAAAATCCTTGCCCCAGCCGCAAGCACACACTACATTCTACTCAAGACTCGACTAGCTATCGAGCATCACAAGTCCACCACCTGGCAAAAAGTCTCACCTAGCACGTGAGCAAATTTTATTGCAGGTTACCACAGTTGGGGGCGTCTTTGTAATGTCTCTACTCACGCTTCGGGGCGACTGGCGAGTTACGTCATCGACGATCGACGCGAAGGAAAACAAAATTCTTAACCCCCAACAAGTTGGAGGTTAAGAAGGGACGATGTTTGTACCGTGAATACAATACACGGGAGGCACGCAAATCAATACAAGAAGGCATGCCGGGCAAGTCAATAGGCATGCATGGAATTTTCATGCAAAATTAACTACACATCAATTGCTCAATTCATGCAAGACAGTTTCATGCAAACTTAATTCCAGGAGGCATGCAAGGGCATGCGGATTAATGCCAGGAGGCATGCACATGAGTTATGCATGGCGGATTAATGCAGGAGGCATACATGGAAATTTAATTCAATTTATGTTATTTCGCAATTAAGAGAGGCGCTGTTGTATAAATAAGGGGAATTATAACCCATAAGGAAAAAGAAAAAGGAGAAAAAAAGGCGTTGTATTTCCATAATCAATAAAACACTACTCCCCAAGGGGATTCGTCCGTGGATGTAGGCAAACCATTCCGAACCACGTAAAATCTGCTTCTCATTTCTTTATTCTAGTTTCATGTTTTTAACCCCGTTTACATCAACAACACCAAAATCATCGTGTTTAGTACCCGAAAATATTTCTGGGTGCAAACAATATTATCCCTGCGGAGATTTTTTTTTGATCGATATTCCTGAAGAGGTTTGGTATCCCCTTTATAAATTATGTTACTTTTGGGCGACAAGATATACAATCATGTCTATCATTCATTTCGATACCTGGAAATTTTCTCTCTATCAAGCCAAGTAAATCCTTAGATCTTTTATAAGAACTATTACTTTCTAGTCGAAGAATCCACTTCTTAAAATTAAAATCACAACAAAAAAAGTTCTCAAAACGTGATTTAAGATCATTGCAGGTGGACATTTGCTTTGGATTGGTTTTGTTTGGAACAAGATACGAGTCCAACTTTGTGCACCCCTCTAAAACCGGGGTGCACATTCCAGCCCTTCTGATTCGTTAGTTAAACTTCTAAAACCGCTCTCTTAAACCACCCTCTTCGGTTTTTACGTAACTATTTTATTTTTCTTTGGCTTTTTCCTTTTTGTGAAGATTATCTTCTCTTCCAAAGCTCTAGTTATACACACAGTACCTGTCCAAGGAATAGCGCAAGTTAGATCTTCAACAGCTTGATCTTCACCATGAAAATCTAGATTGAACACCTGCAACAAATAGATTTGAGACCCCTTTGATTTCAATTTCTGAAATGGTACCACAACCCTAATTTTTTTCTTTACCCCTCTTGGATTTGGATTATTATTACTATTACCATGAGCCACCATCAAGGTGAAGAACTATTTGAAGAACTGCAGTTCTTTTTTAACGACAGAAACTAATAGTACTAGTTAATAAAGTGTTTCCATTCATATATTAATTCACACAATCAATCAAAAATCCCAAGAGATTCAATTTGAATCCAAAAACTTCATATTTAAAAAGAATATCAGAATAGATCCCAAGCTTTACTCACCATTACTAAAGATTCAACAGAATAAATAATTTGAATTTCGTCCAAAATATTAATCAATAAGTAGAGATGGAAAAAAATTAATGAATTACTCAAGTTGAACCGTGTTACAATTTGGGATTGAGTTCAGGTGGGATTGAAAGTTATTGGAAGAACCAGTATTAGGTGGATTTGAACTTTGAATGTTGAATCAAGTTATTAATCAAACACATTTAATTTGGATCTGCAGCTAAGTACAACAAGTTCTCGAAGTATCAATGAAGAACAATTATGAATCTATGATCTACTATTTCCTCTGATCATATTTGGAATCTCCATGTTCATTCCTGAGATTATGGTGATATAAAAATGGAGAAAACAAATCAGGAATTAAAATACAAGAAAGAGAAAGTATTTTTTGGCTTGGGAATTTGTGTTTAAACAGAAAATACAAAAATTAATACCAAAACCGGTTTTCTAGACACAAGATCCCTCCAATAACAAGAGCCGGAATGTGCACCCCGGTTTTAGAGGGGTGCACAAATTTGGACTCACAAGATACCATCTAAAAATTGTTGCAATAACTATTTGGGTTGCATTTTTTGTTTAGATTTTTGTTTTTATTTTGTTTTGCTTATGCAAAAAGCTTTAAACGAAGTACATGAAGGCATTTTTTGTTTAAACTTTAATTAACCATATATATATATATATATATATATATATTATTACTGATTATGAGGTAGACCTTTTATGAAAAGAAATTAACAGCAAAAATAAAATGACACAAAAAGAGTTGGCGATGGATCATTGCAGACCCATGCTAATCAAATCCAAGTAAACTTTTAATCCCGAACGGTATGTGATGCTCCCAAAATCCAAATACATGTGTAACAAATGCTCATGAGTTCAACTGAAGTTAAGTTCACTGCTCATTCCGATTTTAAGGACAGGGGACACATGTGAACTTTATAAGTTTGTCACACAAGATCATGTGTAACAAATGGCTTTTGTCAAGATTTCCATCCGACTTCGTCTGAAATTTGGTTTCGGATTTGAGATCATCTTCTGAAGAAATAGGGTTTTAGGGTTTTGTATCTCATACAACTGTATTGAGATTTACTGCATTAATATGTTTATATACACGGTTACATCAGTGAAAGATAATGTTTACAATAGAAATATGCAGAAGAATAGGTGCAGCTAAGACTAAACTAATGTGCAGAAGAATAGGAGTTACAGCAGAAGAATAGAATGACTAAGTTATGGTACAACAGTCTTGTAAACGTAACATGTGTACGTGTGAAGTTTAATATCTTCCTCCCTTTCAAATTTAGTACAAGTGTGGTTTTATTATACTCTGAACTGAAACTACTCTAAATAGGGATTGGGTTTGGTTTGGGTTCATACTCAATTTGTAATTGTGTTTTCATTTCACAGGAATTTTCGCATGTGGTGGTTTTTCAAACAGTGAATTAGCAATTTTAAGGCCCAGTTCCGATGTGTCCCCCATGGATGGTCTTGGAATCTGTATACTAGCATCAAAGATTTGACTCCACATAAACGTTCGAGTATGAGCCCTATTTATTTATTTATAGAAGAAGGGATGATATATTAAGCGGGAAGATTTTAGAAGGTAGGAAATATCAATTGGTCCTAGAAATAATATATTAGGATGAGTCTAGTCCATTTGACCCAGTCAAATGTCTGTTTGGTCCTATTTGGTAATATAAATTATAGTTTGGTCTTAAAAATTATTGTTTGGTCCTACGCTGATGTCATGGATGATGTAAATGTCATCTTGTAGTGGCAGAAATACCCTTTTGGATAAGGACCATATATATAGTCAAAAGGTAAGAGAAATGTCTCAAATCTTTTTTCTAGGGTTTTAATTTTGTGGAAACAAGAAACAAAGATGATGAAGATATGCAGACGACGATGAAGATTTTGATGAAGATTTTTGCAGAGACGATGCGACGATTTACAGAGAAACAAAAAACAGATATTTTGATTTGATTACATAGATCGAAGACGAACTCTGTTTTTTGATTTTTTTTTTTTTTTTTTTGTTGTTGTTGCTGGTGTTTGAATGTTGAAGATGAAGAAAGACGATGAAGATGATGATTTTTGGTAGTTGTAGACGATGAAGAAAGACGATGAAGACGATAAAGATGATGAAGATGAAGAAAGATGATGATGATTTTGAATGTTGAAGATGAAGAAAGACGATGAAGACGATGAAGATGATGATTTTTTTTTTTTTTTAGGTTTTTATATAGACTTCATTCCGGGGAATGAAGTCTGTTTTTTTTAGCTTTTTGTATGGACTTCATTCCTGGGAATGAAGTCTGTTTTTTTTAGCTTTTTGTATGGACTTCATTCCTGGGAATGAAGTCTGTTTTTTAGCTTTTTGTATGGAAGTCTGTTTTTTTAGCTTTTTGTATGGACTTCATTCCAGGGAATGAAGTCTGTTTTTTTAGCTTTTTGTATGGACTTCATTCCTGGGAATGAAGTCTGTTTTTTTAGCACGGAAGAACTCCTACAAAAAAAAATTTAACACGGAAGGGTATTTTTGTCTATTTAAATATTTTTAAATAATTATGGACCAAACAGTAAAGGCGTTTGACCAAAGGACTAAACAGACATGGGCCCACCTAAAAAAGGACCAAACGATATTTTTCCCTTTTAGAAGTTCCACTCAAATGCCATCTTAGTGTGAGCCTTACCCTAATAAACAGAAACTATTACAGGAAAATCACATCCAAATTTAACACAACATTAAAGAAATGACAAATGCTATCCCGCACGACTTTGCGGGATGGCTTTCCGCAAAAGCGGCTTCTTTACCGTTGGATGATCAAATCGACGGTTAGATTCATATTCAAAAAAGGACCCATCACTCCCACCACTTTCGGAAGGACCCACCACTTCCCCTAAAGGGTTCAAGGCTGTTAAATCTGCGTTTTAGCATGATCTAACGGTAAAGAAGCCGCTTTTACGGGAAATCATCCCGTAAAGTCGTGTGGGATAGCACTACTCACGAAGAAATAGAGTGGGAGCTTCAGTACCAAGCTCCAACAACTCAGTATCAAAAGAGTGGTTAACTTTAAAGGCGCTCCTGTTTCTCAATTCCTAATGTGATTGTCAATTTACTTCAACATCACGTACAGTTTCAATCTAACTTGTTTTTGTTTTTCCATTTTTCTAAAGAGAAGAAATACATTTCTATTTTCATATCAATTGAAAATCCCGTAATTTTTATTAGTATTCTCTTTACCTTGGTAGTGACCATAAAAATAATGTTTTATAGTTCTAAATGGCAAAAAAGCAAAGATGCATAACGAGTTGGTGATAGATTCATCACTGAAGTATATGCCGCATGAGGTTTAGAAATTCATGTCTTTTCTCATCAAAAAACATATGTGCACTTCCAAATGTTCTTGATTTTATCAGTTAAGTCAATATCCATGGCATTCTCGCAAAAACAACTACTAGATCAAACTATCACTCGTGATTAGTGGTGTCTCTAGTATCGTAATATATACTGTAAGTGGATAATTCTTGTAACATGGATTTGAAACTATAAAAATGCTCAATTATCTCATACGAGGTTGAGCTAATTAAAAAGTCATTTTCACTAGGCTTTTGATGGAATCCGTTAATTAAACGGAAAATGGGTCATTTGTCCAAAAAAAAATTAAAACACGGTTCAAATGGACGAGTAAAAAATTTTATGGGTGAAATGGACAAAAAAAAATAGCAAGGATGAAACTGGATTCATCCTGGCTTAAACTTAAAAAATAGCAAGGATGAAACTAGATGCATCATGTGTAAAATAAAAATAAGAAAAAATATTTGAAAATAGACAGGATGAAACTGGTTTACATCCTGCCTATTTTTAAATTTTTGTCCATTTAAACAATATCTAAATCTGACTGTCCTTTTCACCCAGGATATTTTGATTTTGGTCTTTTTAACCAATTTTGTGTTAATTAAAAAGATGATGCACAAAAGAGATATCTTGCGAGCATCAGTTTTTCTTAACGATTACAGCTTGTACACAATAAAAAATTTACAACATTTTGTACGAAAAAAAATGAATAAATGTACCAGTTGACAACGAACTTACCAAATCACAGAAAAAATAAATAGCAACCTACCTTTCACAATTAACAGTATTAACTGATATGCATCCAGCTTCCCCTACTAGGAATCCCATTCCGTACCACAAAAAGAAGATAATAGCCGGGTGGTGCAATATTTGGAGTTTCCGGAGCAAAACAGTCAATAACATGATAATTGCCGGTGACTTTACGTACTTGATTGGTTTTCAAAACCAGCATCCTTTGATTCATGGAGAACGAATGTGTGTTGAATGATGGTGCAACCATGGTCACAAAGACGTTCTCCATCCCTCCGTTCTTTTTTGAAACAAAACCAATGGAAATTGGCTCCTTGTAAGATATTTCAGTTTTAAGTTTCGCCAAATTAATCCGAGGTCGAGGACCGCTACTTAAATATGGTGGCGAGAAAACCTCAACACTCAATTCAGTAGGAAACATCTCGGTGAAGTTGTAATTCGAGTTAGGATTACTCCCACCGACTAATACTCTTCCATCAGCAATCAAAATAGCAGTTGAATGATACATTCTTGGAATCTTGGATGGTTGCATCAACTCAAATTTGCTCGATTCCGGTTGGTAAAGTACGGGGTTTAGAACCGGTTCCCTACCTAAATACCAACCAGCAGCGCCTTTTTTCGCACCATTTATGAGTAAGACATCACCTGTTGGTAACAAGAGCATGTCACCCATGACTCTTTCGACTGGCATTTCTTCCATAACCCATTTTGGTTGTTTTGCTGTGATCATTAAACGTCCGCATGACTTGGCTGCTGGTAAAAATGTTCCTTTGATCGCACTGATGTATGAATTTGGTGGTGCTCCTCCACAGATGAAGACTTCAGCATCTGGTGCTGCACCAGAAGTGCTGTTGATGGAACCAAGTTTTAGAGGGAGCAGTACAGATGAACCAGTGCTTGGATAATTGCGTGAAACTCCACCTGGCATGACTGGATAATCATTTCGAACAACTCGGTTGTTTACATAATCAAACAAAATTGATTTAGTATTAGCAAAGATGAAGAGATTTCCATCAGTTGAGAGATGAGTAAATGGGTATAGATTGTTCTCTACGGCATCTCTGGTTTCTCTGAGAAATGGAAGTGCAAAGACTTTGAAATCCGATGGCAATGAGCTCTTGGGGATGAACTCATAATTAAACTGACCTCTACCACCAACGACAATAACTTTCCCATTTGGCAGAATTTGATTAGACGCGTACCATCGGGGAACAACTAGCCCTTTTTGATCCTCCGTCCAATCACAGTTAGCGCACGGCCGAAAAGTTCGAACAGCACGTTGACCAGTGCCGGATCCACCGCTTTGTAGTAGCATGCCATCAGGCGCTAATGAACCAGAAGAGCACCAAGTATCGGTAAACACTGTAAGTGGACGTACTTTTCGATCCAAAAGGTTTAGTTCGACCGAGTGAGCTGAACAATCGATTTGATCATCAGCAGAAACATCGGTACAAATTTCTTCTGGCAATAAAATTTTTGATTGACCAAAATCAGTTCTGTCGAACATAATAACTCGATCATTTGGCAACAATTGAGTATGCATTGCTGAGATTCCAATACTTTTCTTCAGTAGTTTCCAACTACCTGTAGTAGCTGTTTCGCCTAGGTTGAAGAGAGAAAAGATTAAAGCTGAGAAAACTATAAAATATTTTGCTTCCATGGTTATTAATTTAGAAGAACTCAACACTCGCTTTTTGTATATATGTTTGAGCGAGTGTCAGAGTATTTATATAAGCTCCAAGAGAATGTTAGTAGCTTAAGATACTTAAATAAATTTGGTTATCACTTAAAATATAATTGTTTCTAGTAATTTTCTGGTTTATGTTCTTAACTCAACTGCACATAATTGTATTCTTTTTCATTTCCATGCAGCTTCAAGTTGAGAGATCAAACGCATTTACTGCATATCTTTCAATGTAGTACTAAATTATAGCATTTTGTACTTAGTTAATAGACATCTAGTTCATGATTATATTTTCCTTATGGATCATATCTTTCAAAATGCTAATCATAATGGACATCCTTTTAATTGAAACGATGATTATTTGCATACCATTGACTTTCTTGTATATATTGGTTATTCATTGTATTTGGAGTTGATTGAATGAATCAATCAAGAAGATTAAGAAGGAATAATTGGTAGTCCTATATTGTTATTCTATTGAGCCAAGAGCAGAAACATGCATCGAATATGTATATTGGCTGTTAGAAGCTAGCCATGCAACTATATAATTAGTTTCATGCAAAAACCCATTTTCTAATTCCTGTAAACCGGCTGCTAGAGAATTAATGCATTGCTGTCATTAGGATAAAAATTCTATAAAGAGAATCGTTGAAGATTTTTTGTTTAGTAAGGAATCACTTAACCAGCAGTTGTGCGTTTTGCATGATATATTAACTCTTTGTATAATTCATGTGGTCAACTTTTCTGAGGGGCGTTTTGGCAGTTTGGTTGTCGTCCAATATCGAGGACGCAAATATGTTCAAGAATATACCCTGAAAATATTTTTCATAATAGGAAAAACTTGGGCAATCCTAAGGAAGGACTAAACCGATATGATACTAGGTTGGTTAAAAAAGGCTCTAACCTTTACCGTCGTTTTTTAACTCTATTTCTCTAAGGAGCTAAGATTGAATTTATCCCAGGCAGTTAGTCCTAAGTACGTGTACGATGTGCGTCATGCACCATTTTCCATTTTCAATGGGTCGCAGATCCATGGTCAAGCATAATTTCCCACTTGAAGTATACAACAAAAGGAACCTCCCTCTTCTTAAAAAACGGAGAAACTATATCATGTATAACAAAATATTAAGTATTAATTAATTGTGATATATTAACAGTTTCTTCCTAATTCCTGTCTTTGTCTTTGCTAATTAGTTTCAAGCAACTATATGATAAAATAAGATAAAATGGGGGGAAAAAATAAGTACGAGTTTAGCAATAGGTAATAGCATTTTGGGACAGTCAAACATTAGTCTGGCGTCTAATGTTTTTTTCGAGACGATCCAGACCGATTCTGATCCAAGATAAACAATTCCAATTATCTTGGTGATCCTAGACTCCTAGTTACTGATTTTATGAAAAAATCCTTGAGAAATGGTAAGGTTGTTATATGTTAGAACTGTGTAACAGTTATGTTAAGTTAGTTGGTTTTAGCGGTTGTCTGTGTACTCTCTTTGTAACTGTGGATATTGCTAAACTGAGTCAGTCTTGTAACTCTACAACCATTCCTGATCAGATTCGGGATAGTATAATATTATCTGTAAGAAGTGCCCTTACATTAATGCAGACTCATGTACACTCTCTTACAAGTCGGAACGTGGGATTCGGTAATCTTCGTCATGTTGATGCGCATATCTCATTCTTTGAGCAGCAACTTTATCTCTCGTCCTGTAAAACCATTTCTTTGAAATTATTTAAATGGAAAAAGATTTGAAAACGTACACCTCCATGAAACCCAAATAAAAAAAGGGAAAAAAAAGGCATAAACAATAAAATTTTGAACGAACGAAACACAGCCCTTCTTTGATTACAAGTTGCACACAATAATTTTTTTTACAACATTCTGTACGAAGTAAATGCTGAAATGTAGTTTATAAAGCAACAATAATAAAAAATCGAAAAGCAATAAGCCAGCAATCTTTCTCATTATTAGCTGATATGCGTCCATTTCCCCCTACTAGGAACCCCATTCTGCACCACAAAAAGAAGATAATAGCCGGGTGGTGCAATATTAGATGTTTCCGGAGCTAAACAGTCAACGATATAATAACTGCTGGTGACTTGACGTAATTGACTGGTTTTCAAAACCATCATCCTTTGATTCATGGAGAAAGAATGTGTGTTGAATGATGGCGCAATCATTGTCACAGAAACGTTATCTACCGTTTCGTTCCTTTTTGGGACAAAACCAATGGAAATTGCTTGCTTATAAGATAGTTCAGTTCCTGGTTTCACCCAACTGATTTGCGGTCGAGAGCCGCTACTTAAGTAAGGTGGCGAGAAAACCTCAACACTCAAGTCAGTAGGGAACATCTCGGTGAAGTTGTAATTAGAATTAGGATTACTCCCACCGACTAATACTCTACCATCAGAAATCAAAATAGCAGTTGAATGATACATTCGAGGAGTCGTCGATGCTTCCATAATCTCATATTTACTCGATTCCGGCTGGTAAAGTACGGGGTTTAGAACGGGTTCCCTACCTAAATACCAGCCAGCAGCGCCTTTTTTCGCACCATTTATAAGTAAGACATCACCTGTTGGTAACAAGAGCATGTCACCCATGACTCTTTCGATTGGCATTTCTTCCATTTCCCACTGGGAGGTTGTGCCGCCGTGATCACTAAACGCCCGCATGATTTGGCAGCTGGTAAAAATGTTCCTCTGATCGCACTGACGTATGAAGTCGGTGGTGCCCCTCCACAGATGAAGACTTCAGCATCTGGTGCATCAATAGTACTGTTGCTAAGACCAAGTTTCAGCGGAAGAAGTACAGATGAACCTGTGCTTGGATAATTGCGTGAAACTCCACCTGGCATGACTGGATAATCATTCCTAACAACTAGATTGTTTATATAATCAAACAAAATTGATTTAGTGTTTGCAAATATGAAGAGGTTTCCATCAGGTGTGAGATGAGTAAATGGGTATAAATTGTTCTCTACGGAATCTCTGGTTTCTCTTAGAAATGGAAGCGCAAAGACTGTAAAATCCGATGGCAATGAGCTCTTAGGGATGAACTCGTAACTAAACTGACCTCTACCGCCAACGACAATGACTTTCCCATTTGGCAAAATTTGATTAGATGCATACCATCGAGGAACAACTAGCCCATTTTGATCCTCCGTCCAATCACAGTTGGCGCATGGACGAATACTCCGAACAGCACGTTGACCATTGTTAGATCCACCGCTTTGCAGTAGCATGCCATCAGGTGCTAAAGAACCAGAAGAGCACCAAGTATCTGTAAGCACAGTAAGTGGACGGACACTTCGATCCAAAAGGTTTAATTCGACCGAGTGAGCAGTACAGTCGACATTAGCATTAGTAGCATTGCTACATTTTTCAGCTGGTAATAAAATTCTTGATTGACCAAAATCTGTTCTGTCGAACATAATAACTCGATCATTTGGCAACAATTGAGTATGCATTGCTGAAATCCCAATACTTTTCTTCAGTAGTTTCCAGTTACCTGTAGTAGCTGTTTCACCTACGATGAACAGAGAAAATATTAAGGCTGAGAAAACTATAGCATATTTTGCTTCCATGGTGATGGTTATTAGTTTTAAGAAGCTCAACACTCACTTTTAAGTTGTATATATGTTTGGAGTGAGTGTCAGAGTATTTATATACGTCCAAGAGAATGTAAGCTGTTTGTATATATGGTTGATTACCTCAGAGATTCTTCCACCAACTATATAACTTATATAATATAAATTGTTTCTAATTATTTTCTGGTTTAGCTTAAGTAACTCCAGTTGCAGTCTTTTTCATTTCCATGCAGCTTCTCCAAGTTGAGAGACATGATCATATTTTCCTTGTGGAGCATATCTTTTAATATGGTTAGTAGAATCGATGATTATTTACATAGTATTGACTTTCGTATATATGCATGTATCGTTATTCGTTGTATTTGGAGTTGATTGAATGAATCAATCAAAAACATTAAGAAGGTATAATTGGTTGTCCTGTGTTGTTAGTTTTTAAAGTCGAGCAGAAACATGCATAGAATAATTTATGTACACTGAACGTATTGCGCTGTCATTAGGATAACAATTCGATTAGAGAATCGTTAAAATTTTTGTTTTGTTTTGTTATGTAGGTAATAACTTAAGCAGTAGTTCTTTTTCAAATAATAACTTTAAAATTGACTAGAAAACTGGCCAGGTTGAAATCCAACAGATAGATTGTTCAAGCGGAACCCAGATAACTAGAACTGGTGATTTATCTCCATATATACTAATTTTTGTTGAGGTCGAAGTTAAGCCATTTCATGAAAGTCTGAAAAGCTTGATAACATTTAGGTATTTGTTAGCTAGCATTTTTAGGGGCGACCCCAAAAGAATTAGGGGCGACACAAAAGACAAAATAGATTGAAAATACTTGTATACCCTTCATAATCGTTAGTTTAGTTATCTACCGATTGCAAAATCTCATTTTGGGACAACTCTATATTCGGTAGTTATATGAACTATTTTGACTACCGATTATAGGCTCAACTAAATTAGAAAAATAGAGGATTTTTGCAAAATCTCATTTTGGGGCAACTCTATATTCTAAGTCGGGATACCTTCATTTACTATCGATTATAGGCTCAACCAATGCAGTTGAAAAAGCTCGGTGCGGGCATGGACGTGGTATGAATAAAATGGCGGTACGCTATTGTTGATGGTGGTTTTTAAACAAGGGGTAAAAATCGTAAAACCCCATGACCTAGTGTTACCCATAACACATTAACTAAGAGCATTTAACTCGGTGTAAATAATTAATAGGGGTATTTTTCAAAATACCCAGTTAGGGTTTTCGACCACGAGAACCTAATTCCAAAACCAAGCCGCACACTACGCACCATGGCAACAATGCCAAACCAAGCCGCACACCTGCGCACCATGGCAACAATGCCGGACAAGCCGCACACCGCGCACCATGGCAACAATGCCAAACCAAGCCGCACACTGCTGCGCACCATGGCAACAATGCCAAACCAAGCCGCACACTGGCGCACCATGGCAACAATGCCAAACCAAGCCGCACACTGCGCACCATGGAAACAATGCCAAACCAAGCCGCATTAATCGCGCACCATGGCAACAATGCCAAACCAAGCCGCACACTGCGCACCATGGCAACAATGCCAAACCAAGCCGCATGCAGCGCACCATGGCAACAATGCCAAACCAAGCCGCATTCTGCGCACCATGGCAACGATACCAAACCAAGACGCACACATGGCAACAATGCCAAACCAAGCCGCACACTGCGCACCATGGCAACAATGCCAAACCAAGCCGCACACCGCGCACCATGGCAACGATGCCAAACCAAGCCGCACATCGCGCACCATGGCAACGACGCCAAAACCAAACTACATATCGCACCCATTAGCAACCAAGCCATAAAACTAAGCCGCTATGCCATTGGCACATGCCAAATATAGCGCCCCAGGCTTGCAAAACGTGCAACCTAGGCCAAGTCGGCCACGCATGCCATTGGCACATGCCAACATGCTCACGGTAGCTTTTCCTACCAAGGCCACGGCCCTAACGGCCACGCATGCCATTGGCACGTGCCAACATGCTCGCCGGGTAGCTTTTCCTACCAAGGCCACGGCCCTAACTGACCACGCATGCCATTGGCACATGCCAACATGCTCATTGGTAGCTTTTCCTACCAAGGACACGGCCCCTAACGGCCACGCATGCCATTGGCACATGCCAAACATGCTCGCCGTGGTAGCTTTTCCTACCAAGGCCAAGGCCCAAACGGACCACGCATGCCATTGGCACATGCCAACATGCTCGCTGGTAGCTTTTCCTACCAAGACCACGGCCCTAACGGCCACGCATGCCATTGGCACATGCCAACATGCTCGCTGGTAGCTTTATCTACCAAGGCCACGGCCCTAACGGCCACGCATGCCATTGGCACATGCCAACATGCTCATTTGGTAGCTTTTCCTACCAAGGCCACGACCTAAACGGCCACGCATGCCATTGGCACATGCCAACATGCTCGCCGGTAGCTTTTCCTACCAAGGCCACGGTCCTAACGGCCACGCATGCCATTGGCACGTGCCAACATGCTCGCCGTAGCTTTTTCCTACCAAGGCCACGGCCCCTAAACGTCCACGCATGCCATTGGCACATGCCAACATGCTCACAGGTAGCTTTTTCTACCAAGGCCACGACCCTAACGGCCACGCATGCCATTGGCACATGCCAACATGCTCATTGGTAGCTTTATCTACCAAGGCCACGGCCCCTAACGGCCACGCATGCCATTGGCACATGCCAACATGCTCACGGGTAGCTTTTTCTACCAAGGCCACGGCCCTAACGGCCACGCATGCCATTGGCATGCCAACATGCTCGCTGGTAGCTTTTCCTACCAAGGCCACGACCTAAACGGCCACGCATGCCATTGGCACATGCCAACATGCTCGCTGGTAGCTTTTCCTACCAAGTCCACGGCCCTAAACGGCCACGCATGCCATTGGCACATGCCAACATGCTCGTTGGTAGCTTTTCCTACCAAGGCCACGGCCCTAACGGCCACGCATGCCATTGGCACGTGCCAACATGCTCGCTGGTAGCTTTTCCTACCGGCCACGGCCCTAAACGTCCACGCATGCCATTGGCATGCCAACATGCTCATTTGGTAGCTTTTTTACCAAGGCCACGACCCTAACTACTAACCCACGCATGCCATTGGCACATGCCAACATGCTCGCCGTAGCTTTTTCTACCAAGGCCACGGGCCTCAACGGCCACGCATGCCATTGGCACATGCCAACATGCTCACCGGTAGCTTTTTCTACCAAGGCCACGGCCCTAACGGCCACGCATGCCATTGGCACATGCCAACATGCTCGCTGGTAGCTTTTCCTACCAAGGCCACGACCTAAACGGCCACGCATGCCATTGGCACATGCCAACATGCTCGCTGGTAGCTTTTCCTACCAAGTCCACGACCCTAAACGGCCACGCATGCCATTGGCACATGCCAACATGCTGGTTGGTAGCTTTTCCTACCAAGGCCACGGCCCTAACGCCACGCATGCCATTGGCACATGCCAACATGCTTTCGCCGGGTAGCTTTTCCTACCAAGGCCACGCCTGTGACCACGCATGCCATTGGCACATGCCAACACGCCGCCGGTAGCCTTCATCACCTGGCCGTGGCCCTAATGCGTATTTGGTAACCTAACTTGCAAGCCGTGCAACCTAGGCCAATTGGACCGTAGCGCCATTGGCACATGCCAAAACCCACGCCTGGTAGCCTAATTTGCAAACCATGCAACCTACCACCAAGGCATTCACGCACATGCCACACACGCCACTAGCACCTACCGGCACCGCCACTTACACTCAACGTACAACCTACCACCAAGGCATTCCGCACATGCCAATGGCACATGCCACACGCGCCACTTGGACTCAAGGTGCAACCAACACTCGAGATATCAACACAAATTGGGGGATGGTTTTCAGGGTTTTGGTTTGGTGGTCACGACTTGCGGCAGTACACTACGCTCACATTAAGAAAGCGTGAAAAGGAATAAAGTACAAATAAAAGAGGAAATAATGGTGAAAACGTTTCACCCATTAACACCATCTTGTTACCACCTCCTCCCATTATTTCACCCTTTACTCTCTTCCTTCATGAGGCCAGGGTACGTTTCAATCTCGACTTGTATAAATAGGTCTTACCTATTTCCACCCGGATAACAAGTCTCTATCGGGAGAAAAATACTACACTCTCGCAAAGGCAACTTTGCAAGCTTTCCCAAAAGCTTTCATCTCTTGCAAGCTTCCCAAGCTTCTACTTTTTGATACAAGTCGAGATACTACTCTCCCAGAATTATTCTGGTCTCAACACTTTTCTTTGCTTCCCTCCCCAAATCAACCCTTCTCTTCCACTTTGTGACCGAAGCAAGTCTGGAACGGCCATTTCTTGGTTTAGGCCGGTGTTTATGGGTAAAAATCGTTTCTGCCGATTTCGGTAAATTCGGTAGGTGAGTGAGAAACTGGTTCAAACCCTAAACAAATGTGCTCGCACGTGAGCACTTTATAGGTTCGAGAGATCAACTCATGTAAGTCCTACTAAACCAAGAAATGGCCGTTCGGACTTGCTTCCTGGTCAAAGTGGAGGAGAAGGGGTTGATTTGGGGAGGGAAGCAAAGAAAGGTGTTGAGGAGAGTAGTATCTCGACTTGTATCAGAAAGTGAAAGCTTTAGGAAGCTTGCAAGAGATGAAAGCTTTTTGGGAGAGCTTGCAAAGTTGCCTTCGAGAGTGTAGTTTTTTTCTCCCGACCGAGACTTGTTGTCTGGGTGGAAATAGGTAAGACCTATTTATACAAGTCGAGATTGAAACGTACTGGCCTCATGAAGGAAGAGAGTAAAGGGTGAAATAATGGGAGGAGGTGGTAACCGCATGGCGTTAATGGGTGAAAACGTTTTTCACCATTATTTCCTCTTTATTTGACCGCTTTATTCCTTTTCACGCTTTCTTAATGTGAGCGTAGTACGCTGCATGTCGGACCATAAAACCAAAACCCTAAAATCATCCCCGCCTGTGTTGATGTCTCGAGTGTTGGTTGCATCTGGGGCGCAAGTGGTGCTACTAGGGACGTATGTGGCATGTGCCAATGGCATGTGCGAATGCCTTCGTTGCGAGTTGCACTCGAGCGTAAGTGGTAATGCGAGGCTGCTAGTGGCGTGTGTGGCATGTGCCAAAGGCATGTGCGAATGCCTTGGTGGTAGGTTGCACGGTTTGCAAGTTAGCTGCTATCAGCAGGTGTGTTTTGGCATGTGCGTAATGCCTTGGTGGTGTTGTACGGTTTGCAAGTTAGGGCTACCAAAGTGGTGTGTGTTTGGCATGTGCCAATGGCACGTACGACCATGTTGACCTAGTTGCAAGTCTTGCGAGCCTAGGGCGCTATATTTGGCGTGGGCCAAAGGCATAGCGGCTTGGAAACATGGCTTGCGATACGTGTTGGCATGTGCCAATGGCACGTATGGCCGTGGTGTCCTAGTTGCAAGTGTTGCAAGCCTAGGGCGCTATATTTGGCGTGGGCCAAAGGCATAGCGGCTTGGAAATATGGCTTGCGACACGTGTTGGCATGTGCCGGCGGCACGTGCGGCCATGTTAACCTAGTTGCAAGTCTTGCAAGCCTAGGCGCTATATTTGGCGTGGGCCAAAGGCATAGCGGCTTGGAAATATGGCTTGCGACACGTGTTGGCATGTGCCAATGGCACGTGCGGCCATGTTAACCTAGTTGCAAGTCTTGCAAGCCTAGGGCGCTATATTTGGCGTGGCCAAAGGCATACCGGCTTGGAAATATGGCTTGCGACACGTGTTGGCATGTGCCAATGGCACGTGCGGCCATGTTGACCTAGTTACAAGTCTTGCAAGCCTAGGGGCGCTATATTTGGCGTGGGCCAAAGGCATAGCGGCTTGGAAATATGGCTTGCGACCGTATTGGCATATTCCAATGGCACGTGCGGCCATGTTGACCTAGTTGCAAGTCTTGCAAGCCTAGGGCGCTATATTTGGCATGGGCCAAAGGCATAGCGGCTTGGAAATATGGCTTGCGACCGTATTGGCATGTGCCAACGGCACGTGCGGCCATGTTGACCTAGTTGCAAGTCTTGCAAGCCTAGGGCGCTATATTTGGCGTGGGCCAAAGGCATAGCGGCTTGGTATTGCTGCCATGATGCGCAGGTGCGACTTGGTTTGGCATTGTTGCCATGGCGCCAGCATAGATGCGGCTTGGTTTGGCATTGTTGCCATGGTGCGCGAGGTGCGGCTTGGTTTGGCATTGTTTCCATGGTGTGCGGATGCGGCTTGGTTTTGGCAGTGTTGCCATGGTGCGCAGGGTGCGCTTGGTTTGGCATTGTTGCCATGGTGCGGGCAGATGCGGCTTGGTTTGGCATTGCTGCCATGATGCGCAAAGATGCGCTTGGTTTGGCATTGTTGCCATGGTGGCAGAGGTGCGGCTTGGTTTGGCATTGTTTCCATGGGCACACGAGGGGTGCGGCTTGGTTTGGCATTGTTGCCATGGTGCGCAGGACGCGCTTGGTTTGGCATTGTTGCCATGGTGCGCAGTGGTGCGACTTGGTTTGGCATTGTTTCCATGGTGCGCAGAGATGCGGCTTGGTTTGGCATTGCTGCCATGATGCGGGTGCGGGCTTATTTTGGAATTAGGTTCGTGTTAAAACCCTAATCTGGTATTTTGAAAAACTACCCCTATTAATTATTTACACCTGAGTTAAATGTGCTTAGTTAATGTGTTGCGGGTAACACTAGGTCATGGGGTTTTACGATTTTACCCCTTTTCTAAAAACCACCATCAACATTAAGTCCCCTGCTTAGCTCGGAACAGGGGGCTTTGTTGCGAGGTAAGCAAAGATGGTGACAAACTATTAACAAAGAAACGTAAGGAAAATTGAAGGAGGCTTGTCGACCTTTTATAAATAGGATTTGGAATCCTTGCCTCCGGTAGTTTTGCACAAATCGGGAGGTCGGCACAATTGGTTGGGCCGGTGCAGCTTGGTCGACGTTGGGAAGTTGGCGTGAGTTGGGAAACTGAGTGTGCTAGCTGGTGGGACCGGCGCAAAGTGTAGAAACTGTGCGTGCTTGCAGGCGTGACTTGGGCGGCCATTGGGAGGTCGGCGTAATTGGTGGGGCCGGTGCAACTTGGAAACCGTGCTTGCAGGCGTGACTTATGTAAATAAAGAGGAAGTAGGCGTTTCTTCAGACAACAAAGTTTCCTTATTTTGCTTTCCTTCACGTGCGGCTTCAATTAGGGCATCATCCATGCCAAAAAATCTGGAAGCATTATGTCCTTCATTGCTCCTTTCCTTTTTAAGGTTAAAGTATTCATACCCAATGCGAATGTATCGTCTCCCTTGTTTGAGAAGGGGATCTTCCCGTTGATTCCCCTTTTCCTTTGCTTTGCTTCTGTGCGTTTTCTTTTTTTTTTTTTTTTTTTTTTGTTCACGCTATCCTCTTTTTATATGTGTATAGACAGGATGGAACTTGATCATCTTTCCATTTCTTGCGCAGTATGATGGGATCTTCCGAGACGGCCGTGCCTTTAATTTTTGGAAAAGGACTTGAGAATCGGTGGAGATCGATCTTCTTCTCTTGAGGAGGTATTAGTTGGGGGTTAGTCTTTGTTCCATGAAGCTAACGAAATTATTAAGGACCTCCTTCCATCTATCCTCACGAAGAACAGGTGCATGTTCGGACTCTCTTGGGTTCAAGTGGACGCGGAGGAGAACGCCATGATTCTTGATTTTGATGTGGATGAATCAAAAACTTCCTTCAAGTGTCGATGAGAAAACTTTCAAGGAGTATATGATAGATGCGACATCCTTTGAAGTTGATGCCAAAGGTGTTATTGATGATACCGGGAGGGGTCATGGTGGCGTATCTTTGGAATAGTTGTCGGGAGGACACCACTGCTGGGGCTGTGGTCGCTTCGGGATGGGATGTTGAGGTTGCCGCTACTAAAACCGCTCGAATGGAACCTTTGTTGCCCAAAGGATTGGGGGGAAGTGCTTGAAGATAGCTTTGCCCGAAGAGACTTGCGCTCCATCCTTCGAGGGCTAGTTCCCCTTTTGTTTTTCTTGTTAGCCGCTTAGTTCCTCGATGTTTTTTTTTTTTTTGTAAACACATCTTTCCCTTCTTCTTCACCAAGAAACCTTTTGCTTCATATATATATATTTTTGAAAGAGGTTGTGGTATGATGGTTCTGCAATGGTTTTCTCGGGTTCTTCCTGATGTATTTCTCGATATCGATATCCTAAGGATTCGCTCGGGGAAGAGATATATTTATTTTATTTTATTTTATTTTTGACAAAAGGGAGAGATCTCCTGGGAAAAATACAAACGGTGTATTCATCCTGGGAAGTACAGCTATTAAGAGGAATGATTTAAAGGAAGTACTTAAAAGGGAGTGATTGGGAAGTCAAGATTTTAGGGATTGGATTCCTTGAGCCATCGCGAGTGAACTATCACGCCTTCAGGTGTGTTTCAGATTGATGAGCTTGCAATATCCTCCCAAAAGGGTATCCGCAACCAGGTACAGCTCGCCTTCACCTTCCTCGGGCAAATCCATCTTTACTGTCATCCTCCCAACTTGAAACGAGCTTTCCTTAACCACTACATCTCCGATTGAAAACGGGTTCAGACGTCGTGTGAATATTTGAGCCTTGGCTTCGTTTGTTTCGCTAGAAGCTTCCAAGCTTCTTGCAAAGTGTTCGAATGGTCCAGCTCCCCATTCACATTTTTGACAGTGTTCGTGCCGGTTGTTGCGCTGAGTCCCCATGACAGAATGGGGGGAGAAAAGGCCGGTTGCAGAAAAGGTTGCTCGGTCATACTTACTTGCATTTGAAAATCATGGGCTAGCGCCAACGGGTCCTCTCCGGATGCTCGGGTTCCTTCAATAGCTCGTTGATGCGATAACCCGTGGGACGATTTGTTGGGAATTCCTTCGGGCGTGGATGTCGGCAGAGGGTGTACGTCCAGTTTTGCTTTGTTGTCGAGCACCCATAAGCGTCCCAAAATCATGTCATGATCTAGTTCTCTGACAATGTGGAACTTGCTATGCGTTATAGCGTCTCCCATCTCGATCTCTAAGTTGATGTAGCCATGCGCGTTCAAAGCTTCTCTTCCCGAGTTCTTAATCACGGACGGGGAATAGGTAGCGTCTTGTTTTGTAAATCCTGCTTGCCTTTAGTGTCTTGAAAGTAATGATGTTGTGGTAGGAGTTCGTGTCGATTAGCGTGTCGTCAAATTTGTTACCTCTTAAACGGGACGTGGTTAGCAGTCCCCGTTCCCCACTGGTTCCGTCCGTTTGAGAGCTTGGGCCCTGGCGTGGTGCCGGGAGAGAAAAGCCGTTTGCCGGACACAACACGATTGAGAGATGCGAAAATATCTTGTCGCTGCACCTTGGAAAGATAGAGAATTTCGCATATATGTTGCATCATGGATTGCATAGTCTCGTGCACGGAATTCCCGAGAGGACCAGAGTTTCTTATGGGGAGTGGGTCTCGATGCACTCTTTTGTCTCCTAGTTGGAGTTCTCCGCTTTCTACCCTTTCTTTGAAAATATGTTTTAGTCTCTGTTGCACCGCTAGTCGGGTGGTGAACGAACCCGTGATAATGACAAGATTTGGGGTTCGCCATCTCAGCTTCGAGCTGGCGGACGTTCCGAGTGGCTGGCGGTCGATGACATCATCTTGAACCCGTGCTTTCGGAGGTCAATCCCTTCCTCGATGGGGAATGGGAAATCAAGGGTATTTCCTTCGGTCTCGCGATGCTTTGCATGGGAGTTTTAGCGATGATCTTCCGCCATGAGGGTTCCGAAACCCTTGCGCTGCGCTTCACGTTTCTACTGGTGGCTCGTAGTTGCGGCTTTCCTTTTTCCTCTTTCGTTCACTATGTTCACGGAGGATGAGCCGGCATTAAATTGTTTGCTGATGAGGCATCTACTCCCGCGAGTTTCACGTGCGTCTTCAGTTCGAGTTGGCCTATTCCTTTCCAGTAATGCTGGTGCTATTGTTGCAGATCATCTGGCGGCCTCATGGAGTTCGGAGAACGTTTGGAAACGCAAGTTTTCTAGCAGGGCGCGGTAGATTGGGACCATACCATTGATGCATGCGTTTACCAATTGTTGCTCGGTCACGTTTGGGTCGTGATAGTCGAGTGCTTGAACCCTGAACCTTTTGACGAAATCATTCGGATGTTCGTTATCCCACTGGTACATTCTCCCGAGGTCTGAAAAGGTAACTTGTTCGATACGAAGAAATATTTCCCGTAAAACGCGTGACCATGCTACTCCGGTTGGGAATGTTGTTCGGTGGGATCTTTGTTGTACCATGTATACGCCCTTCCGGTAAGTGATTTTGAAAATTCCCTTAAACGAAGAACGTGATTATATTCATGTTCACCCAAGGATTCCAGTGAAACGAGAAACATGTTCGCGTGCATTCCGGTACCATCGTACGGGGTAAATTGAGGAGAAGAGTACCCCCTTGGGAGAGGGATTCTCTGTATTTCGGATGGGTAAGGGGTTGGTGATGATGTACATCCAACTCATCATGCTTGATTCGGTCGCGTAGAGTTGTTCCAAATCTTGTCTCGTGACGAAGTTGGGTGATTGATTTCTCTCCAACGGGATTCTAGTGCGAGTTTCTTCATCCGTGGGAGGCGTGCCTGCCGAGGTGCCGGCGTCGGGGTTGTTGGAGATGTTTCTAGGCGTCTCTCGGAGGGTGCGACTCACGGGGTAGTCGCTCACGTCTGTGGTTTTGAGAAAGGTGAGCACCTCTTTCTGTGTTGAAACCATGTCTGTCTGGGCTCTGGCGAGCGTCTCCTGTCGTTCCATCAAATCGGCGATGGTGACGTAAGGACGACTTCCTCTGGTCCCTCCGGTCTCTCGTCCCGTCGGCGGGTAATTGTAGCCTTAGTTGTCGGAGGCGCCATCTTTGGAAGAAGCATTCGGAATCGTGGCGGCGGCCCTAGCTCGTGTACCGGGGGCGTGACGCCCGAAGAGATATTCTCGTTGCCGTGATTAGAGGGTTGTGTAAAGACGCTAGAGGAGGCGCGGCTCGGCCTGGTGATTGGCGGTGTTACACTTAAGGGAGTGCACTCGATGTTGTTGTTGTCAGCCGGTAAAGTAACAACGTTATCGGGAGAGACGCCAACATCAGGGATGCGTTCTGCGCTGGTGTTCTCGGCAGCCGTTCCAGATCTGAGTTCCACCATGTTGGGATTTGACGTTCGGAAAATGAAATCAGGAGTTGGAGTTGGTATTGTAACCGATAGATCAATCCTCCCGCCGTGGTCGCCAATTATTTATGGGTAAAAATCGTTTCGCCGATTTCGGTAAATTGGTAGGTGAGTGAGAAACGGTTCAAACCCTAAACAAATGTGCTGCACGTGAGCACTTTATAGGTTCGAGAGATCAATGTACAAGTCCGGCCTAAACCAAGAAATGGCCGTTCGGACTTGCTTCGGTCACAAAGTGGAGGAGAAGGGTTAATTTGGGGAGGGAAGCAAAGAAAGGTGTTGAGGAGAGTAGTATCTCGACTTGTATCCCGTAAAGTGAAAGCTTAGGAAGCTTGCAAGAGATGAAAGATTTTGGGAGAGCTTGCAAAGTTGCCTTTCCGAGAGTGTAGTATTTTTCTCCCGACCGAGACTTGTTGTCCGGTGGAAATAGGTAAGACCTATTTATACAAGTCGAGATTGAAACGTACCACAGCCTCATGAAGGAAGAGAGTAAAGGGTGAAATAATGGGAGGAGGTGGTAACCGCATGGTGTTAATGGGTGAAAACGTTTTTCACCATTATTTCCTCTTTTATTTGACCGTTTTATTCCTTTTCACGCTTTCTTAATGTGAGCGTAGTGTACGCTGCATGCTGTGACCGCCAAACCAAAACCCTAAAAAGCATCCCCCGTTTGTGTTGATGTCTCGAGTGTTGGTTGCATCTTGGGTGCAAGTGGTGCTGCTAGGGACGCATGTGGCATGTGCCAATGGCATGTGCGGAATGCCTTCGTTGCGAGTTGCACCTCGAGCGTAAGTGGTAATGCCAGAGCTGCTAGTGGCGTGTGTGGCATGTGCCAATGGCATGTGCGGAATGCCTTGGTGGTAGGTTGCACGGTTTGCAAGTTAGGCTACCAGCGTGTGTGTTTGGCATGTGCGGAATGCCTTGGTGGTAGATTGCACGGTTTGCAAGTTAGGCTACCAGCGTGTGTGTTTGGCATGTGCCAATGGCACGTACGGCCATGTTGACCTAGTTGCAAGTCTTGCGAGCCTAGGGCGCTATATTTGGCGTGGGCCAAAGGCATAGCGGCTTGGAAACATGGCTTGCGATACGTGTTGGCATGTGCCAATGGCACGTATGGCCGTGGTGACCTAGTTGCAATTCTTGCAAGCCTAAGGCGCTATATTTGGCGTGGGCCAAAGGCATAGCGGCTTGGAAATATGGTTTGCGACACGTGTTGGCATGTGCCAATGGCACGTGCGGCCATGTTAACCTAGTTGCAAGTCTTGCAAGCCTAAGGCGTTATATAAGGCGTGGGCCAAAGGCATAGCGGCTTGGAAATATGGCTTGCGACACGTGTTGGCATGTGCCAATGGCACGTGCGGCCATGTTAACCTAGTTGCAAGTCTTGCAAGCCTAGGGCGCTATATTTGGCGTGGGCCAAAGGCATAGCGGCTTGGAAATATGGATTGCGACATGTGTGGACATGTTCCAATGGCACGTGCGGCCATGTTGACCTAGTTGGAAGTCTTGCAAGCCTAGGGCGCTATTTTTGACGTGGGATAAAGGCATATCGGCTTGGAAATATGGCTTGCGACACGTATTGGCATGTGCCAATGGCACGTGCGGCCATGTTGACCTAGTTGCAAGTCTTGCAAGCCTAGGGCGCTATATTTGGCGTGGGCCAAAGGCATAGCGGCTTGGAAATATGGCTTGCGACACGTATTGGCATGTGCCAATGGCACGTGCGGCCATGTTGACCTAGTTGCAAGTCTTGCAAGCCTAGGGCGCTATATTTGGCGTGGGCCAAAGGCATAGCGGCTTGGTATTGCTGCCATGGTGCGCAGGGTGCGACTTGGTTTGGCATTGTTGCCATGGCGCCGTGATGATGCGGCTTGGTTTGGCATTGTTGCCATGGTGCGCGAGGTGCGGCTTGGTTTGGCTTTGTTGCCATGGTGTGCGATATGCGGCTTGGTTTGGCATTGTTGCCATGGTGCGCAGTGGTGCGGCTTGGTTTGGCATTGTTGCCATGGTGCGCGATATGCGGCTTGGTTTGGCATTCTTTGCCATGATCAAAGATATGCGGCTTGGTTTGGCATTGTTGCCATGGTGCGCGAGGAGCGGCTTGGTTTGGCATTGTTGCCATGGTGCGCGAGGTGCGGCATTGTTTGGCATTGTTGCCATGGTGCGCGAGATGCGGCTTGGTTTGGCATTGTTGCCATGGTGCGCAGTGCGGCTTGGTTTGGCATTGTTGCCATGGTGCGCGATATGCGGCTTGGTTTGGCATTCTTTGTCATGATGCGCAGGTGCGCTTGGTTTTGGAATTAGGGTTACGTGTTAAAAACCTAATCTGGTATTTTGAAAAAATACCCCTATTAATTATTTACACTGAGTTAAATGCTCTTAGTTAATGTGTTGCGGGTAACACTAGGTCATGGGGTTTTACGATTTTACCCCTTGTCTAAAACCACCATCAACAAAGGACTTGTGCAGATTGATCTCTCGAATCTATAAAGTGCTCACGTGCAGCACATTTGTTTAGGGTTTGAACCCGGTTTCTCACTCACCTACAAGAATTTACCAAAATCGGCGAAACGATTTTCACCCATAAACACTATACGGGGGTCCAGGGGGCGTAGACCCTCTTTCTACTATGTTCGACCTGAATTTCAGAGTCCCCTAGCAGAGTGCGAGACAGCGTCTCGTAGAAATATTTTTTTCTACGAGAAAATTGAATTTCAGTAGGATTTTTGCAAAATCTAATTTTGGGGCTACTCTATATTCTTGTAGTTATATGAACTATCTTGACTACTAGAATATGGTTGGATATTTTCAAAGAGAGTCATTGTATAATCGGAAGTCATGATAACTCTTCCTTTCTTACCGATTATAGGCTCAACCAAAATTCCAAAAAAAAGATTTTTGCAAAAATCTGATTTTGAAAGCTACTCTATATTCGGTAGTTATATGAATTATTTTGACTACGAATATGGTTGAATATTTGCAAAGAGAGCAAGGATAATCGGAAGTTAGGATAGATACTTCATTTACTACCGATTATAGGCTCAACCAAAATTAGAAAAAAAAAAAAAAAGGATTTTTGCAAAATCTGATTTTGGGGCTACTCCATATTCGGTAGTTATATGAACTATCTTGACTACCGAATATGGTTGGATATTTGCAAAGAGAGCTTTGTATAATCGGAAGTCATGATAACTCTTCCTTTCTTACCGATTATAGGCTCAGCCAAAATTCCAAAAAAAAAGGATTTTCGCAAAATCTCAATTTGGGGCTACTCTATATTCGGGAGTTAAATAACTTAAATTCCCTACCGATTATGGTAGCATTTTTGCCAAAGGTCTAATTTAATCGGGAGTCAAGATAACTTTATTTATACCGATTATAGGATAGTCAAAATTCAAAAGATAAAGGATTTTATTTTGGGGATACTTTATATTCGGAAATTATGCAAACTAAATTTACTCCCGATTGTTGATTAGTTATCTACCGATTGTAAAGGGTAGTTTGGGATTAAAAAAAACGCCCCGAAAATAACCTACCGATTGTGAAATAACCTACCGATTATGACAGTTTTTGTCGTTTTGTATCGCCCCTAATTCTTTTGGGGTCGCCCTTAAACACCCAGGATTTGTTACAATCCACAAAAACATGGATCAGATTTTCTTCACAGTTATTGCGCATTTTGCAACTACAGTCTATGGTAGGCAGGATTTTCTCTATTAATCTAGCACCAGTTGGCACTATAGAGTACCCAATTAAACTTCCAAGCAAATCTTTATTCTAGGATTTGCGCTTAGGTTCTACATTTTGGCCTAATCAGGACATTGTCTGTGTGTTTCATGTATGTATACTTAACACTAAAGATTCCATTCTTATTAAAAATCCAAATGACCCTTATCCTTAGTTCAATGCTTCATGAGTCGAGCTAGCCGTCGAGGGTTATCTCCAAAGGTCAATGCTTTGTCCATTTCGCACCTCCCATCTCCGATGTGACTGTTAAGGAATAATTGGTTACCTTAGAGATAGTTCCACCTACTATAGTACTTAAATATAATTGTTTCTAATTATTTTCTGGTTTATGTTCTCAACCAACTTTACACGGTTGTATTCTTTTTTCATTTCCATGCAGCTGATCTCTAACTTGAGAGATAGAAGGCATTTACAGCTATGTTTGTTGGTCTAAATTGAAGCATTTGGTACTTTGTCAATAGTTAGCACAGGAATATAATCCACGATCATTTCCTTGTGGAGCATATCTTTCAAATTATTTGCATGCAATTGACTTTTGTCCTATATTGTTAATTTATTGAGTCAAGAGCAGAACATGCATGGAATACTATAATATTGCTGTTAGAAACCATGCACCTATTAATTAGTTTCTTGCAAAAAAACCAGCCGAATTCTTGTAAACCGGCTGTTGGAGAATGGATGTACATGTATTGCGCTGTCACTGGGATACAGAATTGTATTGGAGTCAGTTGAAGATTTTTTTTCCTATGGAATGGCTCCCTTAATTAGTATTTCGCTATGTATGGTTTGATTTAAGCTAGGTGTCAAATGGAATAATTGTCTGTCCTATAGTATTATTTTATTGAGCCAGGAGCAGAGCATGCATCGAATACTGTAATGCTGCAGTTAAACCATGCAACTATTTAACTATTTTCTTGCCAACCCATCCTGATTCCAGTGAACCGACCGTTAGAGAATGAATGTATTGAGCTGTTACTGGGATACGAGATGTATTAAGGGAATCGTTGAAGATTTTTTGTTCAGTGCGGAATCAATTAAATAATAGTAGTTCGTTATTCGTTATGCATGATAGCTTAGCCCCGCATAAAATAAATCAGCATCTCTTGATTATGTTGCCAACTACATATTTTCTATGCAATTTACCGATTAATTAGTGATTTATGAATTCAATTTACCGATCAAAAAAAAAAACACAAAATTGGTCAAAAAGACCAAAATCAACAATTCCTGGGTGAAAAAGACACTTAGGTTTTGATACATTTAAATAATTTCAAAAATTAAAAAGATCTTGTTTAAATGGACAAAAATTTAAAATTAGGCGAGGATGTAACCGGTTTCATCCTGTCCATTTTCAAATATTTTTTTCTTATTTTTATTTTACACAGATGCATCCGTTTCATCCTTGCTATTTTTTTAAGTATAAGCCAGGATGAATCCGGTTTCATCCTTGCTATTTTTTTTGGCTATTTCACCTGTTTTTTTTTACTCGTCCATTTGAACCGTGTTTTAAATTTTTTTGGACAAATGACCCATTTTCTCAAAAAAAAAAAAACTACATACTTTCTAGGGGGATTTTGTGTTTCCTCCTAAAAAAAGATACCTATTTTGCATTACCCCTTTTTAAATTACTAATTGGTAAAACCTCCTTTAACCAGGATGTGCGTGGACCGCTCGATTAGAAGAGCATGTGCAGTGCACGTGTGTGTCGAAAAAAAAATCTCATAAACCCGAAAATGCCCTTTAGTTCAGAAAGAAAAATCAACCCTTATCATAAGATCGGAGATTTAATCTTATGGTCCTAAACGCAGATAGTCAATGAACGGCCAAAAATCTTACACGCGCCTTAAAATTAGACTCACTCTGCTCTCGTCTTCCTCCTCCGACTCCGGCAGAAAATCTAAGATATAATTACTCTGCTTCTCATGAAAATTAAATAGACCCACGTTCAAAAACAAAGAAGAAACTTAATAAAACAAGCCATATATCCTAAATCTAAATCTAAAATTCCTACTTTTTTTAAAAACAGAAGCAATTTGTCGCAAGTATAAATTCATGAAACAAATATAACTTCATCCACCATCCGGTCACATTATAACTAGTACCCAATTCGTAACTAGTTCCAACTCTAATTTCAATCATTTACATTCATAAAGAACTCCAAACTATCTAAACCCATCTAAACAAACACTTTTAATCATACGCATTCAAAATCTAAGCCATTCAAAATCGATTTCCAGCAATTCAGTAACAAAAATGGCTGCAACAACAGTAGTTCATTAGCTTTTTTTTCCGACTTGAAAGCCAACCCAAAATTCACCCAAAACAACAGCAAACTTGAGCCACTTTCCTTTTCTTTATTGGATGATCGTTAATTTGCTGCAACGATAAGAGTACTAGGGGAGTTAGATGCACAGTTTAGAGGGGAGGAAGGAGGAGGTAGAGGAGGCGGCGGTGAAGAATGGGCATAAATCATTATGTTGAAAATAAATTTAGGGTAGAAAAGATATTTGAGATCAGGGCCATCGGATTAGAGTTAATAGAAACGAGAGGCTGAGATTAAAAGAGCATTTATGTCTAAGAGGGATTTTCTGACACACACGTGCACTGCACATGCTCCTCTAACTGAGCAGTCACGGCACATCCAGGTTAAAGGAGGTTTTACCAATTAGTAATTTAAAAAGGGGTAATGCAAAATAGCTATCTTTTTTCAGGGGGAAACACAAAATCCCCCTATTTTCTATGCATGGTAACTAAATAACATGGTTTGGATTGGGGTATACCCAATAAGACAAAATAGGGTGATTTTACTTCAATACCCTTGAACTAATTAACTTAAAATTAAACCCTAAAATTAAAAATTAAAAAACTCCTAATCTCTCTGATCTTCCCCTTCATCTTCTTCCATTTCTTCCATCAGAAATCTTCAACATTGATTTTCCAAAAAAATGGTCGATTCTACCTATGAAAAGAAGACTCTAAGTGATGTCTAAACTCAAACCCATGATGATATCAAACATGAAACTCTAACTATACACGATGAGATCAAAAAAAAAAAAAAAAAAAAAACGAAGAATCAAAACGGATCGAAAGTCGGCAAGGTTTTTTTTTGTTGACCTTGCCGACTAAAATGTAGCCGACAGGGTATAAGGTTGAATGTCGTGCCAACTTTTCATCTCTGAAATTAGTAGTTACAGGGTCGGCACGGTATTCAACCTTATACCCTTCCGACTATATTTTAGTCGAAACGATATTCATCCTTATACCTTGCCGACTATAGTTTAGTCGGCAGGTTATGAAATTAATACCTTGCCGACTAATCATGCATTTGTAACACCTCTCTGTATGTTAAAATACTATAGTTGGAAGGGTATTTTTTATCGACCTTGCCGACTATAAAGTAGCCGGCAAGGTAAGAAATCAATAAGATGCCGACTAGTGAGGCATTTGCAACAGTCTCATGTGTGTCAAAAATAATAAAGTCGGCATCTTCTTCATTCATCGACCTTGCCGGCCATAAGTTGTCGGCAAGTTCTCCATCCGAATACCTTGCCGCCGATATAATCAAAGATGTTCTTCATTCGTCGACCCTCACAGACTTTTCATACTTTCGTAATCGAAAGTGTTGATTTCGATCTAATTTTGAGTATGATTTCATACAACAGCTTTGCAATCCCCTTTTTAGAAGTGTTTGGGTAGTGTTCTTTCATTTCCGTTGTAAAAGATTTTCTCCAAACAATTTTTTTTCCTCAAAAATCTTCCCAAGTAAGTTCAATCAAAAACAAAATTTCATATCATAAGTTTTAATCCACTCAATTAATCAATCTAAACTCAATTAATTAAGCTAATCATATTTTTTAGTGTTAATTAAACAAGGGTATATTAGTCATTTAGAAAAATATATTGTTAAGGGGTGGCTTCTTTTACTTCAAAATGACCCTATTTTGTCTTATTGGGTATACCACAATTAATCTGGGTATATCCCAATCTCGGCAGCTAAATAAGGAGAAAATAAAAGAATAAATAAAATAAAAAGGTATTAATTACTTTCCAATTTGTTTAGATTTATAGTAGAAACTCCATGAATTAGTGATATATGAGGATTTTCTAAAAATGATGCAATTGTTGTTAAAATCAATTCACATTCAATTTCATCTCTAATTTTTCTTATCATCGCCAGAAAATCTGTTTATTTTTCTAGTAGCTCTGCAAGAAATTATTTCATGTGATTGGCACTTTAATAGCCTTGTTTTGTGAAGGAGGCTCTATTGTAGAACTTTAATCATATTCGTCCTCGTCTTTATCAGTTGCTACAACGCTGTCAAGATGATTGAAGGGTGCTTTAAAAATGTTAATATCATATTTAAAAAATAATTGTTTGATAATATCTATAAGTTAATAAGATGCTAGTCAATATATAAGTTATTAATTTTCGGTTAACTAATATCTCACTTAATTAATAAATTTTAGTGGTCCCAACAATATTAATGTATAAAGTTCCTACCGTGTATAGTTTAGATAATCGTAAAAAAAAATTCATCGTTCAAACAAGAGTGTTTGACTGTTAATAAATAGGCATTTCGTCCGTTCTTTAGGTTAGGGACTGCAGTTCTGGGTGAGCATTTGAGACCGAACCAGCGGTTCGATCTTGGATATTCGTTTTTTGACGGACCAACGGGTTTTGGATGTGGATGCGGATGTAATTATAGGATCCAACGGATTTTGGATGCAATTTTTGGGATTTAACGAATTTTGATTGGATGCGCATGCTATCTTAAAAATCTTTTGGACACCCAAAACTACCATATTGAGTATATTGAATTTTTATACTCCCTCTTTACTTTTTAATAGGCTGGTTTCTATAAATAAAGATTTCAAAAAAATAGGCTGGTTTCCTAATTGGGAAAGTCAAATGTTACTTTAATTTTTAGGGACCACTTTTTTCTTAACTTCTTTTGATGACAAGTGTCATGTGGACCATTTCACTTTACTTCTTTTCCTGACAAGTGTCATGGGGACCATTTCAATTCACTTCTTTTATTGACAAGTGTCATGAGGACCACTTTCAATGATTAATTTTCTTAATTTCCTTAATTTTCTCAAAAAACCAAACCAGCCTATTAAAAAGTAACGGAGGAGTATAATACTACTAGATTAGAATATTTGCATAAGATCCATAACATATTCGTCTTCTTTTTTTTATCATCATCTATTATACTTTTAGTGCTTGAAGTCAAGAGGCACAGAGAAAATAGGTAATTAAATGTTTTGTCCTTTATAACAATTTATTTTGTTATCATTGTGGCCATCATATTTTGTTATCATCGTGGTTATCATCGTATTATTTGTAAAAATAAAATGCACAAGGTCATCCACATCCAACTCGTCCATCCGCACACACATTGGATGCAAACCAGATGGATATTAGCCGAATGCGAATAAAAAATTTAAAATCAATAATACATTTGATTGGATGCGAGATGATGTTGAAACCGGTATAATCTGGACCATGCTCATCCCTAACCGTGAGAATATTTTTTCTTCCATATGGACCATATCCCGACAAATTTTGGAAATTATCATTGAACCACTAGGTTTTAGGCCTTTTAGAGTGGTACATACCTACGCTCCCTGCTTGTACCTGGTTCACCCAAACATTAGATTGGAAGACTAATTAAAGGCATGTCTAATATTCAGGGCATCCATGTTAATTCGACTTGACAAGTTGTTGGATAAAAAATTCTCACATTTTTTTCTTGCTAAGAAAAACACCATGGGATTAACGAAGAAAAGAGTTACAAAGTTGGTTCAAGTTTTCCTTCCTGACAAGGGAACTGAGAAAAGAAAGGAAGAAGGACCAAAGACCCTTAACACTAAGTTTTCTATCCCGACGTGCAACCCGTTCTGCTAGAAGATTTTTCACACGATTAATATACATAATTTTAGAAGACACTGAACATGAAAGTAAATTCCAACACTGATCAAGAAGATCACTACTTCTCCAATCAATGTTTGAACTGCCTCCATTTACAAAATCAAGACAGTCACTTAAGAAAACCACTTTTGCAAGACTCATCTCTTCCCGCCCAAGAGAACGTCAAAATAAGAGCAAGAGCTTGACACCCACCGCATCTTGTATCAAGACAAAGTTTGAGCGCGAACCTCCTATATTTCTGTTGTATCGCAGACCAAATAAGACCCAATCCTATTTTTAAATCTTTATAAGAACCATCAATAAAGATAAAATGATCAACTTCATGAGAAGGGAAATTCAAAACCCTAAAAACCAATAGAGCATACTTTAGGAGAAATATAAGAGTTAATCGAAGTCTTGGTATCCATTATGTTCTTGTGCAGATCAATGGGAGAGTTTCTGAAGATCACATTACATCTTAACTTCCATATAGACCACATAACAATTGCGCATATACTAGGCCAAGAGACTTTGAATGGTAAAATACCAAAATCAGCATTATGCTAATATAGAAAAATATCATCCAACTCATCAAAATGCAGCAAGAACCATATCTTTGAAGAGAGACCAAACCATATATGAGAAGCCACAAAACAATTCACAAAAAGATGCATAATTGTTTCATCACTACTATGACAAAGGGGACAAGTAGTATCCACATGAGGGTTATAAAATCAAGAAAGGAATTAACCTAATCATATGAGCACAAAATTTCCATAGAAAATACTTAATTTTCGGCAGACAATCAATATCCCAGACTTTTCGCCAAAAAGCTGAGTCCTTAGAAGAACCAAAATGATTCATGTAAACTTTATAAGCTGATTTAATCGTGAAATTTTCGTTCCTTGTGTGAGCCCACATTAACTTGTTATTTTTATTGTGATTTAACCTAATAGTCCTAATTCTGATAACAGATTAACATTCCAATCTCTAGTTAGATTATCTATAAGATCATTAACAAAGATATAGCTACTATGATTAAGATGAGAAGAAGAAGAAGAAGAGGAAGGAGAACTAATCCCTAGAATCCAAGAAGAATATCCCAGACTCTTGTGTACTTCCCATAATTGATTTTCACCACGAGTTAGCTCAAATGAAGTGAAGGCTGTTAACAATGCCCTTCCAGATCCATGAAGAGGTGTCAAGCACTTTATCAATTTCAAGTAAATTCCGATTAGGGAAATATCTATCTTTTAAGAAAATAGTTAGCGAGAATATTTGGATTATTCAAGACTCTCCAACCAAGTTTCTGATTAAGACTCTATTTGTAGCAAAACTATTCTCGAATACCTAAACCACCATTCAATTTTGACTTACTTATATCAGCCCATGACCGAAAATAAGCGGCATGTTTTGGATTCTTTTTAGACCACCAGAAAGTTCTTTGAATCGAATCAATTCTGGAAGTAACAATTTTCGGCAAAGGAAAGCAAGCCATATGATAAAATCGCTAAACTAGAAAGTACATGTTTTGTGACCACAGTTCTCACAAACAACATTTAATTTTGACTTTTTTATAGAACTTAATCTAGAATAAAAATTCCCAATGAGAAAGTCAAAAGATTTGGTTTTATCTTTTCTTATGAATAAAGGCGTGCCAAGGTATTTTTGAGAACTACTAAAAAATTTCATTTTCAGAGTTCTAGATAACAATTTAATATGTCTATGATGCATCTTACCAATGGTGATGAAAACCGACTTATCAAAATTAATGGCTTGACCAGACGCTTTTGCAAAGACATTAATCACCTTTAACAGATTCCTAGCATAAGTAATCGATGCTTTTGAAAAATTCTCACATATGGGAGTGCTTTTGGTGTGAAGATTGGATGGACACCACATCACCCATCTCTTCCCCATATCTCAATCATCATTTTTTCCGATTTTTTTTTCCCGTTTGAATTTATCCTGCTGTTGATGGTGGTTTTTAAACAAGGGGTAAAATCGTAAAACCCCATGACCTAGTGTTACCCGCAACACATTAACTAAGAGCATTTAACTCAGGTGTAAATAATTAATAGGGGTATTTTTTTTCCAGAAATACCAGGTTAGGGTTTTCAACACAGAACCCTAATTCCAAAACCAAGTCGCACACTGCGCACCATGGCAACGATGCCAAACCAAGCCGCATACTGCACACCATGGCAAGGATGCCAAACCAAGCCGCATCTCGCGCACCATGGCAACAATGCCAAACCAAGCCGTACCTTTGTGCACCATGGAAACAATGCCAAACCAAGCGCACTCGCGCGCACCATGGCAACGACGCCAAAACCAAGCCGCTGCATAGCACCATGGCAACGATGCCAAACCAATCCGCATACTACGCACCATGGCAACGACGCCGAAACCAAGCCGCACACTGCGCACCATGGCAACAATGCCAAACCAAGCCGCACATCTGCGCACCATGGCAACGACGCCAAAACCAAGCCGCACACCGCGCACCATGGCAACGATGCCAAACCAAGCCGCATCTTCGCGCACCATGGCAACGACGCCAAAACCAAGACGCAACACCTGCGCACCATTGCAGCGACGCCAAAACCAAACTACATATCGCACTCATTGGCAACCATGCCAAACTAAGCCGCTATGCCATTGGCACATGCCAAATATAGCGCCCTAGGCTTGCAAAACGTGCAACTAGGTCAACATGGCCGTGTGTGCCATTGGCACATGCCAACACGTACCACAAGCCATATTTCCAAGCCGCTATGCCATTGGCACATGCCAAATATAGCGCCCTATGCTTACAAACCATGCAACCTAGGCCAAGTCGGCCACGCATGCCATTGGCACATGCCAACATGCTCGCTGGTAGCTTTTCCTACCAAGGCCACGGCCCTAACGGCCACGCATGCCATTGGCACATGCCAACGGGCTCATTAGTAGCCTTTCCTACCAAGGCCACGGCCTAACGGTCACGCATGCCATTGGCACATGCCAACATGCTCATTGGTAGCTTTCCTACCAAGACCACGGCCCTAATGCCACGCATGCCATTGGCACATGCCAACATGCTCCCTAGTATCCTTTCCTAC
The DNA here is from genome assembly GCA_023531295.1 of Papaver armeniacum. NCBI lineage: Eukaryota > Viridiplantae > Streptophyta > Magnoliopsida > Ranunculales > Papaveraceae > Papaver > Papaver armeniacum. Next base: position 483,983 of record JAJJWW010006376.1, on the reverse strand, counting down.
CAAGGCCACGGCCCTAATCGGTCCACGCATGCCATTGGCCCATGCCAACATGCTCATTTGGTAGCTTTTCCTACAAAGGCCACGACCCTAACGGCCACGCATGCTATTGGCGCATGCCAACATGCTCATTGGTAGCCTTCATCACCTAGCCGTGCCCCCAATGCACGCCGGTAGCCTAACTTGCAAGCCGTGCCAACTTGGCGTGCGCTCCATTGGCACATGCCAAAACCCATGTTGGTAGCCTAACTCGCAAAACCATGCAACCTACCACCAAGGCATTCATACATGCCATTGGCACATGCCACACACGCCACTAGCAACTCTGCATTGCCACTTACACTCAACGTACAACCTACCACCAAGGCATTCCGCACATGCCATTGGCACATGCCACGCACGCCACTAGCAGGCACTCTGGCATTGCAACTCGCTTCAGTACAACACGCAACAAAGGCATTCCGCACATGCCATTGGCACATGCCACGACGCCACTAGCAGCTCTGGCATTGCCACTGCACTTCAGTACAACCCGCAACAAAGGCATTCCGCACATGCCATTGGCACATGCCATTGTTGATGTTGGTTTTAGACAAGGGGTAAAATCGTAAAAACCCCATGACCTAGTGTTACCCGCAACACATTAAATAAGAGCATTTAACTTCAGTGTAAATAATTAATAGGGTATTTTTTCAAAATACCCAGTTAGGGTTTTCAACACAGAACCCTAATTCCAAAACTAAGCCGCATCTTCGCACCATGGCAACAATGCCAAACCAAGCCGATCTCACACCATGGCAACAATGCCAAACCAAGACGATCACAGCACCATGGCAACAATGCCAAACCAAGTCGCATATCATGCGCACCATGGCAACAATGCCAAAACCAAGCCGCAGATCTTCAAGCACCATGGCAACAATGCCAAACCAAGCGCATATCACGTGCGCACCATGGCAACCATGCCAAACCAAGCCACACTCTGCGCACCATGGCAACCATGCCAAAATAAGCCTCATCTGCGCACCATGGCAACCATGCCAAACCAAGCCGCACTCTGCGCACCATGGCAACCATGCCAAACCAAGCCGCATCTCTTGCGCACCATGGCAACAATGCCAAACCAAGCCGCACCCTGCGCACCATGCCAACAACGCCAAATTCCAAGCCGCTATGCCTTTGCCCACGCCAAACATAGCGCCCTAAAGCTTTACAAGACTTGCAACTAGGTCAACATGGCCGCACGTGCTATTGGCACATGCCAAAACGTGTCGCAAAACCATATTTACGAGCATATGCTATGCCTTTGGCCCACGCCAAACATAGCGTCCTAGGCTCTGCAAAGACTTGCAACTAGGTCAACATGGCCACACGTGCCATTGGCACATGCCAAAACGTGTCGCAAGCCATATTTCAAGCCGCACCCTGCGCACCATGGCAACAACGCCAAATTCCAAGCCGCTATGCCTTGGGCCCACGCCCAACATAGCCCCTAGGTTTGCAAGACTTGCAGCTAGGTTAACATGGCCGCACGTGCCATTGGCACATGCCAACACGTGCCGCAAGCCATATTTCCGAGCCGCTATGCCTTTGGCCCACGCCAACATAGCGCCCTAGGTTTGCAAGACTTGCAACTAGGTCAACATGGCCGCATGTGCCATTGGCACATGCCAACACATGCCGCAAGCCATATTTCCAAGCCGCACCCCGCGCACCATGGCAACAACGCCAAATTCCAAGACGCTATGCCTTGGGCCCATGCCCAACATAGCGCCCTAGGTTGCAAGACTTGCAACTAGGTCAACATGGCCACACGTGCCATTGGCACATGCCAACACGTGCCGCAAGCCATATTTCTAGCCGCTATGCCTTTGGCCCACGCCAACATAGCGCCCTAGGTTTGCAAGACTTGCAACTAGGTCAACATAGCCGCACGTGCCAACACGTGCCGCAAGCCATATTTCCAAGCCGCTGCCTTTGGCCCACGCCAAACATAGCGCCCTAGGCTTGCAAGACTTGCAACTAGGTCAACATGGCCGCACGTGCCATTGGCACATGCCAACACGTGTCGCAAGCCATACTTCAAGCCGCTATGCCTTTGGCCCACGCAAAACATAGCGCCCTAGGCTTGCAAAAACATGCAACTAGGTCAACATGGCCGTACGCGCCAATGGCACATGCCAACATGCTCGCTAGCTAGTTTCCCTATCAAGGTCACGGCCCTAATGGCCACGCATGCCATTGGCACATGCCAACATGCTCGCTAGCTAGTTTCCCTAGCAAAATCACGTCCCTAACGGCCATGCATGCCATTGGCACATGCCAACATGCTCGCTAGCTAGTTTCCTAGCAAAATCACGGCCCTAATCTGCCACGCATGCCATTGGCACATGCCAACATGTTCGCTAGCTAGTTTCCCTATCAAGGTCGCGGCCCTAATGGCCAGGCATGCCATTGGTAGATGCCAAGCACACACGCTGGTAGCCTAACTTGCAAACTGCGTGCAACCTACCACCAAGGCATTCCGCACATGCCATTGGCACATGCCAAGCACACACGCCGGTAGCCTAACTTGCAAACCGTGCAACCTACCACCAAGGCATTCCCTATATGCCATTGGCACATGCCAAACACACACGCTGGTAGCCCAACTTGCAAACCGTGCAAACTACCACCAAGGAATTCCGCACATGCCATTGGCACATGCCACACGCGCCACTAAGGCGGCGCCACTTGCACTCAAGATGCAACCAACACTCGAGACATCAACACAAACTGGGGATGCTTCTTTAGGGTTTTGGTTTGGCGGTCACACATGCAGCGTACACTAAGCTCACATTAAGAAAGCGTGAAAAGGAATAAAGCGGTCAAATAAAGAGGAAATAATGGTGAAAAACGTTTTTAGCCCATTAAACCATGCGGTTACTACCTCCTCCCATTATTTCACCCTTTACTCTCTTCCTTCATGAGGCCGAGTGGTACGTTTCAATCTCGACTTGTATAAATAGGTCTTATCTATTTCCACCAGACAACAAGTCTCGATCGGTCAGGAGAAATATACTACACTTACACTCTCAGAAAGGCAACTTTGCAAGCTCTCTCAAAAGCTTCCATCTCTTGCAAGCTCCCTAAGCTTTCACTTTCTGATACAAGTCGAGATACTACTCTCCTCAACACCTTTCTTTGCTTCCCTCCCCAAATCAACCCTTCTCCTCCACTTTGTGACCGAAGCAAGTCCGGAACGGCCATTTCTTGGTTTAGGCCGGACTTGTACGAATCGATCTCTCGAACCTATAAAGTGCTCACGTGCGGCACATTTGTTTAGGGTTTGAATCAGTTTCTCACTCACCCACCGAAATTACCGAAATCAGTGAAACGATTTTCACCCATAAACAATTGGCGACCACAGCGGAGGATTGATCTATCGGCTATAATGTCGATCTGTCGATCCCGTTTTTAGACCCAGATGTCAAGATGGTAGGGGAAGGCAACTCGATCCGACTCAACTACCGGCGACTTCGGTTACGCCAGTTGCAAGAAACTACGCGAGAAAACTGGGGACTCGTTCAAGATGCCACCAGCGATTGAGGACTTGCGACTCAGTCCGACTCAACTTCCAGACAACCCCGATTATCGGTTGTTAAAACTACACCAAAAAAGCGGGGACTCAAGCTGAAGACGCTACCAAGAATTGGGGACTAATCGGCGATGCTACCATCAAAGCCTCCTTGCTACCAGAAAGCCGCCTTTCACTTGGAAAGAGGCGTGTTTGCAAGTGAGTAAATTTAGATTGGGCAAGATATACGATCTGTTTTTTAGGTTCTTAATAAAACCGCCATACTATTGCGTCTTGTGCCTATTGATAGCACACACTTTCATAAAAGCAATATTCCTTTCCCAAAACATAACTTGAGTTATATTATCAAAACCATTCATCCCAGAAATAATCCAACACCCTAAAAGCTACCAGCTATCTATCAAAGGTTAAGTTTTGAACCGGACATCAATATGTCTTTCAAAAAAAAAAAAAAAAAAAAGAACCTAAATGAAAGTTTAACGTAGAAACGTTCAAGGAAAATCGTCCAATGAAGTCCGCTCTTCTTGGAGAAAGTCGACTTTGCGTCTTCAAGAGCCGCTCTCTTCATAGTCAACATCTTAGAAAGCTTTTTCGAGTTCCATCTCCCGTCGGGAGATCTCCTCGGAAAGGCTTTCGATTATTGCATCTTTCAACTTTTGGATCTCAAAGAAGGCCTTCGACAAACCACGAAGTGTTGAACTCCTTTTCCACGCACACGTCGCGATGGTGCTCCCGGTCGGCAATAACGTCTTGAAACGGTGTGACCAGTCACCTCACGCATATCCTCGATGGAAGACAAAGCCTCTTCCACACGCTTAACCAAATGTGAATCGACTAGTGACTTTCTTGGTTGTAGCCATATGTCCGTACTTCTCCCGATTACGGTATACAACGTCTCATGCTTAGCCGCACGCTAAAACCGCCAACCAAAGACATGACCTGGATAAGGAACCAGAGTACGGGGATCAAAATAGCGCCCACCTGCAAGTGGCCTCACGACTCACAAAGGGTTTTCTTCCATGTCTACGGCAACAACCATCGAGAGAATCATCCACCGTCCGAACCACGTTTGTGCCCGGCAATTGGCTAACTCCCATCTCCAAGTCACCTGGAGGTGGTCACCAAAGGCAAGTTTTCGTGTGACTCCATCCCGAGAATCATCCTCCGAACCGGATTCCTCCTGCAAACTTGAGTTAGACATTTTTCAAAAGAAGAAACGAGAAGAAGAAGAAAGAAAGAAAGCGCTTGAAACTCACCGAACCGATTCCCGAAGAAAAACCGGTCTTTGCTAGAGGAATCACTCTCGCTTGTTGAACTTTCTTCTTTCTCGACTCATCACCGCTATGAGTAGGCTCGGTGTCGCCGAATTCCTTGAAGAAACTCGGGGCCTCTCTCGGCAACGTGCAAGGGCAAGAGGAAGCGTTAACACTACTCAAAGCCCCAAGGAAACAAGACACATATTCTCACCAAATTTACGTGTGTTTTGAGACAAACCCATGAAGAGGCGACACATACCTGGTTGTTGGAAGAATCGAAAGACACAAGAGCCGTGGGAGGATCTTGTGAAACTGTCCGAACCCGCCAAAGCGATTCTTCGTTCTCCGTTCCTTGGCCTCCTGGGCTTTCCAGAATTGCTAGGCAACTTTCGCTGGATCTGTCAACATTGGATACTCCTTGAACTGCTGGAGAAGGTTTGCAACGAACGTTTTCCACCACGTTATTCACAAAATCTCGGATCATAGTAAACTCGTCGCACCAAAACTCATTATAGCCGAAGGTCGTCAAAGTTACTCTTCCCATTTGAATAAAGGAAAGACGGATACCCGGCTTAAGGACACCAAGGCGTCAAGGGCGACACGCAACGAATCCTTAGGGATCACCCGGCCAGGTAAACGAGAGGCACCCCTTGATCGAAACCCATGTGACGAGCAAAGACGGTCAATATTATAAGCAACTATCTGGAAAGACCCCACGAATAAAGACGGCATATAACCGGAAGCGACTTTGAATGAACAGAGTTTTTCACCAACGCTCAAATCGTCATCGGAAGACAAAGACATGAGCGGAGCGAGAAGCAAAAGTGCCAATTTGAGTCACCGAGTTATGGATCGGCCCCCATGGACGAAAATTGATTTCATGCAACTTATCAAGAAAACTAACCAAACTCACGCCAACTCTTGGACGCTTGTTCACCCATCGAAGAATTCGGGAGCCTCCCCAACTCACGGAAGCGAAGGCAACGGTTTGAGCATACTTCTCAAAGTGCTCCCATAGCCGACTTGCGAGAAAAGCAACGTGCACATATGAATCCACTTTCATGAAACCATTCGAAACTCGCATGTTCGCAACTGTAATCCAGGATGTACGTCAGGGAACCAAGGAACAGCTTGCCAATGGGAAGAACTTCACCTTTTGCCAATTTCACAAAGAATCGCCAACAACTCGGTCTTATTCCCTTCTTGCCGGAACCGTCATAAAAAATGTCTCTAGACAACCAGAGAGCCAAAAATGCTGCGACATGAAGATCATCGCACTGCTCAGCTCCAACTCGTCCGGAAACCATTGAGATATCCACCAACCGTAAGGGCACCTTTCATCCTCTTTTCCTGCAGATTCCTTCGACTTCGCAATGGAGTCTTTCCGAGCGAAATCCCCAACTTAGCGGCCAGGTCATCCCGCATCTTCGCCTCACTTTCGAGATAATTGGATTCCGAGATTCCCGATTCACGGAAGATTCAAAGCAAGAGAGCCACACTCTCCAAGGAGAAAGTTATCTCACCCCATCTACATATGATTGTATGGGTGTCCGAACACCATCTGGAGATGAAAGCAACTAAGCCTGGGATGTCCTTCCTAATCTGAAGATTTACTAAAGTCTTGACAACATCAATGACCTGCGCTTGAGTCAAGATGGTATTTATACGCTCCTCGCTCACCATGAACTCAACCCATCTGTCAAAAGAACGCAATGGACTTTGACACATCCTAAAGTCAATGTTGGAAGAGGAATATACCCCTTTATGAAGACAAAACCGAATGGTGCTCTCTCAGGCGAACCGAACGTGTCTTCCTGTCATCCTCACCACCGGTTAGCAAAATTGGCACGAAACCCGGGTGATTCTTCCGAGCAGGGGCGAGGGCTCTAGTGAAGAATTCATCATCTGTGTTCGGTTTGGAATTATGAGCATCCTTCGACGAAGTGAAATGTGGTTCAGGTAACATCTTATCAAATTTCTTCGTAACAATTTGGTAATAAGATATCTGCACAAAACAAATGGAGAAAGACGAAGTTATCTCCCTGACACATAATCGTACCCAACAAATTCGGTTTCGAAACTATATACGCGGCATTCTATGCGGGTACAAGTGTGTCTACAGTATCCTTCTTCGGGTTCAAAATATATATGGAGCATTTTTCTATTGGTCCAAAACTACGCGCGTGATACTTCTTTCGAAAAGCAAAATCATATATACAATATTTCCTGCGGGTTCGAAGTCATATGAAGCATATACACAGCTTCTTCTTCTGGATTCATACAGGGTTGTCTACGGGTTCGAAATACGCACGCAAAGATTTTCTTGAGGCACGCCAAGGAATCATATGCAAAGATTGTGGAAGCGCCTACTTTTAAGGTTTATACCTATGTAAAAAAATATATATATATATAGAAAGAAGAGTACTCAAGACATACACTGAAGCCGGTCTCTCTTTGCCGCTAGTATGAAAAGAAGAAAGAATAAAGCGCGGGAGAATGGGGAAAAGGGGCTTTATATATATATATATATATATAGGCGTGAAAGACTTTGAAATAGGGAAGGATTTCCCTTTTACCAAAATCACGCGTGTAAGAAACCCCCACCAATTGCGACTTCCCAATGCCGCCCAAGTCACGCCCGCAAAGCATGGTTTCCAAGATTGGGACTGGCCCCACCAATCTGCGCCGACCTCCCAATGCCGCCCAAGTCACGCCCGCAAGCACGAACGTCTTCTACACTTCGCGCCGGTCCCACCAGCTTAGCACACTCGGTTTCCCAACTCACGCCAACTTCCCAACGTCGCCCAAGCTGCACCGGCCCACCAATTGTGCCCGACCTCCCGATTTGTGCAAAACTACCCGTGAGGCAAGGATTCCAAATCCTATTTATAAAAGGTCGACAAGCCTATTTCAATTTTCTTTACGGGTTGTTGTTAACTTGATTTGTCACCATCTTATGCTTACCTCGCAACAAAGCCCCCCCTGTTCCGAGCTAAACAGGGGACTTAATGTTGATGGTGGTTTTTAGACAAGGGTAAAATCGTAAAACCCCATGACCTAGTGTTACCCGCAACACATTAAATAAGAGCATTTAACTCAGGTGTAAATAATTAATAGGGGTATTTTTTTTTCAAAATACCAGATTAGGGATTTCAACACAGAACCCTAATTCCAAAACTAAGCCGCATACTGCGCACCATGGCAACAATGCCAAACCAAGCCGCATATTGCGCACCATGGCAACAATGCCAAACCAAGCCGCATATCTTTGCACCATGGCAACAATGCCAAACCAAGTCGCATATCGCGCACCATGGCAACAATGCCAAACCAAGCCGCATCTCTCGCACCATGGCAACAATGCCAAACCAAGCCGCATATCGCGCACCATGGCAACCATGCCAAACCAAGACGCACTTTGCGTACCATGGCAACCATGCCAAAATAAGCCGCATCTCGCGCACCATGGCAACCATGCCAAACCAAGCCGCACTCTGCGCACCATGGCAACCATGCCAAACCAAGCCGCATCTCGCGCACCATGGCAACCGTGCTGCCAAGCCGCACCCTGCGCACCATGGAAACAACGCCAAATTCCAAGCCGCTATGCCTTTGGCCCACGCCAAACATAGCGCCCTAGGCTTGCAAGACTTGCAACTAGGTCAACATGGCCGCACGTGCCATTGGCACATGCCAAAACGTGTCGCAAGCCATATTTCCGAGCCGCTATGCCTTTGGCCCTCGCCAAACATAGCGCCCTAGGCTTGCAAGACTTGCAACTAGGTCAACATGGCCACACGTGCCATTGGCACATGCCAAAATGTGTCGCAAGCCATATTTCCAAGCCGCACCCTGCGCACCATGGCAACAACGCCAAATTCCAAGCCGCTATGCCTTGGGCCCACGCCCAACATAGCGCCCTAGGTTTGCAAGTCTTGCAGCTAGGTCAACATGGCCGCACGTGCCATTGGCACATGCCAACACGTGCCGCAAGCCATATTTCCAAGCCGCTATGCCTTTGGCCCACGCCCAACATAGCGCCCTAGGTTTGAAAGACTTGCAACTAGGTCAACATGGCCGCATGTGCCATTGGCACATGCCAACACATGCCGCAAGCCATATTTCCAAGCCGCACCCTTCGCACCATGGCAACAACGCCAAATTCCAAGCCGCTATGCCTTGGGCCCACGCCAACATAGCGCCCTAGGTTTGCAAGACTTGCAACTAGGTCAACATGGCCGCACGTGCCATTGGCACATGCCAACACGTGTCGCAAGCCATATTTCTAAGCCGCTATGCCTTTGGCCCACGCCAACATAGCGCCCTAGGTTTGCAAGACTTGCAACTAGGTCAACATGGACGCACGTGCCATTGGCACATGCCAACACGTGCCGCAAGCCATATTTCTCAGCCTCTATGCCTTTGGCCCACGCCAAACATAGCGCCCTAGGCTTGCAAGACTTGCAACTAGGTCAACATGGCCGCACGTGCCATTGGCACATGCCAACACGTGTCGCAAGCCATACTTCCAAGCCGCTATGCCTTTGGCCCATGCCAAACATAGCGCCCTAGGCTTGCAAAAACATGCAACTAGGTCAACATGGCCGTACGCGCCAATGGCACATGCCAACACGCTCGCTAGCTAGTTTCCCTATCAAGGTCATGGCCCTAACGGCCATGCATGCCATTGGCACATGCCAACATGCTCGCTAGCTAGTTTCCCTAGCGAAATCACGGCCCTAACGGCCATGCATGCCATTGGCACATGCCAACATGCTCGCTAGCTAGTTTCCCTAACAAAATCACGGCCCTAACGGCCACGCATGCCATTGGCACATGCCAACATGCTCGCTAGCTAGTTTCCCTATCAAGGTCGCGGCCCTAATGGCCACGCATGCCATTGGTACATGCCAAGCACACACGCTGGTAGCCTAACTTGCAAACCATGCAACCTACCACCAAGGCATTCCGCACATGCCATTGGCACATGCCAAGCACACACGCTGGTAGCCTAACTTGCAAACCGTGGAACCTACCACCAAGGCAATCCGCACATGCCATTGGCACATGCCAAACACACACGCTGGTAGCCTAACTTGCAAACCGTGCAACCTACCACCAAGGCATTCCGCACATTCCATCGGCACATGCCAAGCACACACGCTGGTAGCCCAACTTGCAAACCGTGCAAACTACCACCAAGGCATTCCGCACATGCCATTGGCACATGCCACACGCGCCACTAGCAGCGCCACTTGCACTCAAGATGCAACCAACACTCGAGACATCAACACAAACCGGGGATGCTTCTTTAGGGTTTTGGTTTGGCGGTCACAAAGATGCGGCGTACACTACGCTCACATTAAGAAAGCGTTAAAAGGAATAAAGCGGTCAAATAAAAGAGGAAATAATGGTGAAAAACGTTTTCGCCCATTAAACCATGCGGTTACTACCTCCTCCCATTATTTCACCCTTTACTCTCTTCCTTCATGAGGCCGTGGTACGTTTCAATCTCGACTTGTATAAATAGGTCTTACCTATTTCCACCGGACAACAAGTCTCGGTCGGGAGAAATATACTATACTTACACTCTCGGAAAGGCAACTTTGCAAGCTCTCTCAAAAGCTTCCATCTCTTGCAAGCTCCCTAAGCTTTCACTTTCCGATACAAGTCGAGATACTACTCTCCTCACCTTTCTTTGCTTCCTCCCCAAATCAACCCTTCTCCTCCACTTTGTGACCGAAGCAAGTCCGGAACGGCCATTTCTTGGTTTAGGCCGGACTTGTACAGATCGATCTCTCGAACCTATAAAGTTCTCACGTGCAAAGACATTTGTTTAGGGTTTGAATCGCTTACTCACTCACCCACCGAAATTACCGAAATCGTGAAACAATTTTCACCCATAAATGTGACCACACGCGCTCCTAGCAGCACCACTCGCACTCAAGATGCAACCAACACTCGAGACATCAACATAAATTGGGGGATGCTTTCTAGGGTTTTGGTTTGGCGGTCACACTGACTTGCAGACACTACGCTCACATTAAGAAAGCGTGAGAAGGAAGAGAGTAAAGCGGTCAAATAAATGAGGAAATGATGGTGAAAACGTTTTCACCCATAAACACCTTGCGGTTACCACCTCCTCCCATTATTTCACCCTTTACTCTCTTCCTTCATGAGGCCAGGGTACGTTTCAATCTCGACTTGTATAAATAGGTCTTACCTATTTCCACCAGACAACAAGTCTCGGTCAGGAAAAAAATACAATACTCTAAGAAAAGGCAACTTTGCAAGCTCTCCAAAAGCTTTCATCTCTTGCAAGCTTCCTAAGCTTTCACTTTATGATACAAGTCGAGATACTACTCTCCCTGAATTATTCTGGTCTCAACACCTTTCTTTGCTTCCCTCCCCAAATCAACCCTTCTCTTCCACTTTGTGACAGAAGCAAGTCTGGAACGGCCATTTCTTGGTTTAGGCCGGACTTGTACAGATTGATCTCTCGAATCTATAAAGTGCTCACGTGCAGCACATTTGTTTAGGGATTAAACCAGTTTCTCACTCATTTACCGAATTTACCGAAATCGCAGTAAAACGATTTTTACCCATAAACAATTGGCGACCACAAGGGGAGGATTGATCTATCGGTTACGATACCAACTCCGACTCCCGATTTCATTTCCCGAACGTCAGATACCAACATGGTGGAACTCAGGTCCGGAGTGGCTGCCGAGAACACCAGCACAGAACGCATCCCTGATGTTGGCGTCTCTCCCAATAATGTTGTTGCGCCACCGGCTGACAACAGTAACATCGAATACACTCCCTCAAGTGTAACACCGCCAATCACTAGGGCCAGAGCCGCTGCCTCCTCTAGTGTCTCTGCACAACCCTCTAATCACGGCAACGAAAATATCTCTTCGGGTGTCGCGCCACCAGTCACAAGGGCTAGAGCCTCCGCCACGACCCCAAATGCTTCGTCTAGCATGGCGTCTCCGACCACAACCAAACCCCAACTACCCCGCCGACGGGACGAGAAACCGGAGGGACAAGAGGAAGTCGTCCTTACGTCACCATCGCTGATTTGATGGAACGACAAGAGATGCTCGCCAGAGCCCAGACGGATATGGTTTCAACGCAGAAGGAGGTACTCATCTTTCTCAAGACCCGACGTAACGACTACCACGTGAGTCGCGCCCTCGAGCCATTTAGGAACGTCTCCAACAACCCCGACGCCAGCACCTCGGCGAGCACGCTCCATGGATGAGGAAACTCGCACTAGAATCCCGTTGGAAATAAATCAGCCACCCAACTTCGTCACGAGAGAAGATTTGGAACAACTCCTCCGCAACCGAATCAAGAATGATGAGTTGGACGTGCATCATCACCAACCCCCTTACCCATCCGAAATACGAGAATCCCTCTCCAAAGGGGGTACTCTTCTCCTCAATTTACCCCGTACGATGGTACCGGGAATGCACGTGAGCATGTTTCTCGTTTCCCCGGAATCCTTAGGTGAACATGAATATAATCACGTTCTTCGTTTAAGGGAATTCTCAAAATCACTCACCGGAAGGGCGTATACATGGTACAACAAAGATCCCACCGAACAACATTCCCAACCGGAGTAGCATGGTCACCGCGTTTTACAAGAAATACTTCTTCGTGTCTCGAACAAGTTACCTTTTCAGACCTCGGAAGAATGTACTAGTGGGATAACGAACATCCGAATGATTTCGTCAAAAGGTTCAGTGGTTCAAGCACTCGATCATCACGACCCAAACGTGATCGAGCAATAATTGGTGAACGCATGCATCAATGGTATGGTTCCAATCTACCGCGCCTGCTAGAAAACTTGCGTTTCCAAACGTTCTCCGAACTCCATGAAGCCGCCGGACGATCTCGCAACAACAACACCAAGATTACCGGAAAGAACTAGGCCAACTCGAATCCGAAGACGCGCGTGAAACCCGCGGGAGTAGACGCCTCATCAGCAAACAATTTAATGCCGGCTCATCCTCCGTGAACATAGTAAACGAAAGAGGAAAAAGGAAAGCCACAACTACGAGCCACCAGCCCCGAAACGTGAAGCGCCGCAGCAACGGAACCCTCGCAACGGAAGATCGCCACTAAAAATCCCGTGCAGCATCGTGAAACCGAAGGAAATACCCTTGATTTCCCATTCCCCATCGAGGAGGTGATTGACCTCCTAGAAGCCTCGGGTTCAAGATGATGTCATCGGGACCGCCACCGCTCGACGTCCACCAACCGAGGCCGAGATGGCGAACCCCAAATCTTGCCATTACCACAGGTTCGTTCATCACCCGACTAACGATTGCAACAGACTAAAACATATTTTCAAAGAAAGGATAGAAGCGGGAGAACTCCAACTAGGAGACGAAAGAGTGCATCGAGATCCACTCCCAATAAGAAACTGTGGGTCCTCTCGGGGACTCCGTGCACGAGACTCAGCAATCCATGATGCAACATGTATGCGAAATTCTCTATCTTTCCAAGGTGCAGCGCCAAGATATTTTCGCAGCTCTCAATCGTGTTGTATCCGGCAAACGGCTTTTTCTCTCCTCGGAATCCACGCCAGGGGCCCAAGCTTTCCAAACAGGCGAAGCAAAAAAGGAGAACTGGGGACTGCTGACCACGTCCCGTTTAAGAGGTAATGAATTTGAAGACACGCTCATCGACACGACCTCTGACCACAACATCATTACTTTCAAGACACTAAAGGCAGCCGGATTTACAAGACAAGACGCTACCTATTCCCCGTCTGTGATTAAGAGCTTGAGAGGAGAAGCTTTGAACGCGCATGGATACATCAACCTAGAGATCAAGATGGGAGACGCTATAACGCACAAAGAAGTTCCACATTGTCAAAGAACTAGATCATGACATGATTTTGGGACGCTTATGGGTGCTCGACAACAAAGCGAAATCGGACGTACACCCTCTCGCCGACATCCACGCCCGAAGGGATTCCCAACAAATCGTCCCACGGGTTATCGCATCAACGAGCTATTGAAGGAACCCAAGCATCCGGAGAGGACCCGTTGGCGCTAGCCCATGATTTTCAAATGCAAGTAAGTCTCGACCGAGCAACCTTTTCGCAACCGGCCTTTTCTTCCCCCATTCCGTCATGGGGACTCGGTGCAACAACCCTGGCACGAACGCTGTCAAAAAATGTGAATGGGGAGCTGGACCATTCGAACACTTTGCAAGAAGCTTGGAAGCTTCTAGCGAAACCAACGGGCCAAGGCTCAAATGGTTACACGACGTCCCGAACCCGTTTTCAATCGGAGATGTAGTGGTTAAGGAAAGCTCGTTTCAAGTTGGGAGGATGACAGAAAAATGGATTTTCCCAATGAAGGTGAAGGCGAGTCAGTATCTGTTGCGGATACCCTTTTGGGAGGATATTGCAAGCTCATCAATACGTACACACCGAAGGCGTGATAGTTCACTCGCGATGGCTCAATGAATCCAATCCCTAAAATATTGTACTTCCCAATCACTCCTTTTCAAGATTTCCTTTAACAATTCCTCTTAATAGATGTAATTCCCCAGGATGAATACACCGTTTGTATTTTTTCCCTAGGGATTTCCCTTTTGTCAAAAAATAAAATAAATATATCTCTCTCCGAGCGAATCCTTCAGATATCAGAGAAATACATCAGAAAAACCCAGAAAACCATTGCGAAGCCATCATACCAAAACCTCTTTCAAAAAAAAAAAATATACATGAAGCAAAATGTTGATTGATGAAGAAGAAGGAAAAGACGAGTTTACAAAAACAAAGGGACACCAGGGGAACCAAAGCAGCTAACAGAAATAACAAAAGGGAAGAACTAGCCCTCGAAGGACGGAGTACAAGTCCCATCGGGTAAGAATATCTTCAAGCATTTTCCCCAGCAATCCCTCGGGCAACAAAGGTTCCATTCAACGGTGTTAGCAACAACAACCTCAACATCCCATCCCGAAGCAACCACGGCAGCAGCAGTGTCCTCCCCGACGATCGCTCCAAAGATACGCCACCATGACCCTCCGTATCACCAACGACACCTTTGGGATCAACTTCAGAGGGTGTCTTGTTTCCGTCATATGCTCCTTCGAAGGTTTTCTCAGCGACACTTTGGAGAAAGTTTTTTGATTCATCCACATCAGGTTCAAGAATCATGGCGCTCTCCTCCAAGACCACCACATGTTCACTTTTCCGACGCTTCAACCTAGAAACAGTCCGATCCGCCCCATGCCCGGATCGAGGAAAGGCTTTGCCACACTGAAACCTTTCAACATGCCAAGACTCTTCCTTGTTCTCTCGCCCATCCTCCATGCTCACTGAACCCAAAAAAGTCTGAATATGCACCTGTTCTTCGTGGGGATAGATGGAAGGGAGGTCCTTAATGATTTCGCTAGCTTCGTGGAACGGAGATTCAGTCCCAACCAATGCCTCCTCAAGAGACGAAGACCGATCTTCACCAAGTCCGAAATCCTTATCCGAAGAGTTAAAGGTGCAGCCATCCGGAGGGTCCCATTATACACCGCAAAAGGTGGAAAAAATGACCCGCTTCTATCATATCTATGAACATATAAAAGAGGATAACACGAGCGAGAGAAGAATAAGAAAGCATACCAAAGTATGATCTTCTTAGCCCGAATAACCCCGGTTGGGGTGTTTTTGCAAGAATTAGACCTCACGCCTTCACTTGGAGAACTTGGCTGGTTAGGAGATGATTCACTTCGTGCGACATGACAAAGAGAGAAACTCAACAAGAAAAACCTTTTCTCAAACAAGGGAGATGATGCAGTTGCGTTAGGTTTGAATACAGAACCTTAAAAAGGATAGGAAGCAATGAGGGACATAACGCTTCCAGATTTTTTGGCATGGAAAATGCCCTAATTGAAGTCGTGCGTGAAAGAAAGGCAAAATAAGGAAACTTTGCTATCCGTAGAAACGCCTACTCCCTCCTTGTCCGCACCGGCACCACCAATTGCACCGACTTCCCAATGACCGCCCAAGTCACGCCTGCAAGCACGCATGCCTTCCACACCTTGCGCCGGTCCCACCCGCCTAGCACACTTAGTTTCCCAACTCACGCCAACTTCCCAACGTCGCCCAAGCTGCACCGCCCCACCAATTGTCCCAGCCTCTCCCGATTTATGCAAAACTCCCGGAGGCAAGGATTCCAAATCCTATTTATAAAAGGTCGACGAGCCTCCTCAATTCTCTTTACGGTTTCTTTGTTGATAGTTTGTCACCATCTTATGCTTACCTCGCAACAAAGCCCCCGTTCCGAGCTAAGCGGGGGACTTAATGTTGATGGTGGTTTTTAAACAAGGGGTAAAATCGTAAAACCCCATGACCTAGTGTTACCCGCAACACATTAACTAAGAGCATTTAACCCAATTGTAAATAATTAATAGGGTATTTTTTTCAAAAATACCAGGTTAAGGTTTTCGACACGAACCCTAATTCCAAAACCAAGCCGCACACCGCGCACCATGGCAACGATGCCAAACCAAGCCGCATCTTTGCGCACCATGGCAATGATGCCAAACCAATCCGCATACTTCGCACCATGGCAACAATGCCAAACAAAGCCGCACACTGCGCACCATGGCAACAATGCCAAACCAAGCCGCACACTGCGCACCATGGAAACGACGCCAAAACCAAGCCGCACACTGCGCACCATGGCAACGATGCCAAACCAAGCCGCATATCGCGCACCATGGCAACGACGCCAAAACCAAGCCGCACATCACGCACCATGGCAACAATGCCAAACCAAGCCGTACATCGCGCACCATGGCAACGACGCCAAAACCAATCCGCACATCGCGCACCATGGCAACGATGCCAAACCAAGCCGCATATCTGTGCACCATGGCAACGACGCCAAAACCAAGCCGCACACCGCGCACCATGGCAGCGACGCCAAAACCAAACTACATATCGCACTCATTGGCAACCATGCCAAACTAAGACGCTATGCCATTGGCACATGCCAAATATAGCGCCTTAGGCTTGCAAAACGTGCAACTAGGTCAACATGGCCGTGCGTGCCATTGGCACATGCCAACACGTACCACTAGCCATATTTCCAAGCCGCTATGCCATTGGCACATGCCAAATATAGCGCCCTAGGCTTACAAACCATGCAACCTAGGCCAAGTCGGCCACGCATGCCATTGGCACATGCCAACATGCTCGCCGGTAGCTTTTCCTACCAAGGCCACGGCCCTAACGGCGCATGCCATTGGCATGTGCCAACATGCTCGCTGGTAGCTTTTCCTACCAAGGCCACGGCCCTAACGGCCACGCATGCCATTGGCACATGCCAACATGCTCGCTGGTAGCTTTTCCTACCAAGGCCACGGCCCTAACGGCCACGCATGCCATTGGCACATGCCAAACATGCTCTCTGGTAGCTTTTCCTTCCAAGGCCATGGCCCTAACTACCCACGCATGCCATTGGCACATGCCAACATGCTCTCTGGTAGCTTTTCCTACCAAGACCACGGCCCTAACGGCCACGCATGCCATTGGCACATGCCAACAGGATCGCTAGTATCCTTTCCTACCAAGGCCACGGCCCTAACGGTCACGCATGCCATTGGCACATGCCAACATGCTCGCTGGTAGCTTTTCCTACCAAGACCACGGCCCTAACGGCCACGCATGCCATTGGCACATGCCAACATGCTCGCTAGTAGCCTTTCCTACCAAGGCCACGGCCCTAACGGTCACGCATGCCATTGGCACATGCCAACATGCTCGCTGGTAGCTTTTCCTACCAAGGCCATGACCCTAACGGCCGCGCATGCTATTGGCGCATGCCAACGTGCTCGTTGGTAGCCTTCATCACCTAGCCGTGCCCCCAATGCACCCCGGTAGCCTAACTTGCAAGCCGTGCCAACTTGGCCGTACGCGCCATTGGCACATGCCAAAACCCATGCTGGTAGCCTAACTCGCAAACCATGCAACCTACCACCAAGGCATTCCGCACATGCCATTGGCACATGCCACACACGCCACTAGCAGCTCTGGCATTGCCACTTACACTCAACGTACAACCTACCACCAAGGCATTCCGCATATGCCACGCACGCCACTAGCAGCTTCGGCATTTCCACTCGCGCTCAAGTACAACCCGCAATAAAGGCATTCCGCACATGCCACGCACGCCACTCGCAGCTCGGCATTGCCACTCGTGCTCGAAGTACAACCCGCAACAAAGGCATTCCGCACATGCCATTGGCACATGCCACACGCGCTCCTAGCAGCACCACTTGCACTCAAGATGCAACCAACACTCGAGACATCAACATAAATTGGGGGATGCTTTCCAGGGTTTTGGTTTGGCGGTCACAGCTTGCAGCGTACACTACGCTCACATTAAGAAAGCGTGAGAAGGAATAAAGCAGTCAAATAAATGAGGAAATAATGGTGAAAACGTTTTCACCCATAAACACCTTGCGGTTACCACCTCCTCCCATTATTTCACCCTTTACTCTCTTCCTTCATGAGGCCAGAGTACGTTTCAATCTCGACTTGTATAAATAGGTCTTACCTATTTCCACCAGACAACAAGTCTCGGTCAGGAAAAAAATACAATACTCTCAGAAAAGGCAACTTTGCAAGCTCTCCAAAAGCTTTCATCTCTTACAAGCTTCCTAAGCTTTCACTTTATGATACAAGTCGAGATACTACTCTCCCTGAATTATTCTGGTCTCAACACCTTTCTTTGCTTCCCTCCCCAAATCAACCCTTCTCTTCCACTTTGTGACAGAAGCAAGTCTGGAACGGCCATTTCTTGGTTTAGGCCGGACTTGTACAGATTGATCTCTCGAATCTATAAAGTGCTCACGTGCAAGACATTTGTTTAGGGATTAAACCAGCTTCTCACTCATTTACCGAATTTACCGAAATCGGCGAAACGATTTTTACCCATAAACACCTGCGTTTTGCATTTTCTATATCGACTATCCTAATTAGAATGGGTGATATAGGGTGGCTTAGGATAGATAAATTACTCAGTTATCCTTGACTAGTTTATTTATTTATGTTTCTATTATTTTTCTCAAAGAATAAAGAATTTAAGGCAATTTTTCTTCGGATTGTTTATGTTTGAGTATCCAGAAGAAAATAATTTGAAGTATTTTATAGATAATGATCCTCGTGTTCGTTTTCAACCCCATAACCTTGACATAGGTGTTTGTTTTTTCATCTTGAACTCAAGATATCTGATAAATGATGATATTCGTCTTGATTTCCGACCTTATGGCCCTGACAAGACATTTATCTTTCTATATAATTAGGCCTAGCATTGTAGAGAAACAAAGTTTTTGTAACGAATATTGTTTTTTGATTAATATCAAACCTATCTTCTTTATCTTTTTTTTTTTTTTTTTTTTTTGTGTGTGTGTGTGTGAATATATTGATATCTCACACTAGATTTCAACATCTACTGAACCTTTCGTCCAAACTTACACACTTCTGCTACGATAATCTTTCGTCCAATCTTGCATCAAAAATTATGGCAATAAATAGTAGGGATTTAACTCGTTTGAATTTCGGATGGGCCAACCGTGGAAACAATCATTTCCACTGATAAAATCAAGTACAATAATTACAAAAGTCAGAAATTACTAGCCCAAAGCCATTTGGAAAATGATTTTATTCGGATTAAATTAGGGATTTTAAACAAAACTAATTTGATATGTTTGGCACAAACAAAAAATGCAAAGCCAATTAAGATTATCGGTTACTTTACTTTTTCGAATATGCTCTCTTTTGAACGAATTATTGTTGAGAATAATCTTATATTGTTTGGAAACTTATGATCATGCGGTTAATTAGATTTGAGCAAATCTAACATTGCGAGCCAGTTTTCAAGGTTAGTTAGTTCCATGGACTCAATGTGATGTCAGAGCAGACAATTTATGACAAGGTTAATATGACGACATCTACCATGCTTCACCAGATTATGATGAGGATAATATAACCAGATCTATTATGTGTTACTAGATAAAATAAGACATGTCAAATCCAATTAATGAAGGTATATGTGAGGGGACTTGTTGAAAATAATCTCACATTGTATGAGAAACTTAAGATCCTGCGGTTAATTAATAAGCCTTGGAAAACTCTAACCTTGTAAGCCAGTTTTCAAAGTTAGTTATTAGCTAGGCCTCATTCACTTAATAGATTTCGGGACATTCCTAATATATTTGTTCATATCTGTGATTTATTGAAATGTTTGACTAACTAATTATATAAGTCTAGTGGAAAATCTAATATTTAGGATGAATTTTTCTGAGGTATATCAATCCACGAAAAATAAGTATTTTGTTTAATATATGGATTTTGGTACACCTCCAAATGAATTAGTACTCCTATTAACAACCATGCATTTCATTTACAACGAAAATATCAAAACTAAGCATGGTCCTCGTAGTTAAGGCCAGTTCCAATGGGCATCGCGAAGTGCCTGATTTTCCACTTATACACCCACTATGAACATGACAAAGTGAAAGACATAATTGGTTGATAGGAAAATATATCAGTCAACCAGTCAGTGTAAAGTCTCCTTCGAACAATCTGTCGTCGCTCGAGATTTTATCTCTGGAGTATTTTATATACATATATTATATTTTTATCTGCTATTTTTTTATATTTTTTTTAATTATCTTTTATAATACATAATATTTCATACGGACCTCACAAAACACACAAATATATTTTTTGTTATTTAATATCTCACCAAACACAGTTAAATATATTCCTTTATTCAAATTTTCCAGTGTTACCATAATGGACAAATGCATTTGTCATCCCAAATGACATGACAAACTAAGTCTTATACCAATCCTGGTAGGAACCGACCAAAGGAAGTTGGTTATGGAAGGAAGAAAAATTGCCTGATTGAAATCCATAACACAATGCTACCATTGAATTATTCTTGCTTTGCCCACATCTAGTCCTCTAGGAGTTAGATCTGAGCAAAGATCTTTATCATCACTATAAGAGCGATTTTATCTGCACTTAATTTTAAAGTGTTTCTTTCTAACGTTTTATTCGTGTTTAGTTTTCTTGATACGCATGTACATCGGTGATTCGGCACGAGAAAGATCAAGTTCTTCTTCATCAGATAAATAGATTTAGGGCTTCAGGTTATTTGTTGAACAAAAGAATTTTTGGGAAAATCACTATTTTGTTATAAGAGCATCTTTTTTCGAAGAAATATTTTTTTATCAAAATGGTTGAATTACAATCTCGAATACCATTTATTCCCCATAATCATTGTACATCACTCTTTCATCTTTTTGCATTTTGCATTACTTTTTAATTTGTTTCATGTTATGATATACTTGTTTTTATTGAAAACCATCATGTAAACGTTTCTTATGGAATGAAACACGCATGGTTTGATGAGCAAAAAAAGGAAAAAAAAAAGGAATGAAGATGGTAATGAAAAAAAAAGAGAATAAATTGGTTTTTGTTTCCCCGGCTACCGACTCAAGATCAAGTTGGCTCACTAAAGTCATCTTTCCCCGAATCTTCTAACAGTGATCATTTGGTTAATTTGGGTCCGACTCGGACAATTAACTAGCAAAGACCGGATCATGGTTCGTTGTCTCGTATCGATATCGATCTCAATGATACAACGACGTCATGACGATATTATCACTACCAATTGATAATATTCACAAATGGTTCATGTCTAATTAAGATACTGTCGCCCTCTATCGAATAAATTTTCTTATATTATGTGTTCAAGTACATTATTAAATATATAAGGTAAAAGTGATTAAACCAATAATCTAATTCTTCTTGTGAATGGAGGAGTAGACAGAAAATAGGGAGAAAAGAGAAAGATTCTTATTCATTATGTGTACAATAGTTAGACATTAGAGCCTCTATTTATAGGGCTAAACACAAGGGCATTCCAGTAATAAATAAGATTTATCCTAGATATTCTTAACATAATTACACGTTTATAACACCCCCGATGACATTGTGTCTAAGTTATTTACCTCGTTAAAACCTTGTCAGAAAATTACAAAAGGACAAAACCTGATCGAAGTGAAAATAGTACAATTGAGAAAACTTAGAAAAGATTTGGACACACAAATGTTGCCTCATTAAAACCTTGACAACAAAAACCCAATGGGAAAAACTTTGATGAAGGAAAAAGAGTACAACGTGATAGTCCCGTAAATACCTTCTAATTTGATACTCCTCCTGATAAGTACTTTAGTTAAATCTTGGCTTGCAAATCTTCGAGTCGAGCCAATTTCGGTAAACGAATTTCTTGAATGCTGGAGATAGCAATGCTTTCGTGAGAAATTTCCAAGTTGATGAAGTCTTCTTTTGTGTTAGTCTTCTAATGGTAGTGTTCTCGAGTCTTCACGCTTCTTTAAGTACATTGAGGACTTGCTTCTTGGATTCCTAGCTTCTCGTAGATGATTTGCTAAAGTAGTTGATGTAGTTTCTTCAACAAAGTGCCAATATGTAGTTATAGTACCATAGGTGAGTAAAGTTTGTGATCATAACATATATGGATCAGAATGATATCCAAATTCCTTAGGGTTCTTATGTTGATGTGATCTAACAAAACAGAATGACATAGTTAGGAATCCACCAAATAACCAAAATTATACAACTCCCCCTTGGATGGCCACCATGTTGAATAAATTGCCTCACTAAAACCTTGCCAATAAAACCCAGTAGGAAAAAATTTGGACGAAGGAAAAAGAGCACAAATATCAACATTTTTGAAAGAAAATCAAACGTTAACGAGATGTTGCCTCGTTAAAACCTTTTCAGGAAAACCACCTGGGATAAAACCTGAAATAAAGGGAAAAGAGTACAACTTTTGATGTAAATATGGAGCTAACCCAACTATATGAGTTTTACAAAAGAAAAGCATCAAAATAATATAACTCTAGTTTATTTCAAAGACGAGTTTAAGCTAGCATAATTCCAACTGCAGTTTTGAGAAAGAAAAAAAAATATATTTATTCAAATGAGGAGATATGAATTTTGCGAATCGTATTATCCTAGACTCTGTTTGAGCATATTTGTAGCCCATAATAATGTTACATCTTGCTAGATGTGGTTGGATTTGCCTTCTCAAAGGGCATAAGCTTATTGGAAAGCTAAATGAGCTTTTTTCACGCCTATTTAATGGCAGCCTTTTTCTATTTGATCATGATGGGAGAAAAATAATATAACCTTTAATTAATGCCAACTTTTAATAGCATAGAGTCTCCCCCTGATTTTGGCGAAAATTGTCATCTCATATACGAAAACAAGTTTCGTAGAGTATTATCCGATTAAATCAGGATATATACTCATAATAATTTCTGAATTTGAACAATACCAGTTGGACTATAGATAATGACTTTAAAAGCCATAAAAATATTGTCCTTAAAAATTGTAGTCTGCTACTTGACATACAAATTTAACTTCAACCATGGATTTTAATGGTTATAGTCAAAATATGCAAATAAAGTCTCCAATAATTTTGTGACCTATAGGGCCGATGAGATAATTATTGAGAATAAATTTATGGACACATTTTTTGTCAAAGAAAATTATATCAAGATCGATATAGTCACACAAGGACTAATTATATGGCAAAACAAGCCGGGTGCGCACCCTTTGATCTTTCGTGTCCGGAACGTTCCAAAATTTCGAAGATTATGGGGGAAAAAAAATTAAAATTGCTCGATATCTCTCAAGAATGCAACAATTTTTTTATTTACTGGTATTTGCAATTGTCTTAAACCATAATAATGATAGTTTATCTCTCTAAGATCGATTGAGAAAACCAAAAATTGAATTGGTACAATATGTTTCTTTTTTAATAAAATAAAGAAATCATAATCATTATTCTATGCCGAGAAAACTCTACTCTTTGTCGATGAAGATTTCTTTGAAGGAACAGAAATCCAAGGTTTATTATTAGATAAACCATATGCGTGATATTATTCTAAAATCGACGAATAAGTCACACCCTTTAGGCAAAATTTTAGAAAATATGCCAAAATCTCCTTTCCCATGAAATTAATGGACACCAAATATTCATTGGTTTTTACAATTCAGCAAAATCGTATCGACGAAAGAAAGACAAAATCGTCCTATTATCACATAATACGGACAATCCTCTTTTGATTACGGGTAGTTTCTTGTAAACGAATATAAACAATATATAAATAAAGAAAGTTGCATGATCTTCCTCCAACAGAAGAAGATACCAAACTTAATTGGCCGGAAGTTTTTCAACCATGCATGTGAGACCGTTAAGATAATCAAACTGCAATGATACCAGTTTTTGGTGATTCCGGTTTCATCAAAGAAAATAGTTTCATTAAAAAAAATAGAAACTATAAACCATCTTTTTTTTTATGGTTCTCCATGAAAATAAAATAGAGATCAAAGAAAACACCAATTATTTACTTTTTTGGTGATTACAATTTCATTAGAGGAATAGAAACCGTAATCCATATTTCAATGGATTTTGTTTTTTCTTTCTCCATAAGGATTAGAGAAAAGGAAATCATATTTATTTTTTTAAAACAAAACTAGTCATAAAAAACCAAGGTGACCAAACTTGTGGTACAAAAACCCCACTCAAATGTTGGGATCCATTAAAACTCCATCTTAAACAAACTTGATACAAAAACCCCAAATTTTTAAAAATTGATACAAAAACCCCAAATTTCAAAATTGGTTTCATCAAATTCTTTGGGGTTTCATCAAATTTTATGATGAAACCAAATTTTGGTTTCATCAAACGCGAGTTACTTTTTTTTTGTTGGGGTTTTTGTGTTACTTTTGTTTTGATGGGTTTTTTGTAGATGGATAGTGACACCTTTGGGGTTATAACTCGCGGACCGTTTTAAAAATTGATCACCCATACCCAAAAAACATGGACGATATATCTTTTTTTCTCTTTTAAGGTGGGCCAATGGATTCTAATTGCGCCCCAGAAAAATAGAGAATGAGTATAATCGTATTCTCATGACAGGAGTTGTGAAGATATACAAAATCAATGTCCATACTCCATACAAAACACCATTATGCATATGGGAACAGGAAAAATAAATCATCACCCATTAATGTTGATAAACGATTAAGGAAAGGAACAATATACTTTGATAATTTAATCAATAAAATAATACAAAAACAGACAATAAGAAATCAACTGTTATGATGTGACGAGTAGGCCGCCAAGTCTGGTGCTCAATCTCATGCACTCCGATTAAGATAAACCAGAACATAATGATTCAATCCAACTAAAACAAAACCATAAGGACAAAATAAGAGTTAGCTAACAGTTTAATATGAATCAAACAGAACCCGTACATACAAAATTAATAAAACAAAGGTTAAAGGTTAAGAAATATCCCTCCATGTCGTGTGTGGAAGAAAGCTTAACCGATTCCCTTCGCGATCCAAATGGCTCAATGTAGAGCGTGTTGTCGGTAGAGCAACGTGTCTGATAACGTCTTGTGAATGGTGGAGTAGACAGAAAATAGGGAGAAAAGAGAGAGACTCTTATTCATTATGTGTACAATAGACATACATTAGAGCCTCTATTTATAGGGCTAGATACAAGGGCATCCCAATAATAAACAGGATTTGTCCTAGATATTCTTAACATAATTACACGTGTATAATAATTATAAAATAATTTGTTATACTAGATGTGACTGAGCATATTTTATTGTCTCCCTAGTTATAAAAATGATATGAAAAAGATATTAAAGCTCGAATTAACCTCTTTAAAATTTGAATAACTAATAAATGTTGGGCTTTATTCTACTAACTCGATATCCCATTCACAAAATTGGTCAAAAAGACCAAAATCAACAATTCCTGGGTGAAAAAGACACTTAGGGTTTGATACTGTTTAAATAGCCAAAAATTAAAAAGATACGGTTTAAATGGACAAAAATTAAAAAGATACCGGCATGGTTTGCCATTGGCACATGTGGTGTGGGAATTATGGTTTTGGCCTATCGAAACCCTAATTAGTAATTAATTAGAAAAAAGGTACTCTAGTAATTTTCTCGCAGACATATTAAAGGGTTCAATAAATGCGTTTAAGCCCTGTGACGTCACTGTCTGGCTAGGGTTTTACAATTTTAACCCTAAGCTAAAAACCACCATCCCTTGTAAGAACTCCATGGCTCTATCCTCGATTGTAATTGTCGACGTAGTTTTTGCCGGATCCACAAATACATGGCTCACCCAGCTCACAGACGAAAAACATCCAACTCGATCCCAGAGAGACTTGAGTCTTGTATAGTACATCGGCACACTGAGATTGTCTTATTTCAGATTGAAGATAGATTGCTTTAATGCATACGGCTTGGATGCATTGTGATGGGAGAAATGAGACTTGATTTCCAGCCATTGTTCTCTTGCGAGATGGAAAGTTCATTGTGCTTCCTTTGATTTCGATCAACGGAGTTTGAAATCCAACTCCCAACAAGATCGTCGCAATGCGTCGAGTGTGGAAGATCGGTCGAACTTGTTGGCTTCTTTGTCGTACCATCAATATAGCCGGTTTTTCCTTTTGCACTGAGTGCTTTCATCATTCCCCTACCCCAGGTGCAATAATTATCGCTGGTTAGAAGGGGAGTGAATATCACAGATGTGGGATTGTCCGTTGGATGGACGTAATAGGGACTGCTGGGAGATAGAGCAGTATCCTTATCGGAGATGGTGACGTTGTGAGGTTCCATTGTTTGAGGATCTGATTGAGTATCATCAACAACCATGGAGATGAAGTTTCAAAAAAATAAAATAAACCCTAGCTCCAATATACCATAAACGAATATTGGTTTTGAAGTTTCTCTCACAACTTATGAGATTGATTTCATTCATAGTATTTATATGAGTTTACAGATGAGAATACAAAACAGAAATAAACTAGAGAATAGGCACATTAGTAGAACCAGACTTTACAACAAGACTAAACCTAAACAACTATAGAATAGGAATTCTTAGCAAAAGAATAGGAGGACCAGGGAAGGATATAACAACTTGTACATATGTGAAATATGTATATACACGTGAGATTTAATAATTAGTTTCAAGCAACTATATGATAAAATAAGATAAAATGGGGAAAAAATAAGTACGAGTGTAACAATAGGTAATAGCATTTTGGGTCAGTCAAACATTAGTCTGGTGTCTAATGTTTTTACGAGATAAACAATTCCAATTATCTTTGTGATCCTAGACTCCTAGTTACTGATTTTATGAAAAAATCCTTGAGAAATGGATGGACCTACGGGTCCTAACATCACTGCTGATGGTAAGGTTGTTATATGTTAGAACTGTGTAATAGTTATGTTAAGTTAGTTGGTTTTAGCGGTTGTCTGTGTACTCTCTTTGTAACTGTTGATATTGCTAAACTGAGTCAGTCTTGTAACTCTACAACCATTCCTGATCCAATCAGTAAGAAGTGCCCTTACATTAATGCAGACTCATGTACACTCTCTTACATGTCAGAACGTGGGGTTTGGTAATCTTCGTCATGTTGATGCGCATATCTCATTCTTTGAGCAGCAACTTTATCTCGTCCTGTAAAACCATTTCTTTGAAATTATTTAAATGGAAAAAGATTTGAAAACGTACACCTCCATGAAACCCAAATAAAAAAAGGGAAAAAAAAAGGCATAAACAATAAAATTTTGAACGAACGAAACACAGCCCTTCTTTGATGACAAGTTGTACACAATAATTTTTTTTACAACATTCTGTACGAAGTAAATGCTGAAATGTGGTTTAATAAAGCAACAAATATTCAAAAATTGAAAAGCAATAAGCCAGCAATCTTTCTCACTATTAGCTGATATGCGTCCATTTCCCCCTACTAGGAACCCCATTCTGCACCACAAAAAGAAGATAATAGCCGGGTGGTGCAATATTAGAGGTTTCCGGAGCTAAACAGTCAACGATATAATAACTGCTGGTGACTGGACGTACTTGATTGGTTTTCAAAACCATCATCCTTTGGTTCATGGAGAAAGAATGTGTGTTGAATGATGGCGCAATCATTGTCACAGAAACGTTGTCTACCGTTTCGTTCCTTTTCGGGACAAAACCAATGGAAATTGCTTGGTTATAAGATAGTTCAGTTGATGGTTTCACCCAACTGATTTGCGGTCGAGAACTGCTACTTAAGTAAGGTGGCGAAAAAACCT
This sequence comes from Papaver armeniacum, assembly GCA_023531295.1. NCBI lineage: Eukaryota > Viridiplantae > Streptophyta > Magnoliopsida > Ranunculales > Papaveraceae > Papaver > Papaver armeniacum. The sequence goes on along the minus strand of JAJJWW010006376.1, from coordinate 455,921 downwards.
CAACACTCAAGTCAGTAGGGAACATCTCGGTGAAGTTGTAATTAGAATTAGGATTACTCCCACCGACTAATACTCTACCATCAGAAATCAAAATAGCAGTTGAATGATACATCCGAGGAGTCGTCGATGCTTCCATAATCTCATATTTACTCGATTCCGGCTGGTAAAGTACGGGGTTTAGAACGGGTTCCCTACCTAAATACCAGCCAGCAGCGCCTTTTTTCGCACCATTTATAAGTAAGACATCACCTGTTGGTAACAAGAGCATGTCACCCATGACTCTTTCGATTGGCATTTCTTCCATTTGCCATTGGGGTTGTGCCGCCGTGATCATTAAACGTCCGCATGATTTGGCAGCTGGTAAAAATGTTCCTCTGATCGCACTGACGTATGAAGTCGGTGGTGCCCCTCCACAGATGAAGACTTCAGCATCTGGAGCATCAATAGTACTGTTGCTGAGACCAAGTTTCAGCGGAAGAAGTACGGATGAACCAGTGCTTGGATAATTGCGTGAAACTCCACCTGGCATGACCGGATAATCATTCCTAACAACTAGATTGTTTATATAATCGAACAAAATTGATTTGGTGTTTGCAAAGATGAAGAGGTTTCCATCAGGTGTGAGATGAGTAAATGGGTATAAATTGTTCTCTACGGAATCTCTGGTTTCTCTTAGAAATGGAAGCGCAAAGACTGTAAAATCCGATGGCAATGAGCTCTTAGGGATGAACTCGTAACTAAACTGACCTCTACCGCCAACGACAATGACTTTCCCATTTGGCAAAATTTGATTAGATGCGTACCATCGAGGAACAACTAAACCTTTTTGATCCTCCGTCCAATCACAGTTAGCGCATGGCCGAATACTCGAACAGCACGTTCACCGCTGTTGGATCCACCGCTTTGCAGTAGCATGCCATCAGGTGCTAAAGAACCAGAAGAGCACCAAGTATCTGTAAGCACAGTAAGTGGACGGACACTTCGATCCAAAAGGTTTAATTCGACCGAGTGAGCAGTACAGTCGAGTTTAGCATTTGTAGCATTGCTACATTTTTCAGCTGGTAATAAAATTCTTGATTGACCAAAATCTGTTCTGTCGAACATAATAACTCGATCATTTGGCAACAATTGAGTATGCATTGCTGAAATCCCAATACTTTTCTTCAGTAGTTTCCAGTTACCTGTAGTAGCTGTTTCACCTACGATGAACAGAGAAAAGATTAAGGCTGAGAAAACTATAGCATATTTTGCTTTCATGGTGATGGTTATTAGTTTTAAGAAGCTCAACACTCACTTTTAAGTTGTATATATGTTTGGAGTGAGTGTCAGAGTATTTATATACGTCCAAGAGAATGTAAGCTGTTTGTGAATGTCAAGGTTGATTACCTCAGAGATTCTTCCACCAACTATATAACTTATATAATATAAATTGTTTCTAATTATTTTCTGGTTTAGCTTAAGTAACTCCAGTTGCAGTCTTTTTCATTTCCATGCAGCTTCTCCAAGTTGAGAGACATGATCATATTTTCCTTGTGGAGCATATCTTTTAATATGGTTAGTAGAATCGATGATTATTTACATAGTATTGACTTTCGTATATATGCATGTATCGTTATTCGTTGTATTTGGAGTTGATTGAATGAATCAATCAAAAACATTAAGAAGGTATAATTGGTTGTCCTGTGTTGTTAGTTTTTATTTTTCAAAGTCGAGAAACATGCATAGAATTAATTTATGTACACCGAACGTACTGCACTGTCATTAGGATAACAATTCGATTAGAGAATTGTTAATTTTTATTTATTTTTTGTTTTGTTTTGTAGGTAATCACTCAATCGGTAGTTCTTCTCCAAATAATAACCTTACAATTGACTAGAAAACTGGCCAGGTTCAAATCCAACAGATTGGATTGTTCAAGCCAACCCCAAAGAACTAGAACTAGAACTAGTGATTTATCTCCATACTAATTTTGTTGAGGTTGAAGTTACGCCATTTAATGAAAGTCTGAAACCGAAAAGCTTGATAATATGTAGGTTTTTATTACAATCCACAAAAAGATGGATTAGATTTTCTTCACAGTTATTGCACATTTTGTAACTAGAGTCCACTATAGCAGGCAGGATTTTCTCTATTCTAGTACCAGTTGGCACTATAGGTTCTACATTTTGTTATAATCACTAATCAGGACACTGTTTATGTGTTTCAAACAACTTATATCATATAAATTGCGTACTTAACACTAAAGATTCCATTCTTATTAAAAGTCCAAATGACCTTTTAATTAGTTCAATGCTTCATGGGTCGATCGAGCCGTCGAGGGATCTCTCTCTAAGGTCAATGTTTTTTCCATTTCGCACCTCCCATCTCCTATATGACTGTTAAGGAATAATTGGTTACCTTAGAAATACTTCCAACAACTATATCACTTATAATATAATCGTTTCTAATTATTTTCTGGTTTATGTTCTCAACAAACTTTACATGGTCGTATTCTTTTTTCATATCCATGCAGATGATCTCCAAGTTAAGAGATGTAGAAGGCATTTACAGCTATGTTTGTTGGTCTGAATTGAAACATTTGGTACTTTGCTAATAGTTAATAGCACAGGAATATAATCCACGATTTGCATGCAACTGACTTTTGTCCTATATTGTTAGTTTATTGAGTCAAGAGCAGAACATGCATGGAATACTATACTATTGCTGTTAGAAACCATGCAACTATTAATTAGTTTCTTGCAAAAAAACAGCCGAATTCTTGTAAACCGGCTGTTGGAGAATGAATGTATTGTTGTGCTGTCACTGGGATACGGAGTTGTATTGGAGAATAGTTAAAAGATTTTTATTTTGTGTTGGTTTGTACCTAATCACTTGATCAGTAGTGGTTGCTTTCTTTTAATAAAAAAAAGCTTACAACTAACCGAAATAGGAAAGGGCCGGTCCGGTCCGGTCCGGTGCAAACCCGATACTAGTTTTGTTGAGGCAGAAGTTCAGCCGTTCATGAAAATCTGAACATTTGTGCCTTGATGAATCCAAAGTTTGGTTAAAGACGGAGTTCATTCAGAGTTATTGCACATTTTGCAAGTACAGTGTATGTTGGGTACATTTTGTACTAATCAGGACTTTGTGGCTGCAAACAACTTATCATATAAATTAAGATTTAACGCTAAAGATTCCATACTTATTAAATAAAAAATGACCTTATCCTTAGTTCGATGCTTCATGGGTCGAGCCGTCCAGGGATCTCTCTAAAGGTCAATGCTTTGTCCATTTTGCACCTCCCATCTTCCATATGACTGTTAAGGAATAATTGGTTACCTTAGAGATTGTTCCACCTACAGCTTATAAATTCTAATTATTTTCGGGTTTATGCTCTCAACTAACTTTACATAGTTGTATTCTTTTTTCATTTCCATGCAGCTGATTTCCAAGTCAAGAGATAAAAAATACTCCCTCAATTCTTAAATAATAGGCTGGTTTTATATGTAATTTTTACAGCTACTTATTATTTAAGAAGAACGTTAGAAGGCATTTACAGCTACGTCTGTTGGTTTAAATTGAAGCATTTGTTACTTAGTTAATAGCTAGTAGGATAGGAATATAATTCAAGATCATACTTTTTATTCATGGGCAATAAGTCGAAATTAACGTTAAGAACTACGAAGGAATAATTGGTTGTTATTTTATTGAGTCAAGAGCAGAACATGCATCGAATACTATAATATTGATGTTAGAAACAAACCATGCAACTATTTAATTAGTTTCTTGCAAAAACCCATCCTAATTCTTTTATACCGGTTGTTAGAGGATGGATGTATTGCGCTGTCACTGGGATACAGAGTTGTATTGGAGAATAGTTGAAGATTTTTTTGTTTCCTATGGAACGGCTCCCTTAATTAGTATTTCGCTATGTGTGGTTTGATTTAAGCTAGGTGTCAAATGGAATAATTGTCTGTCCTATAGTGTTATTTTATTGAGCCAAGAGCAGAGCATGCATCGAAAACTGTAATGCTGCTGCTAAACCATGCAACTATTTAACTATTTTCTTGCCAACCCATCCTGATTCTAGTGAACCGGCCGTTAGAGAATGAATATGTATTGAGCTGTTACTAGGATACGAGATGTATTAAGGGAATCGTTGAAGATTTTGTTCAGTGCGGAATCAATTAAATAATAGTAGTTCGTTATTCGTTATGCATGATAGCTTAGTCCCGCATAAATCAAATCAGCATCTCTTGATTATGTGGCCAACTACATATTTTCTATGCATGGTAACTAAATAAGGAGAAAATAAAAGAATAAATAAAATAAAAAGGTATTAATTTCTTTCCAATTTGTTTAGATTTATAGTAGAAACTCACATCCGAACATTTTATTTCTCTTTCCTTGACTTTGGCCGGGCGATTTTGACCAAAAGTCAAGATTTTTAGGGTTTCGATTTCTTTGGACAATCTGTTCATCTTCTTCTAAAAATCTCAGATGTTTTCTTTCTTTCTTGAATTTAATCTTTGATTTGTTAATGGTTTTCTAATTACTTTTGCAGGGCTACCTTACCATTCACCATGGGAAGCATCCAATATTGGACTCCTGTTTCTCTTATTCTCCTTCTGTCAACTTTATTGTTGCAGCCAAAGGCAGTTTTATTTTCATCTCCGAATGCAGTTTTGCAAGCCATTAATCAAAGAATGGTCTTTATCAGTATGATCCAGTATTGCAGTTTAGATTATGTTTATAATCACAATGTTGAAGGTGAGTTCTTTCTCCACGAACTGAGCAAGCCGATTCAATTTTTAGAGAGCCAGAATTTGAATTTTAAAATTCCAAATTTTCCTTCTATAATTCAGCGCGATTGGTGGGTTTCTAGTTATTTTTCGAATAATCTAGAATTGACTACAAAAGATTTCAATACCAGAATTTCCTTGACTTCCTCTCAGAATATATCCTTACCCTCTTTATACCAAAATAGTTATAACAATATAACTATTTTTAGTTACAAATTATTCAATTTTTTTTCTATATATTAGGATGAAAACAAACCCTATTCTCATATCATCTTCCACTGGAATCTCATTGAGAGTAGCAACATCTAGAGAAATGGCTTCATCATCTAATTCCCAAGTTTCTATTCTCACTTCCCAAATGAAAGAAACCTGCATTCGTGGAATCAATAGTCATAATCTTAGAAAGGTAGTGGGTTCAACAAGGGCTATATCGATTGCTAAGGAAGAATGGAATAACACTTTAATTGGAAAACTGCATTAAAAGGAGCCGGTTGAGACAGATACAGTGAGGAAAGAAGTTAGTATACTATGGAAGCAATATAGAATCAAGAATATGAGAGGTTTGGATAAAAATATTTATCTCTTTAAGTTTACATCCAATGAAATAGTTGAAGCAATTCTTAAAAGAGGCCCCTGGAATGTTCGTAAGTGTCTTATAGATTTGTTAAATACAATCCTTCAATTGCTATTAAAGACCATGACTTCTCTCACCAGGAATGGAATGTTCGGTTCAAAATATTCTTCTTGAACATCATGCAGTCCACATCATTGATGAAGCTTTGGAGGAATTGGGTTCTAAAATATGGACTAAGCCTGACAATTATTGTCCAGACTTTGGTTCAGTTATTACTGCAAGGGTGAAGATAAATCTCAAGAAGCCAATGTATAGGGGTGGTTGGTGGAATACTGCAGCTGGAGGTGTAACATGGGTTAGGTACCACTGGGAAAGACAACCACACTTGCTCTGTAATGAATGCTTTACAATTGAACACAAAGATGAGGAATGTGAAAATACTGCATTGGATTTAAAAATCAGAAGATATACCAATGAAGAATATGTTACCTACTGTCATAATCTAGCTAGACATTATGGTGTGGAAATAGTTGAGGACCTGGATCAATTGATACAACAAGTTTGTGAAGCAAGTAGAAGAAAGATGGAGGAACAAGAAAAGGCAGGAAAACTAGAAGAAGCAAGGAGAACTAAGAGAACTAGAAGTGATGAAATTGTTGAAGCTGATATGCACATTGGTCACAATACTGGATCTACTGATAAAATTGATAATTTTGATGGCATGAAGCATGATTTGGCTGAGGAAGGAGATCAAAGAGCAGGAGAGAACTCTCATGTCATGGTAGAGGACCCTGTTACTCAGGTATCTTTTTCAACAAACTTTACTTCACAAAATTTATTTCAATCTTTGGTTTTTAATATTTCTTTAATTATGAAGATTTTATCTTGGAATGTCCAGGGTCTAGCAAAATCTTTTACTAAAGATCAATTATTTGTCTTAGTTAAGAAGCAATCTCCTGATTTTCTTTTCCTTATAGAAACAAAAGTAGACAATGACAGAATGATTAGCCTAGCTATTTCCTTAGGCTATTGCAATCATGTTTATATCAATAGAATTGGCCTTGCTGGTGGCTTAATTCTCATGTGGAAAGATGGCATTCATTGTGAGATTCAACATATATCCAATAATATGATGCATGTTATCACTAGAATAGATCCTAGTAAGCCAGATATACTCATAACTTTCATGTATGGTTCTACTTATTTTGATAAAAAGAAAGAGCAGTGGGATTTTATGATGAGAATTAGTGAGAATATCTTGCAACCTTGGTTAGTACTAGGAGATCTGAATTTTCATCTTCATGATATTTCTGAAGCCTCTAATTTTTCCACGAGAGGACGATATGTTCGGGAGAAAGTAAACATCTCTGTGGTCTTATGGATGTTGGGTATATAGGTAAGAATTTTACTTGGACTAGTAATAGTTTTGGTACTGGTAGTAGAAAATCCAGAATTGACATGGCTCTAGGTAATAGTTATTGGTTCAACTGTTATCCTCAATCTAAGCTCTTACACTTGGTTCAAGCCGGTTCAGACCACTGTCCTATAATGCTAGTTCCTAAGGACATTGATAATAACTCCTGGAGACCATTTAAGTTCTTTGCCATGTGGATGAAACATTTTGCTTTTAAAAACCAACTTCAGATAGCTTGGAATAATAATGTTAATGGTTCTGCTGCTTTTAATCTTAGTTACAAACAACAAAAAACTAGGAAAAGATTGTCTCACTGGAATAAAGTTGAATTTGGAGATATTGATAGAAATATTAGTATTCTCCAAGCTCAACTTGATGCTGTTCAAAATAATAACTCTTTTGACACTCAGCATGATAATATTGTTGCTATTACTAAGAAACTAGAAGAATGGTTTAACATTAAGGAAGATTTCTATAGGCAAAAATCTGGAGATTCTTTTATTACTGAAATGGATCATAATACCAATTATTTCCACACTTTAGCCAATAGAAGAATGAATAGAAAAAATATAGATTGTCTCTGTGATGCTAATGGGTTTTGGTTCAGTGATACTAAAGATGTTGCAAATCTGCTTGTGAATCATTTTGCTCAGGTGGGTAAAACTTCTAACCCAGTTTTCACTGACATTACTTTTGACATTCTTCCTACTATTATCACTGATCAGGATAACTCTTTCTTAACTCAAATCCCTAATTCAGATGATGTTTATCATACCATTAAACATATGAATGCTTGGAGCTCGCCTGGGCCTGATGGTTTTCAAGCTGGCTTTTATCAACATAATTGGGACATTGTTGGTAAGGATGTTACCACTGCTGTCCAAAGCTTTTTTGAAACTGGATATATGCCTAGGGAGTTTAATAAAACTTATCTTAGCTTAATCCCTAAAACTGATAATGCTAAGAGTCCTGTAGACTTTAGACCTATAGGTCTGTGTAACACAGTTTATAAGGTAATATCTAAGATCATTGCTGATAGAATTAAACCATTTCTAAAGCATCTAATTTCTCCATATCAAGCTGCTTTTGTACCTGGTAGAGATATTCATGACAATATTATTGTTGCACATGAAATGATTCATACTATGAAGAATAAAAAGGGTCATGGTGGAACTATGGCCTTAAAATTAGATCTTTCTAAAGCTTTTGATAGAATTGAATGGCCTTTTTTATTAGGTGTTCTTAGGCAATTTGGTTTTGATGCTAAATTCTGTGGTTACATAGAACAATGTGTTTCTTCAACAACGATTTCTGTTCTCTTAAATGGTTCTCCCACTCAAAGCTTTTCCCCTACTAGAGGTATTAGACAGGGTGATCCTCTTTCACCCTATCTTTTCATCCTTTGTATGGAATACTTGTCTAGATTGCTTTTAAATGCCGAGACTAATCACTTAATTTCAGTGTAAAGGCTGCTAGAAATGCTCCGTGTATTACTCATCTTATGTTTGCTTTGATGATATTTTAATCTTCAAAAAGTCGATATGCACAATATAGAGGGTATTATGAGTGTTCTTGACTATTTCAAGAGTGTTTCAGTCGATGCTTAATTTAGACAAATCCAAAGGTTTATTTTAGTCAAAACATCATTCCTAACACTAGAGAAATTCTAGCAAGAGAACTCAAGATGACCTGAAATGAAAGACTCGATAAATATCTTGGTGTAACTCTTTTAATTGGAAGGGATAAAACAAAAGATTTTAAACCTCTGATTCAATCTTTTGGATCTAGACTTAAGGTTTGGAAAGGAAAGACACTGAATCATTCTGGTAGAACTATTATGGTTAAACATGTTTTGAATGCTTTGCCAACTTATCAAATGGGCTGCTTTAGAATCCCTAAAACTATGTTAAATCAAATGGACTCTATTCAAAGACATTTTTGGTGGGGGCACAATGATAACAAAGGTCTTTGTCTGATTGGTTGGAATAAGCTCTATGTACCAAAAGCTCTTGGAGGTCTTGGTCTTAGGAACTTGGAACAGTTTAACATCGCTTTGTTAACTAAGATTGCTTGGAAAGCCCGTAATGATGATAGTTCTTTATGTATGCAGATTATTAGAGCAAAGTATGGTAAGAATGGTAGTTTACTTCATCTAGATAAGTTGAAAGATAATTTCTCTTGGCTATGGAGGAGTATTTACTCCGAATTGAAATTGTGCAACAACATTCCAAGTGGATTGTTCAATGTGGCACAAAAATTAAAATCAAGATAAGCGGATTATTGGTCTTAATAGTCCACCTGTCCCAATTGTGGATCTTTCTAGCCTTGACTCTCTTACATTGGTTTGTGATCTTTTTTACCCGGGTACTAGAATTTGGAATGATCAACTTATTAGTGCTATATTCGATGAAGTAACTTCTAATGCTATTTTAAGTATGTATGTATCTCCCACAGGTGATGATTACTTGATCTGGCAACCAGATAGAAAAGGTAAGTTCTATGTGAAAAGTGCATATAATGCACTTTGTGCTACAGAAGTTAACAATTCCATCATGGGTGACTATATACCTACAGAGGTATGGAAGAAACTTTGGCATTTTAAAGTTCCTCACAGGGTGCAACTATTTATTTGGAAATGTCTGAAAGATATAGTGCCAGTTAGAGGAAAACTAGTTATTTATAAGCCTGATATAGAAACACATTGTAGCCTTTGCAATAATAGCACATAAACTATTAGTCATCTTCTGTTTGAATGCATTTTTGCTAGATCCGTATGGAATGCTCTAAATGTGAACATTTTAGAGGTTATGCTGAATTTTGGCTCTGTACAGGACTGGATAATATCTTGGTTTTATAGAAACACCGACGAGAGGAATAGTTTTGTTCCAATGCCAGATTCTCTTGTTATCAGATATATGTGTGCAGTCTGGTACATATGGAAGGATAGATGTAGTTGTATATTTCATCAGAAAACCTTTTTACACAGTACTCTTTCAAGAATTCATAATCTTATCAAACAATGTGAATTTGCTGTTGTTTCTCCTGGTGTTGCTAGGAACAGGTGTATTCTTCCAAAGGTTTGGTTTCCACCAGATATAGGCTATATAAAAGTTAACATTGATGCTTCTTATGTTTATGAAACTAAAAGAGGTAGCATTGGTCTAATTGTGCGTAATCATGCAGGACATGCTCTAGCAGTACAAGGGATTGACTAAGAGGAAGAAGTGGAAGCTGAGGTTGGAGCAGAACATTATGAATGTAAAGCGCTGATCAAAGCTGTAGAATGGATAGAAGAACATGGATTCAATAAAGTAGTTTTTGAATCTGACTGTGAGAATCTAGTGAACTCAATTCATAAAGATGATCCTCAAGTCCATTGGTTCAATCATCATTTATTTCTTTCAGTTAGACACAAGTTTTTAAATAATGTATTTTGGTTTTGCAAACAAGTAGATAGGTTAAGTAATAGTGTAGCTCATGAACTAGCTAGAAAAGCTAGACTTGAAGCCAACAGTTTCTCCTTTGTTTCAAATTTTCCTCCGGATATTTCCAAATGGATTGAGGAAGATTATGTACTCTATGGCAGAAACTAATCAATAAATTTTTCTATTAGTATCAAAAAAAAAAAAGTAGAAACTCCATTAATTAGTGATTTATGAAGATTTTCGAAAAATGATGCAATTGTTGGTAAAATCAATTCACATTCAATTTCATCTCTGATTTTTCTTATCATCGCCAGAAAATATGTTTATTTTTCTAGTAGCTCTGCAAGAAATTATTTCATGTGATTGGCGCTTTAATAGCCTTGTTTTGTGAAGGAGGCTCTATTGTAGAACTTTCGACATATTCGTCCTCGTCTTTATCAGTTCCCACAACGCTGTCAATATGATTGAAGGGTGCTTTAAAAATGTTAATATTGTTGTGGAACTAGAAAATAGAGAAGGAAAGACATAAAGTAGAGACGAAGAAGGGGAGAAAATCTTATTATATGTGTATAATAGACTAACATTAGAGCCTTTATTTATAGGGCTAGACACAAGGGCATCCCAGTAATAAACGGGATTTGCCCTAGATATTCTTAACATAATTACACGTTTATAACACTCCCCCTGATGACATTGTGTCTAAGCTAATTACAAACGGACCAGGAAAACTCAAAAGAGAAAAACTCGAAATTGCATAAGCATGACTCGAAACATTGTTGGACACACAAATGTTGCCTCGTTAAAACCTTGACAAGGAAAACCCATTAGGACAAAACCTTGACCAAGGAAAAAGAGTACAAATTTCGATAAAGTCCAAAGAATGCACCTTAATTTGATGATGGCGCTCCCCGATGAGTACTTGATGAAATTATTGGCTTGTAAATCTTTGAGTCGAGACTTCCCAATTTCGGTGAACGGATTTCTTGAATGCTAGCTGACCATTTGTTCTAATGAAGTCTTCTTTTGTGTTAGTCTTCTAATAGTAGTGTACTTGAATCTTCAAGCTTCTCCAAATTCATTGAGAACTTATGTCTTGGTTTGCTATCTTCGGAGATGATTTGCTTATGTAGTTGACGTAGTTTCTTCAACAAGGTGCCAATATGTAGTTACAGTACCAAAGGTGAACAAAATTTGTGATCATACCTTATATGGATCAGAATGATATCCAAATTCATAGGAGAAGTTTATGTTGATGTGGTCTAACAAAATGATTTAGTCAATGGTGGGAATCCACCAAATAACCGAAATCGATACAACTCCCCCTTGGATGACCACCATGTTGAATTAAATTGCCTCGCTAAAACCTCACCAATAAAACCCAATGGGAAAAAACTTGGACAAAGGAAAAAGAGCACAAATATCAACATTTTGAAATAAAATACTCCCTCCGTTTTAGGAAAAGTGATACTTTCACTTTTTCAATTTGGCCTATTTTTAGGCAAAAATGAAAAAGTGAAAGTATCACTTTTCCTAAAACAGAGGGAGTAAAATAAAATGTCATGTTTCCTAGTTAAAACCTTGTCGGGAAAATCACATGGGATAAAACCTCAAACAAAGGAAAAAGAGTACAACTTTTGAAGATTATGGATGCTAACTCAACTATATGAGTATTACAAAAATGAGCATCAAAATCATAACTCTAATCTATCTCAAAGACCAGATTTAAGCTAGCATAATTCTAACCGCAGATTTAAGAAAGAAAAGAAAATAAAATTTATGTTTGCTAAAGCGTGGATTTTGGTGTTTTTAAGGACTCCTCAAGAGACTATAAAGTCGATATCATCAACTAATTAATTCGGATTTTGGTCTTGTACCAAATTTCTAAAAACACATAAAAGATTGTTAAACCTTATGTAAGAAAATAAGGTGGCTGCCCAAATATAATTTGAAAATCCTCCGGGATTACAAATGTAATATGTTCTCGACCACATTTCTTGTGTGAATGCAATATGAGTCCTTCAACCACGCCATGTGCATTTTATAAAGAGAACAACTAATAAATCAATCATATGGTCTGAAAATAAATAAGACCCTGAAACGAATACATTTCTCGTATAACGACGCAATATGACTACACCAACTAGTAATTAATATGCTTGGCATTTTTAAGGTGATAAGTTTTTGATCCAAAATTACGTCAATCGAGAAATTAATCCAACATAATTTGGATTATATGCCAACCAATCACATATATCGATATTCCTCTGCATAGGGGTTCAAAACCACCATCATTTATTTCAGTAGCTACTTTGAATGAATATTCGACAATATATTAATTAATTACGATCCTACATAATTCTCAAGTGTATGCATATCTTGAAAAAATCATAGAATTGTTTGGTACCGGCGCCCACGGGCATTAGAATCTCTTTTTATTCAATTGAGGAGATAATAACTTCGAGAATGTGAATTGTGTTTTTGGTACACTCAATTGGAGCACTACCAGTAGCCTATTATAGAATGCTACTTATTTTACTAAATGTGACTGGATTTTCCTCTTAAAGAGGTAAACGCTTATGCAAAAGAAAATATGATATTTCACGCCTAGTCAATGGCAGCTTTTTTTCAATTTGATTATGATGGGAGAGAAACTGATATAACATTCAAGTTAATTAACACCAACTTTTGCTGGTAGTGTATAGTCTCCCCCTGATTATGGCGGAAATATTTTCATCTTATAAAAACAAAAACAAATTTCGTAAATTATTATCTGATTAATTCGAGGACATATACTTATAAGAATTTCTGGATGTTAACAATACCAGGTGGGATAGTAGATACTGATTCCAAGAGCCATAAAAAAATTATCCCAAAATTGTAATCTATTTGAGATACAAATTGAACATCAACCATGTATTTTATTAGTTACAGCCAAAATATACGAATAAAACTCCAAAATAATTTCATGACCTCAAGGATCAACGAGATAATGAACTAGAATGAAATTATGGACACTTCTTTATCAAAAGAAAATTATATCAAGATCAATATAGTCACAACAAGGACTAATGATATAGCTAACAAGCCGGGTGCGCACCCTTTGATCTTTAGTGTCCAATTCCAACTACAAGTGGAAAAACTTTAAATTTTGGAGAATAATATAAGGAAGAGAACTTAAAATTGCCAAATATCCCTCAGGAATGCAACAATTCTCCATCTGATGTTTGCAATTGTGAATACATGATAACGGCATCTCATCCTTTTATCAATTTCGTTACTGAATTTAGAAAATCCATGGTATTCGATAAGAAATAGAAACCAAAAGTACCGGAAGAAAGAACCAAACTATATTGGCATCTCATATAAGAGATAGAGAAAAACCAATATTAGTCTATCTGTACGATTCATGAAAATCGTATCAACGAAGAAAGAACAAAAAAAAAATGTTGTCATGTTATTGCATAGGTAGAATCCACTTTGTGGTTAAACAAATGATTTCTTATAAAGGAATAGAAATCGAATATAAAAAAAAATCACATGATCTTCATCTAATTAACGAAGATGCCAAACTTAATTGGCCGTAGGTTTCTCAACCATGCATGTGATTAATTACCGTAAAGATAATTAAACTGCTATAACACCGATCTTTGGTGATTACAGTTTCATGAATGGAATAGAAACTGTAAACCAGCTTTCGATGGATTATTATTTTATTTTTTTTTCTTTCTCTATGAAAAATAAATAAATAAGAGAAGAAACGTAAATCATACTCAAATCACCAAAGAAGCAACCGAATTTGGAAAAATACCAATATCAATTGTTGGTGATTATAGTTTCTTTTGGTGGAATAGAAATTTACTGCACATCGACATATGCCAAATTCATTCATGGTGATTTTTCTTTTCATGGTACATACTGATCCCTTATACACATCCTATAGAAGGAGATAAGAAAATTACCCGTTAAATGGTATTTCTTTCCAAGTGCATATGATCAAATACTGCCACTTTTGGGGTAAAACCAAATAAGATACTTGGTCCTAGCATCCGTGGAATAAAGAAAAACAATATAAAAGGAAGCAAAAAGATAGATGCATATAAAATAAAATAAAACCAGGGGAGGTGATGATTAATAAGGAAAGTAATATGAACACAAATTACTTGATTCTTTCGATTCTGCGGCAACATATATCTTTACTGGTCATTTTACACATTGAACTCCATGACCATATCAAACGTGTGAATATGCTACCGTGATTGTTATCACTTATTTAATTCGTTTCATCCAGACACGACTACACTTTTTGTGAGATAATACTTTTCCGTGCATACCTATTATAAACCCAATAGAAACTTAGTCAGAATCCGATTAATAAACTATTGAAGAAAAAAAAATCAGTTTAAAAGGGTTAGATAAGGATCATAATTAATCGTCCTTTGCTCGTATCGGTGGAGCAACGTGCATGATAACGTGTTGTGGAACTAGAAAATAGAGAAGGAAAGACATAAAGTATAGAAGAAGAAGGGGAGAAAATCTTATTATATGTGTATAATAGACTAACATTAGACCCTCTATTTATAGGGCTAGACACAAGGGCATCCCAGTAATAAACGGGATTTGCCCTAAATATTCTTAACATAATTACACGTTTATAACAAATATCATATTTAAAAAATAATTGTTTGATAATATCTATAAGTTAATAAGATGCTAGCCAATATATAAATTATTAATTTTCGGTTAACTAATTTTCGGGCCCCTAGCTCAGCTGGTCATCTCCGTTCCCCAAAGTTTAATGCGCTCCAAGAGGTCCCAGGTTCGAGTCCCCAATGGCGTAATATTGCAGGAATTAACATGGAAGGTAGTGTTAATTTACCCCCCCTTGTGACACAATCTCGCCCCTGTTTTGGCTCCCCTTGGCAAGGTTTCCCATGAGGCCCATTTGGTAGACTAGCACATCAACTTTGTTCAATTAATGTAGTAGTATGTCGTTGGAGCTTAGCTTGTTAGGCTTCCAACTAGTTTCATGTAATAATATTAAATAATAATAATAATAATAATGTTAACTAATATCTCACTTAATTAATAAATTTTAGTGGTCCCAACAATATTAATTTATAAAATTTCTACAGTGCATAGTTTAGATAATCGTAAAAAATTCATCCATCAAACAAGAGTGTTTGACGGTTTATAAATAGGCATTTCGTCCGTTCTTTAGGTTAGGGACTTGCAGGTCTGGGTGAGCATTTGAGATCGAACCAACGGTTCGATCTTGGATATTCGTTTTTTGACGGACCAACGGGTTTTGGATGTGGATGCGGATGTAAGTATAGGATCCAACGGATTTCGGATGCAATATTTGGGATTTAACGAAATTTGATTGGATGCGCATGCTATCTTAAAAATCTTTTGGACACCCAAAACTACCGTACTGAGTATATTGAATTTTTATATAATACTCCCTCTCATCCATTTTTATCTGTCCTAATTTCTACTTTGGTATGTCCATTTTTATCTGTCCGCTCTGTTTATAGACATACTTTTCCCTTAAACTATCAAATATAACCTTTCTTTTTTATAATTATAAAATCATTTTTAATGTAAACTTAATTCAAAATCATAAATATCATCACCATATATAAGGAAAAAATCCATTCAATATTTTTTTATATTAATTGTCATTCCTTTTTTAAATAAAAATATTTATGGGTAGTTACAAAATTTCTAATACTTCTATTTATTTATTCTTAAATGGCAAAGAATCAAAACAAAATTTGACAAAATCTCAAATTCATGGTATATTATATCTAAAGAGGAAATAATCTACAATTTCAAATTTTTTTCCCTCTCAAATAAAAATTCCAAGGGCTCCAAAGTTTTAGTGGAAACCAAAATCAAATTAAATTTTGGAGTATAAAATTGCTTTTATTGCTTTACATTATTTCCTAAAACAATAATAATATCCAAATTAGAATTTTTAACACTAATAATTTTAATTTTGGTAATAACGTAATATTAAATAGGCTAGTCAAGGGATAGTCATGACATTTTATAGGATTTCCTTAATATCTTGACAAATTTAAAGCGGACTCTTAAAAATGGACGGAGGGAGTACTAGATTAGAATATTTGCATAAGATCCATTACATATTCGTCTTCTTTTTTATCATCATCATCTATTATACTTTTAGTGCTTGAAGTCAAAAGGCACTGAGAAAACAGGTAATTACTGTGTTTTGTCCTTTATAACAATTTATTTTGTTATTATTGTGGTTATCATATTTTGTTATCATCGTGCTTATCATCGTAGTATTTGTAAAAATAAAATGCACAAGGTCATCCACATCCAACTCGTCCATCCGCACATACATTGGATGCAAACCAGATGGATATTAGCCGAATGTGAATGAAAATTTTTAAATCAATAATGCATTTGATTGGATGCAGATGATGTTGAAACCGGTATAATCTGGACCATGCCCATCCCTAACCGTGAGAATATTTTGTCTTCCATATGGACCATATCCCGACAAATTTTGGAAATTATCATTGAACTACTAGGTTTTAGGCCTTTTAGAGTGGTACATACCTACGCTCCCTGCTTGTACCTGGTTCACCCAAACATTGGATTGGAAGACTAATTAAAGGCATGTCTAATATTAGGGCATCCATGTTAATTCGACTTGACAAGTTGTTGGATAAAAAATTCTCACATTTTTTTTTTGCTAAGAAAAACACCATGGGATTAACGAAGAAAAGAGTTACAAAGTTGGTTCAAGTTTTCCTTCCTGACAAGGAAACTGAGAAAAGAAGAGAAGGATCGAAGACCAAAGACCATTAACACTAAGTTTTCTAGCCCGACGTGCAACCCAGTCTGCTAGAAGATTTTTCACACGATTAATATACATAATTTTAGAAGACACTGAACATGAAAGTAAATTCCGGCACTGATCAAGAAGATCACTACTTCTCCAATGAATGTTTGAACTGCCTCCATTTACAAAATCTACCAGTTGGAGACAGTCACTTAAGAAAACCATTTTGGCAAGACTCATCTCTTCTGCCCAAGAGAACGCCAAAATAAGAGCAACAACTTCAGCACCCACTACATCTTGCATCAAGCCAAAGTCTGAGCGCGAACCTCTTATATTTCATGTTGTATCACACCAAATAAGACCCAAACCCAGTTTTAAATGTTTATAAGAACCATCAATTAAGATAAAATGATCAACTTCATGAGAAGGGAGATTCAAAACCCCTGGAAAAACCAACATAGCATACTTTAGGAGAAATATAAGAGTTAATCGAAGTCTTGCTATCCATTATGATCTTGTGCAGATCAATGGGAGAGTTTCTGAAGATCACATTACACCTTAACTTCCATATATACCACATAACAATTGCGCCTATACTAGGCCAAGAGACTTTGAAAGGAGAAATACCAAAATCAGTATTATGCCAATATAAAAAAATATCATCCAACTTATCAAAATCAGAAGAACCATATGCTGAAGAGAGAGACCAAACCATATATGAGAAGCCACAGAACAATTCACAAAAAGATGCATAACTGTTTCATCACTACTATGACAAAGGGGACAAGTAGTATCCACATGAGGGTTATAAAACTGAAGCAAGGAATTAACCGGAATCATATGAGCAAAAAGTTTCCATAAAAAATACTTAATTTTCGGAAGTCAATCAATATCCCGAATTTTCGCCAAAAAACCGAGTCCTTAGAAGAACCAAAATCATTCATGTAAACTTTATAAGCTGATTTAATCGTGAAATTTTCGTTCCTTGTGTGATCCCACATTAACTTATCATTTTTATTGTGATTTAACCTAAGAGTCCTAATTCTGATAACATCTTCTTGCGAGAAAAGAGACGATAACAGATTAACATTCCATTCTCTAGTTAGATTATCTATAAGATCATTAACAAAGATATAGCTACGATGATTTGGATGAGAAGAAGAAGGGGGAGAACTAATCCCTGGAATCCAAGAAGAATCCTAGATTCTTGTGTACTTCTCATTATTGATTTTCACCACCGAGTTAGCTCAAATGAAGTGAAGGTTGTTAACAATTCCTTTCCCGCATCCACGAAGAGGTGTCAACTGCTTTATCAATTTCAAGTAAATTCTGATTAGGGAAATATCTATCTTTTAAGAAAATAGTTAGTAGAATATTAGGATTATTCAAGACTCTCCAACCAAGTTTACAGATGAAGACTCTATTTGTAGCAAAAGTGTTCTCAATACCTATGTTTGTAAGGTAAAATTTCTCCTACCCCAAACACAATATTTTGTATGATGATTTGCTGATAATTGATTCGTGGACTAGATCTTCGATTGAATTATGGAGAAAGGGGGGGTACCTGCAAAAAACCCTCCGATGCTAAAGTTAGTATTAAATTTTTCACAGGAATTTTTGGTATGGAAGATTGCTTACCTTTTTGGTTGTCAAACCATCCATTTATATGTTATCAATTTCCGTTTCGGATGCGAGGCATGAATTGCAAGAAATGATCCCGCATGGCATTGCTACAACTGGCCCTTGCATGCCTCTTGTAGTAATTGACCCTTCATGCCTCCCCTCGCTATAATTCTCCCGCATGACCGCATGGTTGCATGGCTCGGCATTCATCCCCGCATGGCTCCCGAATATTCCGTAAACTTCCATTATGGTTTAAGGAGTTACAATGGGGTGTGGATAACCAAAAGGTGTAAGATAAGTGGGTGTAATCACCCAAGGGCCGCGAACTAAGTCGCGTCGTGCCACACCGAATCGGGATTACGGCTTTAAGTTGCATCGACGTACACCGAATAATTTCACGTTGCCGATTAATTGCCGATTAATTCGCGATTAATCACCGATTGCCGCCGCGGATGTTAGTGACGTGGCACCCGCCACGTCATCTCGCCCCGCCGACGTGGCAGTGTATGGAACCGTGTTGTGTTGACGTGGCACTGTTTTGCTGACGTGTCACACCGGTGACATGGAACCTCCGATGACGTGTCAAGGGTGAAGTGTCATGCTTGTGTTGTGAAACTTTTTATCCCATGGGCTTGTACATGGGATGTTTGTTAGGACTAGTTAGACATACTTGGGTAAACAAGGGAAGCACCTTAGGCCCAATAAATCCTCCTTTGCTAGTAGTAGGAGCTTTGTGGGCCTAGGTTAGCCCATTTATTTGTGTAGAATATTAAGGGTACAAACAACCTAA
The DNA here is from genome assembly GCA_023531295.1 of Papaver armeniacum. Taxonomy (NCBI): domain Eukaryota; kingdom Viridiplantae; phylum Streptophyta; class Magnoliopsida; order Ranunculales; family Papaveraceae; genus Papaver; species Papaver armeniacum. Next base: position 436,500 of record JAJJWW010006376.1, on the reverse strand, counting down.
ACCACCATTGAATTTGGACTTACCTATATCAAACCAAGACCGAAAATAAGCAAAAGATGTTTTAGATTCTTTTAAGACCACCAGAAAGTTCTTTGAATCAAATCAATTCTAGAAGTAACAGTTTTCGGCAGAGGAAAGCAAGCCATATGATAAACTGCTAAACAAGAAAGGACATGTTTTGTGACCACAGTTCTACCAGCAACATTTAAATTTGACTTTTTTGAAGAACTTAATCTAGAATAAAAATTCCCAATAAGAAAGTCAAAAGATTTTGTTTTATCTTTTCCTATGAATAAAGGCGTGTCAAGGTATTTTCCAGAACTACTAAAAAATTTCATTTTCAGAGTTCTAGCTAACAATTTAATATGTCTATGATGCATCTTACCACCTGGTGATGAAACTGGCTATCAAAATTAATGGCTTGACCAGACGCTTTTGCAAAGACATTAATCACCTTTAACAGATTCCTAGCATAAGTAATAGACGCTTTTGAAAAATTCTCACATATGGGGGTGATTTTGGTGTGAAGCTTGGATAGACGCCACGTCACCCATCTCTTCCCCATATTTCAATCAGCATTTTTCCGATTTTTTTCCGTTTGAATCTATCCCGTGTTTTGCATTTTCAATATCAACTATCCTAATTAGAATGGGTGATATAGGGTGGCTTTAGGATAGATAAATTACTTAGTTATCCTTGACTAATTTATTTATTTATGTTTCTATTATTTTTCTTAAAAAAAAAGAATTTCAGGCAATTTTCTTCGGATTGTTTATGTGATTTCTTTGAGTATTTAGAAGAAAATAATTCGAAGTATTTTATAAATAAGCATGGTCAAAACTAAGCACGGTACTCCTAATGAATTAGTACTCCTATTAACAACCATGCATTTCATTACAACGAAAATATCAAAACTAAGCATGGTCCTCGTAGTTAAGGCCAGTTCCGATGGGCATCGCGAAGTGCCTAATTTGCCACTTATACACCCACTATGAACATCACAAAGTGAAAGACATAATTGGTTAAGAGGAAAATATATCGGTCAGCCAGTCAGTGTAAAGTCTCCTTCGAACAATCTGTCGTCGCTCGAGATTTTATCTTTGGGGTATTTTATATACATATATTATCTTTTTATCTGCTATTTTTTTATTTTTTAATTATCTTTTATAATACATAATATTTCATATGGACCTCACAAAACACACAAATATATTTTTTGTTACCTAAGATCTCACCAAACACAGTTAAATATATTCCTTTATTCAAATTTTTCAGTGTTACCATAGTGGGCAAATGCATTTGTTATCCCACATGTCATGACAAACTAAGTCTTATACCAATCCTGGTAGGAACCGACCAAAGGAAGTTGTTTATGGAAGGAAGAACAATGGCCTAATTGAAATCCATATCCGAGGAGACCCATACACTTGGACAAACAACCAACTAGGGCAGGATAATATTCAAGAACGATTAGATAGGGCTTTAGCAAATCAAATTTGGAGGACGGCAAACCCACATGCAAAGCAGCTTACTCACCTTCCAAGAATAGCATCCGATCATACCCCGATACTTCTACGAAGAAAGCAATAGACCGGCAAGGAACAAAACTTACAAATTCGAACACCTCTGGCTCTCTCATCCCCAACTCAAACAGATAGTCGAATCGGCTTGGGAACAACAACAAGATGATGAACCTACACTCAACCTACAAACTAAAGCTAATCACAACAGACAAACTCTCCTAGATTGGAACAAGGAAACTTTTGGCCACCTACCAACTAAGATCAAGAAATCAACAACCAAGATAAAGAATGCCCAACACCAATGTGCTTCCCAAACTGGATCGATCTAGAACTTTGGCTCATTCAAGAAAAACAACCGAGAAGGGAACACGAAGAATTATTACAATGTCATGCGACATATTGGCAACAAAGATCTAGAATTCTCGTGGCTTCAATCGGAGATCTTAACACAACCTTTTTCCATACGAAAGCTACCATTCACAGAGCTTGCAACAATATACAACAATTACAAGACTCACAAAACAACTGGATTAGCAAAAAGGAAGATATCATTCAACTCATCCTACAACACTATTCTCAAAGAATATACGAGTCCACCGACAATAATAAATGAAGATCTATTCACAAACATCAAACCAAGGTTGACTCCTACTCAATCAGATCAACTTACGAAAGAAGTAACTACAACAGAAATCAAAGAAGCACTTTTCTCCATAAATTCCGAAAGTGCCCCAGGTCCGGATGGCTATACAAGTAAGTTCTTTAAAGTTTTTTGGGATACAACTCATCCTCAATTGATAGCGATGGTTAAAGCTTTCTTCAATAACCTTAATATACACCCTCTTATGAATCACACAAACATAACACTAATACCCAAAGTCGACCACCCTTCCAAACCTTCACAATTCAGACCAATAGGACTCGCGTAACGTCACATATAAAATCATCTCTAAAATATTAGTCAACCGGATTAGACCTATTCTGCCCTTTTTAATAAGCCCTTTCCAAAGTGCTTTTGTTCCAAAAAGATCAATACACGACAATATAGCCATTGCTTGGAGAACTCTTTCATAACATTAGAACCTCAAAACCCACCAAAGACCCAAAAATAGCTCTCAAACTAGATATCCAAAAAGCCTATGACAACTTAGACTCGGGGTTTCATCAAAAATTCATTTACAAAACTTGGATTTCCATCAGCCTTTATAGACTACATTATGCTTTGCATCACAACAGTTACTTACTCCATCAAAATTAATGGTACACCTCATGGATATATCACCCCAACTAGAGGCATCAGACAAGGAGACCCACTATCGTCATATATTTTTATCATTTGTGCTGAAATCCTATCTACAAACCTGGGAAATATTCAAAACCAAAATTTAGTTTCAGAATCAACATTTCACGAAAAGCACCTCCCATAATACACCTAATGTATGCAGATGATCTATTGATCACTTTTAAAGCATCAACTCGTAGTAACCATCACCTTAAAACACTTCTACAAAGCTTATAGCTCCTCTCTGCAGGGCAAGTAATTAACACCGCCAAATCGCAATCATACACCATCCTAACCTAGACCCAATCAAAATAGCTGATCTTCAACAAATCTTTAATATGCCGACCACATCAAAACCACCAACCTATCTAGGCATACAATTTAAACAAGGAAGAGCATCAAATTACACCTTCGCTCCTCTCCTACAAAGATTGGCCAAAAGCAAAAGGTTGGATGACCAAATGCTTAACCCCTACCAAGACTCCTACTCATCAAAACATCCCTAACCCCTACCACAAATCACATAATGCAGACACAAAAGCTTCCCAAAAATATACACAAACAAATAGATCGTATAACCGAGAATTTTTTCCGGGGACATGACTCAAAAACCAAAAACTACACCCTATAGGATGGGATAAAGTGACAAAACCATTAGCCGAAGGGGGATTAGGAATAAGGAAAAGCAAACATCATAATACAACCCTTCTATTAAAAAGAATCTGAATTTGCATGAACAACCTAATTCCATATGCGGGAGTCTTTTCAGTGCAAAATACCTCAATGAACAAACAATTCTACAAGGAAATGTTACCATTCCTTCCTCTTCAAGTCCTCAATGGAGACAACTCAAGCATCAATTATCCCTACCATGCAAAAATTAATTTTCCATCGTATTGGAAATGGATTATCAACTCCGATAGAGGCTAATTGGATACCACACTCTACCAATCTAGATCCAACACAATGCTACCCAATCCAAATGGTAGCAGATATCATCGACCCAATCTCCCACTCCTGGAATCATGAAAAATTGAACACCTTGCCCAACCTAACAACTCGTAAAATCATCAACATTCACCTACCCCAAAAAAATACTCCGTATAAAATTATCCGGCCTCACTCAAAAATCAGAAACTACACCACATCTTCGTGGATACAAATGTCTAACCCATAGTCATCCGACCCACACGCCTATAACACCTACCAAATTCTTATGGACATTACCATGTCCACCAAAAATTCGGCTTTTCTTGTGGAAAGCCATCAATGAAGGATTACCGACCTTCTCTCTCTTACACCGAATCCATTTGACCAACTCAAACATATGCCCTAGATGCAATACTGATACGGAAGTAGCAGATCACCTTTTAATTCATTGTCCAACGGCGACCTCTTCCTGGAACATTTTTTTCAACCGACTTCAAAATGCACCAAATACCAATCCCAACACAAACTTCAATTTAAATCCACAAACAACCATATCCCAAATCCTCCAAAGATCCAACATCAACATCTATAATCTCTTCAGTCTGTTTCCTATTCTGGACACTATGGCTATCCAGAAATGATCTAATTTACCAACAAAAACAAACAAATTCAGAAGAAATCGTGGCATGGGCACAAAAACTACAACAAGAATTTTCTTGGGCACTGCACGCTTCACCACCAATCATACCAGGAGATACACCAACCCTCAACAACACGTTAACAAATAAAAGAATATCAACAATATTGGTAGGTTGGTCCACCCCGAATATCAACTGGGTGAAGATTAATACAGATGGAGCAGCCAGAGGACATCCAGGATTTGCAGGAGCTGGATTCATTTGTAGAGACTCTGATGCACAAACTTTAGTAGCTATGGCTCAACCACTAGGAATTACGACAAAGACTAACTAAAAACATGGGCCTTACTATTGGCTTCAAGAACAAAGATCAGAGAGACAATGGCCTAGAATCCAATTTGAAACAGACTCGGAGAACCTCCTGAGGTTCATTACATCAACTACCTCGCCACCTTGGCACATAGCAGGAATGATCGAAGAAATAAAATTCAGACTTAGGCAAATCCCGCAAGTCGCTATACAACACAACTACAGGGAAGGAAATCAAGCAGCGGACGGATTAGCAAACCATGCAAATGGATGGAAGCCAAGCAAAGAAATTTCTCAACCAAAATTTGGGACTGTGCAATCCCATCTTTTATCATGCACATTTTATTTCAAGACTCAGGGTACCACATATCCACGACAAGTTGTAAACTAAATTTATTATAATAAATTCTATGCTTCAAAAAAAAAAAAAGAAATCCATAACACAATGCTACCGTTGAATTATTCTTGCTTTGCCCACATCTAGTCCTCTAGGAATTAGATCTCGAGCAAAGATCTTTATCATCACTATAAGAGCGATTTTATCCGCACTTAATTTTAAAGTGTTTCTTTCTAACGATTTATTCGTGTTTAGTTATCTTGATACGCATGTACATCGATTCTCTAAGACGAGAAAGATCAAGTTCTTCTTCATCGAGATAAATAGATTTAGGGCTTCAGGTTATTTGCTGAACAAAAGAATTTTTGGGAAAATCACTATTTGTTATAAGAGCATCTTTTTTCGAAGAATTTTTTTTTTTTTTTATCAAAATGGTTGAATTACAATCTCGAATACCATTTATTCCTCATAATCATTGTAGATCACTCTTTCTATTCTGATTTTTTTTTTTTTTTTTGCATTACTTTTAATTTGTTTCATGTTATGATGTACTTATTTTTCTTGAAAACCATCATGTAAACGTTTCATATGGAATGAAACACGCATGGTTTGATGAGCAAAAAAAGGAAAAAAGAAAAAGGAAAGAAGATGGTAATGAAAAAAAGAGAGAATAAATTGGTTTTTGTTTCCCCGACTACCGACTCAAGATCAAGTTGGCTCACTAAAGTCATCTTTCCCGAATCTTCTAACAGTAATCATTTGGTTAATTTGGGTCCGACTCAGACAATTAACTAGCAAAGACCGGATCATGGTTCGTTGTCTCAGGTATCGATATCGTTCCCATTGATAAAAAGACGTCATGATGATATTATCGCTACCAATTGATAATATTCACAAAGGGTTCATGTCTAATTAAGATATTGTCGCCCTCTATCGAATAAATTTTCTTATATTATGCGTTTAAGTATATTATTAAATATATAAGGTAAAAGTGATTAAACCAATAATCTAATTGTAAAATAATTTGTTATAGTAGATGTGATTGAGCATATTTTATTGTCTCCCCTAGTTATAAAAATGATATGAAAAAGATATTAAACCTAATTTGATGGGGGCCAAACATTTTAATTGGGGGCCAAGCACTAGAGGACAAAAAAGGTCACCCAATTCTAATTTGGGTCACCCCTTATAAAAATAGTTTCTAAATGGCTAAAATGCCCCTGAGTGATTAGTTTTAAGATTTAATTAAGTTGATTAGTGTGATAATTTTGTTTAGATAAAAATCAGGTTTTGGGATTAAAATTTGGGGAAATTTTAGTTTTGGGTTTTTTTTTAGAAGAAGAAGAGTAGTTTTGAGAGGAAAAACTAGGGTTTTTAGAAATGAGTGATTCAAGTGAACCCGCACCTCAAAACAATCAGGTAAACCTCATATACTCTTGAAATTGTCTCAATGGTGTTCCAAGGGGTCGATTGATGGTCACTATGGAACTACTCGTAGTGAGGGTCGTTATAGTCGGGTGTTGTATACGCCAACGACACTAAAGAGTCGTCATCTTGTTGACACACATGGCGGCGACTCTAACTCAAACTTTTAATAGTGATGAAAAATCGTCAAGGTGGTGTGTTAAACCATGACGATCTGTTTATAATGTTCACCTAGAGTCGTTAGTTGATTCGTTTAATACCCAGACGACTCTCAAATCCAAACTCTCTGTATAAAAAGGCAAGTTTTTGTGTGTTTGAGTCGTCATAGGGATATTCTGATATACTGACGACCCTAACCAACCATTTATAATGTTCACATAGAGTCGTTAACCAATAAAAAAGGGTCGTCAAAACAGGGTCGTTATTTTCAACCTAATACGGTAACGACTCTATTCTAGGGCAAAAAAAGTTGAAGTGGCAGAATTAGGGTCGTCATCTTCATCCTAATACACTAACGATTTTTCATAGAATCCGCATGCAAATGAAAAGTCGTTAGGGGTTTTCATTTCGATACTAACGACTCTTACACTGAAATTTCGATACTAACGAATACAAGGTGGATTTAAGTTCACATATCTTCTAATTGGAAACATAGCTTTCTTGGGTTTTGATTTTTGGCGACGATTACGCGATGAATCGGTTGAAAAAAAAAAAATTCTTCAAAATAGTAGTTAATGGTGGTGGTGGAGAAGAGAACGGGGAGGAGAGGAAGATGAAGAAGAGAAGCCTAATTAAGGTTTTTAATTAAGGTTAACTTATTTTTAATGTTTAGTTTTAGGTAAGGGTAAAATAGTATTTTCATAGTCGGATTAATAGGCCCCTGATAATTTTGGGGTGCAAATAAAATTTGTTGGCCCCTAATTAAAATGTTTGGCCCCAATCAAATTAGGATATTAAAGCATGAGTTAACTTCTTTAAAACTTGAATAACTAATAAATGCTTGGCTTTACTCTACTAACTGATATCCCATTTGTAGAGGGAACTGGACGAATCTTCTAAGGACCCTTCTAGGTTATCACGATACTCGTGCATTAGATATTGTTTATCAAAATCCCATTGATTCTCCATTCTGAAAAAGAATTTATCGTTGGATAACATTGAATTGCATTTGTTTAACCTAAAGCAGGGTTTAGTCCACGAGTGAGTTGGGAGGAGTTTAATGTATTTTGGGAGAAAATTTTTGATGGGGCAAATTTGGATGGGGGCGTGGGGGACAAGTAAGAAGTCGACATGTGTCAACAGTATTTTGACAGTTTTTAACGAATAAATGCTATGATTTTATTCTACCAAATTTACCCTTCCATAAATTAACATGTAACGTGTTTAACCAGGTTCCGAATCCCCAGTGCCCATGTTCCAGCAAATCACTAATTGATTAGTTTTTTTTTTTTTTTTTTTTTTTTTTGATAAACAAGGAACCTTTTCATTAATGGGATTTCAAGGTTACAATGAGTTTAAGATCGAAAATAAGAGAATACAAAGTAACAAGAACATACCGTAAGAGTACAATACCGAGAAATCCGACAAGAGAAAGAGAAGGATTACCGGAGTAAGACAAATACAAGTATGAATAAGATCCGATTAAATCGGAAGAAGGATGGTTTTTCTCGGAATTAAATTCCAACCATTTAGTTTGTTTTTCTTCTTTAAAAAGAAATGCTCCCAAAATAGGAGTGATTTGCTCAAATCTCTTATAACTAGTGATGAAGCTTCCGTCGCCAAAAAGACCACCTATGGAGATTCCGTCGCCGAATAAGTTGATGATGAAGATTCCGTCGCCGGAGACAACCAAGATGAAGATTTCGTCGTTGGAGAGCATGGAGAGCATCACTATTGATCTTAAAACCCAACCCAATAACCAAGAATCGCCATTAAAGCGAAGACAAACCTCAAAAGAGTAGATAACACCACCAAAATGGTGTAGATAACTAGAAATCATAATACAAACCAAACTAATCTACTAACTAACCTAGAAAGCAAGGAAAAGTGAAGAAATCTGCTCAGATCTAGTCCAAAAATGGACTAGATCTGAGCAGAGAAGGGTTGTTTTTTATGGTTTTGTTGGAGAAGAAGAAGGAGTGAGAGAGAGGAGAGAGAGGAGAGAAATATAGTGTACTAATTGATTAGTTAACTAGCATAATCAGTTCTAAAGTTTCTTAATTTATAAGATATTTTAGAAGAAAATATGGAAAATATTTATTTCTTGCTCAGTTATTCTCTTCCATTTACTGATCGACTATACAATGACATCTACGGTCATCGATAGAATACCTACTGAAGAACAAGAATTGATGATCCATTTTGATGTAGGTGGAGGCGGTGGTGGAGGCAAAAATTCTTATGTCCAAACTCCATAGTTCCAGTGTTTTGATCATGAATAAATTTAGAGTTGAATCTTTTTGTTTATCTTTTTGTGATTAAAACAAGAACAGAACGTTGCTTCATTCTCAATTTATTTAGTTCTCAGTTTGATCAATTTAGTGTTTAAACTATTAATATGAAATAGTATTTATATTGCTGATGCACAATTGCTTGCTCCATGATGCATCCCTTCAACTCTCCCTGTATGTTGTGCAACAGCATCACAAGGGTATCATTACAACATTAATTCCGTCTGTGCATCTTCAAATCTTTAAATAATTCTATAAACATGATCAACTCATGTTATCAGCTTTTACATATTTAAGCCATAGAAAACAATCAGATTAATGTACCATATCAAACAAGAATTTATGATGAGATGCTAAGATTGATACAAAGATTGTTTAGCCATGGAGGGGAGAGAGATAACTAAGAGGAATACATGTTTTCCGTTTTTTTTTTAAATATCTACTCAAAGTCGAAGATTGAGTATATTAGTTAACAAAATTTCTAGGCACACGGGATAATTATGTAATAGATTCTTTTCCTTTTTTAAAGTATATTCGGTGTTGAAATATATTACTAAAAGTCCCCTACGACTAGGGAGTTTAGAAAAGTCTCTCACGACTTTTCTAAACTCTCTTCGACTAGGGAATTTAAAGTAACCACTAGGGAGTTTGGGAGACTTTTCTAAACTCTCTCACGACAACGGGGATTTTGAGAGACTCCTCTAAACTCCCCTACGACTAACCGGAAAAAATCCAATTACACCCAACTCCCGAACTCCCTTGAGGACTAACACCCTGCTTGATTCTTCGCGTGGATACTAACATGGAGGTAGTCAATTGAGATTTTAAATGACTTCCTGAGAGTTTCCAAATCTACTCATTAGTCCATAGAGAATTTAAGAGAGTCTCCTAATGTCTCATGTTATTGGTTAGAGACTTTTTTCAAGTCATTTAAATTCTCCGAAACTCCATGTTATTGAATTAGGATTTCGTAAGAGTCACTCTAACACCCATGTTATTCGAAGGAGAATTACAAGTCATTGATTTGTAATTTTTAGAGATTTGTAGAGACTTTTTATGAAAATAGGCATGATAGAAATCTCTCCTCAAGAGGTGAGATTTTGGGAGACTTGGAACTTTAGGGAATATTTGTTTTTGAGAAAGGGGTCCATTTTTTTTTTATTTTTTATTTTGTTGAGTTGATGACCAAGGGACGCGCCATTTGTACGAAGAACACAACCGACCTCATCTGAATATATTGGACATCTCCTCTTTCTTCTTCTTTTCCCTCGTTTATAACGACCGAGCTTTCTCTTTGCCACTTCAAAGGACATCTCCTCAAATGAAACAACGAAAAGATGCTAACCAGTGATGAGACATAATAGCAAATAAAAAAAAATGTGGGATGACAAAAAACTTAGGAATAGGAAAACAGTGAGATTTGTTTTTGTTTTGATAACATTGTAACGTGCATAATAAAAAAAAATTGGTAGATGTTTAATAGTTTTCATTAGATATTATATATTTTTTGTCTCTATAAATCACAAAGACTCTTTATAAATCTCGTTTTTTTGTCTCTGCAAGTCATGAAGACTCTCTAAAATACTCTCCGAGAATCACTAGAAATCTCTAGATTTATAGAGAGTCTTTGGAAGTCACTCAAATATTAAGCTGTTTGGATGCGAAGTAGAAGTCGAAGTCTTCTCCGTAAGCCAAGTCGAAGCGTAGTCGAAGTCAGTTTTTGCTTCACAAAAAGTCGACTTTTTCGTTTCCTGTCATTCTGAAATTCTATTGCAACCGACTTCACACTTTTTGACTTCCAGAAGTCAATAAGTTACTTCTGAGTGTGCATCCAAACAGGCTATAAATCTATGAAAGTCTATAGAAATTTCATTTGACTACCTCCCTGTAAGACTCTGTATCATCTTTACTAGTCCACCTTTCGTCATTTCTCTTACTTCACTGAATAAAATTTCTGAGGAGTCTCTGTCGAAAGAATGGCTCCCGTTATAACTTCAAATCCGTCTTTAATGGATGACTCCAAGATTAGAAGGAAGGATCGGAGCCTTCCTTTTCTCTATTTTTTCTTTCTCGGCACAGATTTGGGTTTTTTCTTGGCTGAAATCAGATCGTTGCATAATCGGGAAACTTGAATCGGTAAGATGAGTTTCCTTCCTATCTACGACGACGAATCTTGAATAATTCCATTTTATCTGAAATTTCATGCTCTAATTGTCTTCTAATACTGAAATTCCCCCAAATTTGCAGTGCTGAATCAACTGAGCCCTAGAATGATTGAAATGGAATCTATTGAAATGGAATCTCCTATCAAGAAACCTCTTGATAATGGTGATAAGGTTTGTCGTTCTTCTAATTTTTTTAGCAAATTCTGTATTTTTGCTGTTTTGTTTTGCAAATTTCTGTCTAGGTCATCATGGATCTTAAATAATTCCATTATTTTTTTATCTGAAATTTCCTGCCTTAATTATCTTCTTATACTGAAAATTTTCCTCTAAATTTGAAAATTCATGAAGTAATTGAGCCCTGGAATGATTGAAATAGAATCTCCGATCAAGAAACTTCTTCATAAGGTTTATTATTGTTTGTTCTACAAATTTCTGTCTAGATTATCATGGATTAAATCTCAGATTTGTTGCAGTTATAGGAACAATGTAGATTACATAGATATTGTAGTTCAAAACCTGTGGTTTAGTTTCTGACGTTAAACTAGTCATATGAATCATGGATGACAATTCACAAGTACAATGACTGTCTTTATTCGATAAGGTTGTTATTTTGGCATAGAATAGTTATGTTTATGCCTTTATTAGTTACAACTTACAAGTACTTTGCTGTTGTTTATTTTCAGTTTGGTACTACAATGTAATCCGTGATGCACTTTCTAGTCATTTATGAATAACAAAGAGAGCTGTTTCTTTCTGAACCTTACTGTGTATTGTTGTTATTATTGTTCTGCAGCAATGTGGGTCATGGCGCAACAAATTTTGCTGGTGTCCTTGCTAAGCAAGTAAGAGTGCATTCGTAAAGCAAAACAATTGGATCGTCGACAAAGGTATGCACGCCGCCTTTTTCTTGGATTTTCTCATTATGTTTTAGTCGATCACTGCTACTGAACTAGCATTTATATCTTTAGTGATAAGAATTACATGGAAAAATAGCTCTGAACTTTTTTTTTTCCAATAACAACAACAAATTTATTTTTAGTACATACAAATTAGATGAAAAGAATATTCCATTATTCAAATGAAAAATCCTGCAATTCTTGTTGCAACTAAATCAACAACTCTCCAATACCCAAACCACCACTTTTGTTTCCGTACAAGCAAAATGAGGAACAGGCCCCAAAATCCAGCTCCAAACCCCAAAAAAACAACACCATAAAACAAAAACCTCTCTTTTACATCATCTTGATCATCATCTTCTTCAACTAAAATTCCATCTTCTTCATCATTCGCACAAATAATCTCTGTAGGGAACCCACACAACAAGTAGTTACCAACAAAAGCTGAGCCATCTAGACTCAGTGTATCAAAGTGAGACCCTCTTGGTATCTTACCACTCAAGTTGTTGTAAGATATGTTGAAATACCCAAGAGAGTCTAGTGATGTCAAAGACTGTGGGATTTGTCCAGACAAATTGTTGGAATTCAAATCTAAAGAGTCTAAACCTGTCATGTTTCCAATACTATGTGGGATTACACCTGAAAAGTGATTGTGTGATAAATTGAGTGTGGAAAGCCCTTTTAGTAGACCCATCTCTTCTGGGATGTTTCCCTCGAGAATGTTGCTCGATAGATCAATTCCTGAACTATAGCCATATAAGTGCTTCAACTGGATAATCATTCCTTTGATCACCATTTGCAGTTGGACATCAATAATGAAAGCATCCTCATGCTGATCATAATTTCCATATAATGTGTTAGTAGTTCTGCTCAATAGCATCTTCATGTTTCCAACACTCTTAGGAATTGGACCAGATAGGTTGTTTTTTGATAAATCTAAGATTATAAGCTTGTTCAACTTAGTAATCTCAGATGGGATCAATCCCCTGAACTTGTTTGACCTTAGAGAAAGGATCGCAAGACCACTGAGTGAACCAATGTAACTAGGTATACTGCTTTCAAAATTGTTGTTCCCCAAGTTAAGAAGCTCCAGTTTCTCAATCTTTTGTATGAAACTAGGAAAAGAACCATTTAGACTGTTGTCATTTAGTTGAAGATATCTGAGCTCTGTTGCCTGTTCAACCTCATTCGGAACATTTCCAGTGAAGTTATTCCTTGCAAGGTTTAGAGAAATAAGAGAAATGCAATATCCAACACTATATGGAACAGTCCCTGATAGCTGGTTGTTGGAGAAATCAAGGTAGTTGAGCTCAGAATATGTAGTTACTTTTACACAGAGCGAAGATGGTATTGAGCCCGACAACTTATTACCAGATAAAGAAATGAAATGAGCACCAGATAATCTTTTTCCAGTTTCCACTGATATTTCACCACTAAATTCGTTTTGTGATAAATCAAATGTGAAAGGATTTTGAGGTGAAAGTGGAAGAGGACCATGAAGATTGTTATTTGATAAATTTAAACTTACATGTGTATTCGAGTCAATATTAAGATGAAGTAGATGTGGTACTGTTCCCTGGAAGTAGTTTCTTGAAAGATCTATGTTATTGAGAGATTGGAGGTTAAAGATACATGAAGGGATAGCTCCTGTAAGCATGTTATGAGACAAATCTAAATTCTGAAGATGAGTTAGATTACAAATAAAAATTGGGATGTATCCTTTCATATTGCATGATTTAAGCTCCAAACTCTCGAGTTGATATTTAGTCCACGGAAGTAGGTTTTGAACTACTGTTATCTTATTTGAGTTAAGATTTAGGGAACTTAGGTTTAGATCATGAATCATATATATCAAGGAGGTTCTTCCCCCCACAGAATTTTGAGACAAATCTAGATGCTGGAGGTTTTGAAGCTTTGTAATGCAGCTTGGTATCATTCCTGTTAGATTGTTTGAAGCTAAAGAGATTTTTCTGAGAGAAAAATCTTGCAGATTGACTTTGGGATGTGTCCTTGAAAATTATTTTTAGATAAGTCGAGAAACTGTAGATAATTTAGATTTGAAATGGAAGAAGAAATATAACCTGTTATGTTGTTCTCTGAAAGGACTAGAGACTGTAATCTAGAAAGGTTGTAAATTGTAGAAGGTATAGATTCTTGGATTGAGCATTTTGAAGCAAAAAGACTGACCAGTTAAGTGAAGAATAGAAAGTGAAGTTAAATTAGCCACCTGAATGGGAATTGGGGAATTCAGATAGTTGAAATTCATTCTCAAATATGATAAATGTGATAGATTTTGAAAGTAATCAATAGGAAACGGGACTCCGATATTACAACCAGAGAGATCAAGATGTCTAAGATTTGAAAGAAAAGAGATTGGTTCAGCAAAATTCTTTTTTGAAGATGCTGCAGCAGTCTCATGTAGATCGACACCGACTAACCTTAGCACATTTAGATTCACTAGCTCTTTTACCCAGTTTGTAGATGTTGATACCAAGCGCATGTCAGAGGTAGAAAATAATCCTTGTTTACCTATGTAACTGCAAGAGATGTCCAAGTATTGCAGAGAAGATAGGTTTGAGAATTGGGTGGTTATTGAACCAGAGAACCCAGAATTGGAGAGGTCAAGATATGTGAGATTTTTTAGATTAGAGAGCTTATCTGGGATTTTCGAGTCTATAAATTTGTTGAAGCTAAGATCTAGATATTCTAGATGAGTGAGGGTGAAAAGGGAAGGGGAGATTTTACCAGTTAGTGTAGCAGGCAGAGTGTTGGAGATTTCGTTGAGATCTACTACTATATTCTTGTTTCCAAGGTCAACTGAGACAACGTGAAAGGAATCGTTGGAACATTTGATTCCATCCCAGTTACAGCAATTTCGATGATGGCTGCCTTCCTGCCATGAAGATAAACGATTCGTAGGGTCTTCGAGTAGCGATTTGAAGCTTAAAAGAGCGATTCTTTCATCTTCATGACAAGCATGAGAGACTACTAGTGATTGATTGATTACTAACAAGAAGATGATGAAAAAAAGTATGAAATGAGGGTAATTGAATATTGATTTTATTCATGGCTAACCAGAACCAAATTAGCTATTTATGATTTGAAACAACAAGAACTGTTTGATGAGGTATTGTTCACAATGGCTATGTTTCTTCTGTATTGGCTTATGTTGATTGGTATATATAATTATCCTCAACTTGTTCAGTACGTCGAATTCAGGATTTTGATACATTATGTTGGCTGACAATTGAACTGAGCTTGGTCAAGGGCTACCCTCAATAGTTTTTTGTCACACTGTATTTGTCTCAACATTGTTCATGTAGTGACTTGTGAGTGTGATACTCTTGTCTTTCTTGTTGCTGAATTTTGAACCACTTGTCTTAGTCAGCAGGATGTTCATGGAAAGATATTATTCTAGACTTGACTTACATTGTCACCGTTTATTATACGTTTATAATTGAACAATCTTTTGAAACAGTTCTAAGGGAACATAGTGTTTAGCAAAAAAATATCTCCTGCTAATTTAGACTCTGGTTACTGTAAAGTCAGTTTAGTTCATGTGGAAATGTGTATCAAGTACCACTTGTTCAAGAGGTTAATGCTTTGCTATAGGTCTTGTGAAATTTTGGGCTGAATAACACTCTGATGGTGCTATTGTGTGTCCAATTCAGGTGACTGCATGATGTCACAACGATCTTACAAAGGATTAAGTAAAAATCAAACAACCATTTTGTTGTGGATATTTTTTGCATAATTTAAGAGACTTATGTACTGTTTAAGTGCAAATATTATTTGGATGCTATAAAGTATATCAGAACTGGATGTAGGGGTTCTATCTATGCAACTCTAGAAGACTCAACATATACCAGATGGAACTATGCAAGTACTTATTCTATCTATGCTAAGAAATCTAACGCAAGCACTTGAGGTCATTTGTGTCCTTTATAAGATAGCACAGCTTGTCCCGATGAATGTGTTGTTACTTGAGAACTTGGGATGTATATTGCAGATTCAATTTTCCGATTGCTGAATTTTACGGATGATTCTTTGTTTGCAGCATGTCGTAGCAGGGTCAATTGCGATGAAAACAAGTGATTTGAAGGGCCTTGCAGGAAGGATTTGAAGCTTACGAGTGACTCGGTGAGCTTAGTTTGGAGGTGCGTAGAGTTTTTGGCTGTCTGTTTCTTCTTTGGTTTGTGCGTGTCCCAGCATTATGTTCTGAAAGTTGAAAGAAATTAGTGGAGCAAAGAAGGCCACCAGCAAGTCAAAAAGGAATGATTCTGACAGGACTTGTCCATAAATGTTAAATCCAACTGAGATACTGTTGAAACGAGTGAATCTTTGGGAAAATTGGAAAATTTCAAAGGTCAAGATGTGTGGTTAATGTTGAACTGCCCATCCACTGCTGTAATCTGTTGAATTAATCATTTGAATCGCTGACAGATCCAATTTAGTTAAGAGTTTTCTCTATAGACAATATAATAATCGACCACATAGAAATTACTCTCAATCTCAATCTTGGATTTCCTTGGAGATGGTGCTGCACAAAACTGAACATCAAGAATTTCCAGCATAAGAATTTGCCTACAAATGGGCTCTTTTAATTTCCATCTATTGAAAAAGTGCCTGATGCTCTTTGGGTTCAAAATCTATGGCATAAGAATTTCCCGATCACAATTTGCACTATGCGAATGATAAGTCTGGGTCATGGGCCTGGAAAGGTATTTGTAGGGCGTAGAAGTTTTTAGGGATAACTACTACTGTTGGGAAATTGGGGCCGGTAAAGGTATATCCATTTGGAAAGATTGGGGGGTGCCAACTATAAATGGGCTTCTTTGGTGGAGAATGTCATTTCTGATGAAGATAATGTAGTAGAAATATGCAAAATTAGAATATCATTTACATGTAGGGGTGTGCATAAAATCCGGAATCGCGGATTTCATCCGCAACCGTCCGCAAAATTGCGGGTGAAAACTAATCCGCAAGAGTCTTTGGGCCGTATACGGGTGAGTTTTCAAATCCGCAAGGTTTAGCGGTTTGGTTGCTGTTGGTTTTGTAAATCCGCGGATTCACCTGCAACGTAGGTTATAACAAAAAAAGATAAAGCCCAATTATATAAAGCCCGGCAAAACAAAGCTTATGAGCCTCCAGCTGGTGCCATGTATTCTGCTATTTAACCTAATGGAGTTTTCTTTGAAATGAAACGAACTGAAGTTCCCCTTCGCTCAATTTCATGTTAGTTTTAGTCCAAATATCTTTTGATTTTTTTGAATGGTGTTCATATCTACATTATGGAATTTTCCTTTCGGCTTATTAGTCCTTGAATACTGATTCTACTCAAAATCAGTTACTTTGTTTTTCATAGCATGTCCTAGAGTGTCTAAGTTGATTCTAAGTTGATTGATGAAATGCCTAGCATAGCATGTCCAAAAATTCCCTCACCGGTTTTTTTTTTTTTTTTTTTTTTAATCTTCGACTAAATCCGCGGTTAAACCGCATCGGGAGGGTAATTTAGGTATTAATAGAAATATCTAGATAAGGGGTGACCTAGATTTACTTCTAAATGTCTTATTAAAAATAGAACCATGGTCCCAAAAAAACCATGTTCCCAGGACAATGGTTCAAATAAAATTCAACTTTTCATCGAGTTTTGTGAGCCCATTTTCAAATTATTCAATACCCATTTAGCTGCTAACCCCAAAATCATTTCCAACATCATGTGTGGCACATTTGGAAAATGAAATGTGCAAAAGTATTCTCAAACACCCAAGTTCAGGTGGAGATACTTAAGTGACAGATCCAGTTATCTATTGATAATTGGACTAGAGTAGTTAGAATACAAACATCTAGAATGCCAAGAACTAGACAAAACAGGAATGAGTCTTGGACTTTGCCGGAGACAAGTTTCATAAAAATAAAATTTTGATGCCTCTTTTATAAAAGAAACTACACCGCGGGCTGATCCCGTGCCTCGTCTCAGATGGCAGTATTAGTAGTGAGTCTTGATGTGGTAATGTGAGTTGCCAACTTGGCTGACCACACTGCGGGCTGATCCCGTGCCTCGTTTCAGGGTCCAATTAGTGTTCCGATATAAAGCGTTAGGGTTTCTTAGTTACAAATCCACACCAAAATTCGGACCAGTTACGGCGGCGCATAGTTGTTTCCCCTGCCTTCTTCCCTTAACCACCTTCTTGTTTATTCACCGCCGCCACCACCATCGCCAATGGGTTACCAATACACCCTGGAAGGACGGATCAAGGGAGAATTGTTGATTTAGATATTGTTCGGTATAGGCTGAATTGGAAATTGGGTTTTCATCAATGTGGTCAAAATCGGTATACAATGTGTTTTTCTTCTATTCCATTAGGTAAATGAGGCACAGCTCACCTTCAATTTGTTCTTAGTTTGTTTTTATTTTGATTTTCTGTTGTTCTATTGTGTTACAAGATAGAAAATGTTTTGTATCAAATCATTTACACCTATTATTTGCTCCTCCGTAATAATTCATTTTTGTCTTGTTGATTTTATCAAAAGCTTAAATCGACTTTGGAAGTTGGATCAACACCGAGACAGGCGAATGGCTACGTGATGTTCTTGTTTAAAGAAAGACAACAAGAGGTTGAATGGTAAGTCATATTTCATTGCTAAAGCCAATGCCTAGCATATCTCCAATATCACATCTGAATACCATGTGGCCCTGTATTAGAGAAAGTATTTATCACAACTTGGATATTCTCCATGATATGCAAACTCATTAGAATCTTACTATATAAGCGAAGAGGAAACTGTTGTCCTGTAGCCCCGTGCCGTTATGCAATTTGATTGTCATAATGACTTCTCCTATTATCAGCAAGTCTTATATTTTTTACTTTTTCATTGATTTTTGTCTAAATTTTTAGCTGTTTACTTGATTCTTGTGAATATGTTTGAGAGACTTGTTTGGCTTGGTTTTTTACACCGAGTGAGTGGCTTAACATAGCAAGTGTGAATTTAATGTTAATCACGTATCCTAGGAAGTGCTTGATAATTTGAAATATGGAACACAGGGATGTTGTATGCCTTCCCATTACAGATAATTGGATTAGAAGATATCAATGAAATGGAGACTTTTGATGATTATCTCATTGTTATTGTTTTACATTTTGGTATCCTTAATTACCCTGTTAATATGGGATGACTTAGACATTCGCTGCTGAGTAAACAAGTATCTGCTGAGACAACTCAACATAAATCGTCGCCATATTTTAAAATTAAGAATTATGTTGCTAGTTTACAACATTATGCTCAAGGAATGAATCCTTCTCTACCCGAGCCAGTTGGAAGTTGGAACCCTTTGGTAGTGTTTTTAAGGCTCAGTGACAATATGCACAGCCGCATTGTTGATTCTCTAAAACTTTATCAACAGGCAAGATATGTGTGTTTTGTACCTAAGGATGTAGTTGCTAGCGTTCAACGCATTTTAGAGGAGACAAGATTGCATTGAAGAACCGTTTTTCGTTTCATGACCTGATGCCCTGTGTGTGTTTTGGGAAGGTCCAGATGTCTAATACGGGGTATTTTTTTTAGATTGGATAACTTATCAGGGGTTTCTGTGTCCCTATATTTGTTGAAAGTAAGGTTTAGATACTCTTGATCAGTAAGAGTGAAAATAGAGGGAGGGATGTTAGCGGTAAGTACAGGTAGAGTGAAGATTTGTGATGGCCCTGTTGCAGCGTTGTGGTATAGTTTAATCGTGTTTTCAAGGTTGAAACAGCATCAACGGAATCGTTGGAACATCTGATTACATGCCAATTACAGCAGTTCTGATGTTGTCACTTTTGTGCCATGAAGATAGGCAATTTAAGAGTCATTGAGTAGTGATTTAAGACTTCAAAAAAGCAATTCTTTTGCCTTCATGACAGGCATGAGAGGCTACTAGTGATTGACAGATTAGTAATGAGGGATGAAAAAAAGAGTATGAAATGAGGGTAATTGAATGTTGAACTTATTCATTATTAACCTGCAGAACCAAATTGGCTATCTGTAGTTTGTTTAATAGCCTGTGTGATTGGCATATATAATTTTCTTCGACTTGTTCAATATTGAAGTCAAGTCTTGATACCTATTGCTTTGCATCGACTCACAACTGAACTAGCTTCATTAGGAGGCACACTCTACAGTTTATTTGTCATATTGTGTTCGTCCAACTTGTGAGTATTTTAGCCTTTGAATGTGTTGTTGCTGATTTTTGAACCACTTGGTTAGTCAGCACAATGTTAACTTTAGATTCGTTGACAGGGATATAGATAGTTATCTAAACTTGGTTTACATTGTTATCGTCTATTTTGGACAGTTTTTTTGAACAGGCAATAGTAGATATAGGAAAGAAAATCTGCAGCTACTTTAGGCTTTGGTTACATAAAAGTTAGTATAACTCATATGGGGGAATATTTATTAGTACCACTTTTTTAAGAATTACAATAGATCTTGTGAACTGTAGGGCTGAATTAAAACACTGAGATGGTGGTACCGCAAGTCCGATTCACATGAACTGCAGTATGTCACAACGATTTTACGAAGGTCAAGTCGAAAATCAAACAACCATTTGTTGTCGAGTTTTGCATTGTTTAAGGGACATCTGTACTAATGAAGTGCAAAATTTTATTTGGATGCTATAAAGATATCAGAACTGAATACAGGGGTTCTCTTTATGCCCGTGATAGTGCTTTTCCTTTGTATGCTAGGAAATGTAACACAGGATAGAGTTTGTCCTGATGAATACCTGTTGAGCACCCTAGATGTATCTTGCAGATTTTGATTCTGTAAATTGCTGAAGTTTTTAACAGATAATTCTTTGTTTGCAGCATGTCTGGAGCCATAAAGGAATTTAGATTATCACCAAACTAGCAGGGCCGAATGCCATGAAAACAAGCGATTAGAAGGGTCATGCAGGAAGTATTTGTGGGTGTGCCTGTCCCAAAATTATGTTCTGAAGTTGAAAGAAATTAGTGGAGCATAGAAGATCCGCAAGTTCATACCAACAGGAAATCCTCAAAGGTCAAGGTTTATATAGGCAAGATACGTGGTCAGTGCGAATCTCGCATCCAGTTGTTTAATATGTAGACCGAACCATCTGTTACGCTATTCTAACACAGTATATATTACATTATGTATTGACATCTAACCCTGTTAAAAAACTGTAAACTCTAAAGAAAGTAAAATGTAAAGAAAGTAAAATTGGATGCATGAACATCTTTCAATCCATTGATGTGTGATTTCAGAGTGATGTCTCACAATTGTAGACTTCTGATGGGTCATTCTAGAAATTAGGCCTGTCTGGTAGGGATTAGTAATGGGCCGGGTTATATAAAATGAGATCCGCATCCATCCCCTTCCTTCAGTTCTACTATATAAGCGATTGCGTTTAGGGTTCATTTCTTTCCTCCTTAGATTCACTCTTACAGCCTCTCACTCTCTTCCTCTCTGTTTAGCGCCCGTCCCTCCCCAAAACAACAACCACCACCACGGATCTATAGATCATGGCTTGTGATGTAGACGATCATGATCAACAACAACAATTACATACTCAAATAATGATATCTTCTCTCAAATGTAAGTAATATAGATCTTACATTTTTTTTTTTACATTTCATTTTAAATTTTTGGTACCAATTAACATAAATGATTTCTTCTTTCTTCTTTTTCTCAAGGAAATCGATTCTAGTTTACCAATCTCCCAAATGGACCTAAAAGAAACTACTCGTTCTCTGTTGACTTCACTTGACTGAGAGTCACGAGCAACCTCTTGGGTTGTTTCACAGTAAGTTCGATTTTTGACCCATTAGATGTACTGTCTTCTGTGTTAACAGAGAATAATTTGTATATGGTTGGTTTCATTTGATATGTCTGTAGATCCTCAATCGTAAGATAAATCTTTCAAAGAGCTAGAGTTAGAAGCTTTGAGAAAAATAATATTTGTCAATTGCAGGTGACTTCGTCTTTTTTTGGTGGACGCCTGGAATTTGTCAATTGCAGGTGACTGGAGTTGGTTCCGCATAAGTGGTGAATTTCACATTTACTTAGATGACCTTGTTAGTGAAAGTCAGTGCTGCTGTCAAAAACAACAATGTAATTCGTGGTAAAGTTACAATCTAAACAGTGTACTATTTATGTGGACTTGTTTAAGAACATATGCAAAGTCAGGAATCGCCATGTTCTTGTTTAAGGTGGCTCAAGGGGGAAAAAGACTGTTACTAAAGGATGGGAATCCAAACATTAGGAAATGTAAGCAAAAACAAGTTGTATTAGCAGAAATCATTTGTTAATTCATTCATTTGAACTTGATTATGTAATTTGTTGGTTACTCATTTGTTTGGTCGAGTGATACTTGGTTCGAACCCATATGCTCAGATCTGTGACTTGCGTTATCAGCAACCATCTAATGAATGATCAAGTCCCATTGTCAGAAATCAAATGAATTTCACAAAGGCAGGTTCGAGCTATTAAACAGAACTGCAAAAACACATGACAAATTCATAAAAAGATCCAGTAGATTTTAAACTTGAGATAAGTCACTATTTATTTGCCGCGGTGGAAGGAAATATTGCAGGTAAAATATGTCATTTGCCTAGGTGAAAGGAATACGCAAAAGGGCGTCTGCAGATGGATATGCGCAAATACCATTAGGAAAACCAAGACCAAATCGGAGGAGGAGTAGTTTCTGTTCAAGCAAGTTCTCAAGATGGAGCTGGTGTGACAACTAACACCTCAGCTGATCCAGTGCCAAAAGGTGATCATGGCCGGTGCATTTCACCCTCAAGAGCGTTACTTACTCCTCTAAGCTCACAACTCTCAAATGACAATGGACCCATCAAGGTAAAGCTTAATTCTTATTTACTTGCCATATCATGGCTCAGAAAAGTTTTTAGCAAAATAAACACATTTCGTGTACGCTCCCAATCAGATCTTGTTTTAGGCAATCAATTCTTACAATACACTAGTTACTATCAGATCTTGTTTTGGAATGAGGTCCATGACATATACATTCCATTCTACTCTCTAAATAAAATTGTTGAATTTGACTCCTTCAGACGCACTGTAACGTTATCAAAGATAATGACAAGGATAAACATACGATTACTTCATTTCTTATTCTTATTCAGCAAACCAAAACCAAAATCCGTTCCTGGAAAAAAAAAATACGCCAACCAGGAATGAAGCAACATGCGCGTGGTTGCAAAGATCTGGAACTCTACACCTCGGGGCTAAGTTTAAAGTTTGGAGTGACTAAGTTATTATATACACATGTAATAGATGCAAGTAGGATACATTTTCGAAAATGATATATATGACGGCTTCAAGAAACCTAGTGGTGCACACGATATCAAACCTGCTAGACTGGCTGCGATTTACAATGATGACAACCACCTCTAGTAGGGATTAGTAATGGGATGGCCTAAAGAAACTAAGACCTCGTATCCACCCCCGTCCTTATTTAAGCGATTGCGTTTAGGGTTCATTTCTCTCCTCCTCGGATATAGGTTTAACATCTCTCTCTGTTTTGCGTCCTCCGTCTCTAAACCTACCAATACAACAATAGATCTATGGCTTGTTGACGATGATCAATTATAACTACATACTCGGCATAATGATATCTCCTCTCAAACCTGAGTGATATATATCTTAATTTTGTGCATTTCATATTTTTTCTTTTTTAGAACTAATATGAATCGTTTCTGTTTTCTTTGTTTTCTCAAGGAGTCTGCTTTATACCAAGAAGCAACTTCTACAACTCCATTATCAAGGGCATGTAACCTCTCGTGGTTCCTTTTGGGGCGTAATAAGTTTAATTTCATTGTTCCTTTGGACCCTCCATTTACTAACCGTTTTGTTCTCTTAGTGTTTCTAGATGTAGAATGTGTGTTCCTAATCATGAAATAAACGTGTCAGCATAAAGTTGTAACCATGATTACCAGAAGCATGTAACAAAAAAAAAAAAACTACGCATAATTGGAGGTTGATATTCTAATACTGAAAACTTGAAATGTAATTTGCAAATTTTTATTTTGTTAATTGATGACAAGTTATAGTTCTGATTGCAGAATATTTTCTGGAGCCAACTGTATACTGAACTGTCTACGGTTGGGAAGTATGAATTTTCCCAACCGTAGACTGTCTACGGTTGGGAAATATGAATTTTCCCAACCGTAGACAGTACTGAAACTGTTTTTTGCAAAAATAAGTGATGGGTTTTCTTAGTTTTTTTTTTTTATGATCGTCATCTTCGTCACGACGGAGAAGAAAAAGAAGAAGAATAATAGAGTTTTTTTTATGATCATCATCTTCATCATGATTTATGAATGGAAAGAGAAGGACAAGATAATAGATTTAGTTTTTTGTATATGATCATCATCTTCATCATGATTTATGATTGAAAAGAGAAGGAAAATATAATGAATTTAATTTTATAATTCATGGAGGGTATTTTAGCCATCACAAAAAATAGTTAGATATGGGGTTTTGTTGATTACTATTTCATAACCCGATTTTGTCATCTTGTGAGCCCTCAAAACTCTTTTCTTGGAGCCCCTATAATAGGTTTCAAAAAAAAAACTACGCATAATTGGAGGTTGATATTCTAATACTGAAAACTTGAAATGTAATTTGCAAATTTTTATTTTGTTAATTGATGACAAGTTATAGTTCTGATTGCAGCATATTTTCTGGAGCCATAAAGGAAGCCAGATTATAACCAAACTATCAGGGTCAATTGCCTTGAAGACAAGCAATTTGAAGACTCTTGCAGGAAGCCCAAGAGTGACTGAGTGAACTTAATTCGGAGATACATGCATAGTGGATGTCTATTTTTTTTTGGTTGTGTATTTTTCTTGTTTGGTGTGTGTGCGCTTCTGAGCATTATGTTCTGAAATTAGATAGTGAAACAAAAAACACAGAAGGCATGATTCTGACAGGACTAGTCGCATAATCCAACTGTTGAAATGAGTGAATCTTTGGGAGAATTGGAAATCCTCTACCAGTCAAGATCCAGTGGTCTAATATGACTGAACTTTGATAAGACTAACCAACGGCTTGTGCTACAATCTCTTCGTATTCCTTCTCTTAAACCTAGTCATTGTTTGTTGTGAGAGTAATTCAGTATACATTCCTTATTACTATCTACATCACATTGTTGGACTTGGATCCCTTTGTATCTTAGTGCACCTTAATGGTATCAATATATTAAGGTTCAGCGGTAATTTTCATTTTTTTATACACTTCGTATCTTGTCCTTATTGCCCCAAAGTAAGATTTTCCAGCATATAAATTTATCAGCAAACTAAAATCAAAACGAGGAGGGGAGAAACACGCACCCTGTTAACTCAGGGTGCGCAAAATTAAATATATTGCAAGGAATTCTCCCACTACATATACAAAGACACCAGTCAGACAAAATTGTTAAAGGAAAAATGAATTTGTCTAATGATGTTGTGGTCGACTTTCCTGCAGGGGGGACAATACAACTCTGCCTAGTACTCTCGGTAGAGTTAATAGAGGGTGATACAGCTATTCATAAGCACCTGGAAGACATCGAGTTGATCGACCAGGTCTAAACCCAAGGGATTTAAGCTGGATTTTCATTCTGAAAAATGCTTTCTGTTCTTAACACTTGGATTTGGATTTTTTTCCCTTCGTACAAGCAAATGCACAAAATAAAGAGAGAAATCAGACAAGATTCCTAGAAAAGTTATGCCATGAAACATGCGGGGATAGGAGACTATTTTCACAAACTAAAGAAAGTGGCATCATGTTTTATTTATTCACAAAACATATTTTTTTTTCCAACATCTATGATTACTGGAATTTATGCTACGAATTCTGCATGTATCACTTGTTCAGTTGGTTTCTTCTATGAAAAAGAACCATATATACTCCACGTTGACCATATATAATGGTTTTTTTAACGAATGAAACATAGATAATTTTTCGAGGCTTTAGGCATGCTAAACCTATCATTCCACAGGAAATAAATCTTCAAGAAGTTGTTTGGTTGTATACATGGTCCCTATAGTAGATTAATGCTTATAAAAACTCAGCTACTTCTCAGTTTAAACTTCTTAATAGAATGAAAATTTCTTACTTAACGGTTACTGATTCTCAATCTGATCGAGTTATATATCCAAATACCATAGTCCATGTGCAATAGCTAATGTAATAGGAGAAAGGTTGATAAGATAAATGTTTTTTGTTTTTTAAAGTACTGCGTGGCAAGATCTCTACACAACAACAAGAATTTGAATGGGCAAAAAAGATTTCCCCTCAGTTCTCCCAGGGGAGCCTCCTCAAAGAATGACAACATATATTGCCAAAACATCTACAACCATTCAAGTAGGTTGGAGCATCCCAACACCAGATTGGTTTAAAGTAAATAATGATGGAGCATCTAGGGGTCACATAGGTATGGCGGGAGAAGGATTCATCTGCAGGGACTCGAATGCGCAAACGGTAATGGCACTTGCACAACCTCTAGGAATAACAACGGTGCTAACAACGGAAACATGGGCCACAGTTATAACACCCAGAATATCAATTGAAAGGAATTGGACAAAAATTATTTGAGACAGGAATTGGACAACCAAATTATTTGAATTCTGATAATCTCATGCACTTCATTAAAACTCTGAAGAAAGCTCCATGGTATATATTTCTGAAATGATTGAGGAAATCATACATCGAATGCGTCAAATACCATGTTGTGATATTCGACACAATTATAGGGAAGGAAACCAAACAATAAACGGTCTAGCAAAGACGGAAGTCAAGCGGGAAACTTCTCAACTTCAATCTGGGACCATACAAATCCGTCCTTTCTTAATCAAATCCTTTTAAGCGATTCGATGGGAATTACATTCCCACTGTAATAACATTTTAGTTGGGTTTTCTTTTTAATACATGAAAAAAAAAAAAAAAAAAAAATAAATAAAATAGTAATAGTATATTTACAACACTTTACGTTTTCTCCAAAGTAAAGCTAAAGCATACTACCTATATATTTATTCGCTTTCTGCTGCCTCGTTTTTAACTATCCCAAGCTCACCCATTGTAAGAGGGAAATTATAGTGAGTACAGCCCAATGGAAACACCACCGAAAGTTAAGAGAATTCACAAAAACTAACTGCGCCTGCAACCCACTATATAACTAACAACACTATCAACATTAACGACAACAAGCGGATTTCTGTAAATACGATATGGTATATATAACACTGCACTTTTCCTGCTATTTATACTATAGCACTACCCGCCTTACTACAGTATATAATACATAAAAATATTGACCTTCTACTCAGCTTCATAACGAGCTGTGGGGAATCATACATACTCCTTATAGGTCAAATTGTACAACGCATGTTATATAATAAAACAATATATGCATCACAAACATCATAAAAAGTTCATGCATTATACACATCTACAAATGTACAACCCAACTTCCTAACCCATCTTCCAATTTCATGGAAACCCTAGTTATCATCTTCTTCTTTCTCTCTCTTTTCCTGACTTCGTTCCAAATTTTCAACATCTCAAAGCTAGTTAATGTAAGTGCATGTTACTGCATACAATTGGCAGATCCAGCTAACTAGGATAAAAACGAAGATGATAACCTTCTTGTTCTTGCAGATCTGAGTTTGGTTAAAATGTCAGACTACAACATAGAAGCGTGTAAAGCTAATTCTTGACGACCCATGGCCATAGTCGATTTTCGGGTCCACAAACAATTAACTTAAGGCTGTAGGATAAAAATCATTTAATGTCTAAATTTCTCCTTCAAATCATAATCCTATATTAAGGCTCTGACTAGATTCATCGACAAGGTAATAAGAAGATTAAATCCCTATCATGGTAACTTATCTAGCCAATAATCAAATATCTATGTTTGGTTTCTCACATACCCATATCAGACTTCCCAAAATGGAAGTAACCCTAGCATCCCCCAATTAATGCAAACATCCCCCGATCCCCCAAATTAATGGAAACATCCCCTGATACCCCAAATTAATGCAAACATCCACCAAAAATGGATCTATCCTCATCAAATTACTTTTTGCTATCCACAAAAATCTTTATAAATCAGGATTGCGAACGAAAACAGGTCATAGTCGTCAGACTTCTGTCGATCATACTCCTCGTACTAGTAAGCCATCAGTTATAGCGTATCATTTCGATATGTTAACCCAATATTTTCCCCGAAACCGTAACCTTTCTGTCAAAGGATTATTCTTCAGGAAAAGTCTTTCTTGTAGTAGTTCTGCAACCGAATACGATTATATCTTTCTTGATGGAAGTATCAGTAGCTCTGTACCTTTTAAAACCCTACCTTTGGGACCAGAGGAATCAGGTATGGAGATTGTTCAATCTTGTAATGGTCTTCTCCTTTGTTGCAATTTCCTAGTTGACGAGAATGATTATTATACTTATTACGTGTTTAATCCATTCACAAAGCAATACCGATTTATACCGCCTTCGTTGTGTAACAAATCTCGGTTCAAGTATGTGTTATGTCTTAGTTTAGCTTTTGATCCATTCAAATCTCCGTATTACGAAGTTATATCTGTATGGAGTGACAAAGTATACGGTATCCGTTCATATATGATTGAAATATATTCTTCAGAAACTGGTAGTTGGAGGATATGCAAAGATGAATATACCATTGCAAAATTCTCAATACCAGGAGTTTCTGCTATGTATTGGAACGGTTCGTTAAACTGGAATGCAGGTGACGGGACTGTGATCTATTTTGATATTGGTCGAGAATTTATGGGAGTAGTTCCAAGGCCTACAAGAGAAGTAGTGTACTACGTAAGCAATACTGGTGTTTGTGAGTATCAAGGCCATTTGTACCTTATTGCAAAACGTGATAAGGAAGGTCGATGTTTTGACATATTTGAGATGGATACTGGTCACGCTGGCTGGGCACTCAAATGTAGTAGTGTCAATGTAAAATCATCAAGAAGACGTGAACTGCTTAATTTGTCTCCTCCTGATCATATCATATTCATTGCAGAAGAAGGCAAATCATTGAAGCTTGTTTTCCTGGCAAATCATGGTAATGTTATGTCCTATGATACTAAAGAATTGAGCTTCAACAAAATATGTTATATTTTACCACCACCCGTACCTGAGAATTTCTTCCTTTCTTATCCGTACATTGAATCGCTCGCTTGTGTTTAAATTTCACCAAATTAGGGTACAGTTAGGTTTGATGGTTCTAGAGGACTGATAAGATGAACGCATTGGCCTTAAAAGGGAAATATCAATGTTTTTGTTGTTGTTGTTGTTAGTCAAATAAACATAAATGAAAATTAAATTTTGCATAATCGGATAATATGTCATATATCCTGACTTGCATCTGTCTGTTAAAAACTTGTTCCTTCTTTCGGTAGGCCGGAATTGGTGATCTAGTATTAGCTGGCGGAACTGTTTGTTTCGCAGCAATTTCTGTGGTTTTTTCATCTCGTGACTAGAGGCATAAATAATGTAGCATGGCTACACTTATCTAGCCTTGTGAAAATCATTTGCCCCTGCGCTGTTCTAGGTCTTGGTATAACGGATGACATGTCCCCCTGTGCTGTCCTTGCTCTTTGTATAAGGGATGACAATTTAATGAGTATCATTTGAATTATGTTGGTGGATTATTAGATTCATGGATCAAGAAGCAACTTCTCCCGCTCCTTTGATGTCACATGTGGCTGCAAGATATACTACCTCTTTTTTCTGTTGATGTAAGTTTAATTATGGTGTTCCCTTGTTGTAGTCAGGATTAAACATGAAGTTGACAATTAGATCCTCAATTTAACAAAATTTGTATATGGATGACTCCATTTGATATGTCTGTAGAAGTACAATTAGGGACGAAGAAGAAACTTCCCACCACCAGCTTTATTTTCACAATTTATGAACTATCAACGATAGTCAATTGACGGTCAAGGGTTTAGTGAAATTAAAAAAGTCAATTAACTATTTTGTAACGGTCTTCTGTCAGTCAAATAAACATAAATGAAAATTAAATTTTGCATAACCGGATAATATGTCACATATCCTGACTTACATCTGTCTGTTAAAAACTTGTTCCTTCTTTCGGTAGGCCGGAATTTGTGTGGTTTTTTCATCTCGTTGAGTTGATACCATTCCAACCAAATAAACCTGAACCCCACAACTGATTCACAATCTCTGCGGCTAGGAGGGGTGGATGCGGGTCTCATGTTCTTTAACCCGGCCCATTACTAATCTCTACGGCTACAAGAGGTGGTTGTCATCACTGTCTCGATATATTGGTAACATTAAAGTGCGGAAGCGGTCGAATTACTAATTTACTACTGTTTCTTCTAGCATAATTCTCCTAGTTCGAAAGAGATGGCACGCAAAACCTCCAGATTGTTTTCATTTTTGTTATGGAAGAAGATGTTGGAAATTGTAGGTGTAGACATTTCTACACAGTGAAAGTTTTAAAGAGTTAGCTAGTTGGTCAGTAAATGTGCTGGTCGGTTGAAGTGTAACCATTGTTACCAAGCAAGAAGTAAAAACATTAAGAGTTTTGACCATCATTGTGCTCGTACACTAGTCCAGAAAGGGCTATTAATCACGTTTTTTAATGACGGATTAATTATGTGAATAGGATATTACATACAAATTCCGTCATACAACTTGAAAATAATTTGGCCCATCATTTAACGCAAAAAAACCGTCATTCTCAAACGTGGTAATTTACCAGGTGCGTGATTTATCGAGAAACCATTATATCACGTAATAAGTCCGATGAATATTTTTAGTATTTATACGCCCACCACCAATCTTTTATTGCATACCCAAAAGTGGCTAACCACATCTAATGCCACGTTAGTCTCAAAATGGTTAGCCACCCGCTAATTTGCCGTGCGTCTTTCATCTAGTTCGGTATTGGACCTATCTATAGCCCCAGTTTTTAGCTGCCTTCACTGTCTCTCTTGCTCTTCGATCTTCATTCTTTTTCGCTGTAACCCTAACGTTTCTGCGTCTCTCTCTTCTCCATCGCATCTCCTAAACCAGAAACTGAAAAATTCAGAAAAACTAAACCCAATCCCAAACTCAAACCCCTTTCTCATTCTTTTGTCTTCTCCATAAAACCTAAATTCTCTAACAAACCCAAAGACAACAACAACCGTTTGTTTCTCATTAAAGAAACCCCTTAATTGACGTTTTCTCTTGTTTGATTTGGGTTTGATTGATTTTTATGTTCTTGTCATATTCTAGGGTTTTCATGAAAAAAAATCAAATTCGGAAAAGATTGTTGTAACGACTCCAGGGTTTAAGTGAAATTGGGGGATTATTTTTTGAATCTGGAATTTGTTAGAGATTTTAATGTCTTCATGTTTGTTAAAGCAACTTTTATACCAAGAAACATCAATATGAATCGATTCAAGTTGTTGTAATGTGAAGGGTCTTACCAAGGTAAAATCGATTTCTAAATTCTGTTAGCAGAGAAGTATTATAATTGTAAAGTCTTTCCTTTAAGGGTTTCTATGGTATGGGATTCTTGTGATGTTCTTTCATTTTAATTCATCTGATAGATCTAGCTTTTTCTATCTTTGTTAGGATTTTATTTTATTGGGTCTGTAATGGTTGTTCTGTCTAAGTCTTCAATCTGAGAAGTTTTAGAATCTTAGGTTCCATTCTTTAAGTGTGTTTTATTTAGAAACTTATCAATTTACATTGATTATTTTCTGATTCACAGCCAGGGATGGGAAGATGAAACTCAAGGCAATGCTTCCATCCTATATGTCATTTGATGTCATCTGATATCAGTTTGGTAGAATTCCAAAACCTTGGCCTCATGCTTGTTCAGGACTATAACATACAAATCATGCCAAATACACAAGAAAAGTAAGATCCATATCCTATATATTGCATGTTGTGTGGGGGATTAGTTATTGTTATAGTAATTGATTTGAGTTCTTCATGTGTTTGATTGTTTTGAAAAGTGAAAATATTCCTGTGTGCTTGAATGTGAGATTGTAACTGATCCTAATATTCAAGATGATGGAACTTTATTGAAGCCAAAGCATGCTAGAATGTATTGAAACCAAAGCAAGAAATGGTTGCTTGATCTGCAGCCCATATCCATTCTACACCTTTAACATGTTCATCATTCTGCAGTCTTCTCTTGTATCCAACCTTTGATTTATCTCCCAATTTACATAGAACAATCCAGTGAAGTTTGATTCAGATACTTGATTCCTACTATTTAACAATTAACATGCCACTTGATGCCTAACACTTTCATTAACATTGTACTGTTTTTTATACAGTTGCTCTAGGGGTGATACAATTCGAACTTCCTTGTGAATTTGCTCGGAAAGTGGAAGGAATATGAATATTCAGGTGGCCAGTTCATTCATGTTGGTTTAATTCCTTACTACATTACTGCCCCTACAAATATAGAAATTGCATTCTTACTTTTCTTTCTATTATTTGACACATCACATTTTCTCTGCTACTTATAACTTTATAATTTGCAGTTTGGCAGATATGGTTTCCAATCTTTTCCATGCGATGTTTGATCCTCTATTTATGATGTCATCTTGTGCTTTGTTCTCCAAGATTTGGATTGGAGTTTCAGGATCCTCTGTTAGAGATGTGGCTAAACAGCTCAAGGTAATCTTATATATTGCATACTGAAGACTCTGCAAATCACTATACATGTTGTGTATAAGTCGCCTTTTAATTTATTTATAAAGGTTTGCTCTGAATGGTGTTTTGTGGATGCAAATGTTTGTGTGACCATGGTTTTAGCTTAATGGTTACTAGATTATATTGTTTTTCCGCAATCAAGATCGATAGATATTTTTTGTTCCTGAATATGTGGCTCTTGCTTTCCTTTTATGCGTTCAAAATTCAACTAACTTAGTATCTTCTTATACAGGATATTGGGATTCCAGCAACACCTTCGTCGCTTTGCTTTTTTCCTTTTTAGGAACTTCAGGAAAAAAACGGTTGAATGTGCATGTTGATAGAACGAATCCACCGAATGATTGATGAAATTATGGATGCAAGGCGGTGTTACGTAATAGAGATGGAGTACTTTGGATATGTTTCAAGAGGTGACATGATCAAGTGCCCCGGAGCTTATGTAAATTCTACAGGAGGTTCAAGTTAGAGTGACAATATTGGGTGACTGTAGACTGAATTCATTTTTGATGATTAGGTGTCTGTAGATCGAGACTTTGGGTTGCTAGAGTTCTTTCATTCAATTTGTATTTGGATATTTTTTGTTTTTGGTAATTGTATAAAGTTAATCTCAGCTGTTGTGTTTAAGATTGTATTTCATTTTCAGAATTTGTAAATAAAATTTTTGTTTCAGATAGACCAAATCTGAGTCCGAATGAAATTCAGATTCACAAAATCTAAAATACTAAAATCTGAATTAGTAGGCTGAAAGTGACCGATCGTTATTGTATGTAACACCCAATAACCGTTGTATTTTGCCTCTCCTTTATGACAAAGATCATCCGTTATTTTATTTAACATACGATAACCGTGGTACTAAATAACAGATTATATTCGTGATTTAAAATCACATATTTTATTCGTCATTTTTAATAACGTTCTCTATTTGTCATTTACAAAGAGTCACACCAAATAAATAACGGTTCTAATAACAGTCGAGAACCGTGATAAATCATGTATTATAACAGACTTCATCCGTCATTTATAGCCCCTTTTGGACTAGTGGTATATCTCCAAAGTTTACATTAAAATTCCAACAGAGGAGAGATTGCTTTTGAGAGCTCAAAAGTGAAGATAAAAGGAGCTAAATTTCTTTAACTTCAAAACATAATGCTGGCACACACCAAAAAAGAAAAAGACCCAGCTAAAAGGAAAAATAAGAGCTACATTATGCATCTCCAAGTTGTAAGTTCACTCCCGTCACTCTTGAGATTTAAATCCTTAGTGCAAAACCCTTCAAATCGCTTGTTTTCATGAAATTTGACCCGCTAATTTGGTAATGTCTGACTTCCTTGTGGCTCTGAAGATGCTGCAAACAAATAATTGTCTTTTAAAATTCAGCGCAAAACTCCGTTATAAAGGGCCAAATAACCTCAAGGTGTTGCATTACTTTTCCTAGCATACATAGGATAACTACTTGCATAGTTGCATCCGGTTAAAATTGATTGTTAACCGGGTGCATATTTCTCCCTACCTGGTTTGACGATTTTTTCAGAACAACATTTATTTTAGGTTGCTGATAAAATAAATCGAAACTCGCTGAGTTAGGCTAAGATGATCATTGTGTAGGTCGGGATTATAATCCGGCAGATTCAAGCAAGTGTCTATGTTACCTAATCTACCTCTCAATTGTTAACCGATTGCTTCAAAAACTTGTTCCAAGAAAAATTAAAATATTTTTGCGCGTTGTTTTCCTTAATTCACAAAATAATGATAATAGGTTGTGACCACTCTTTCTCACATGTATACAATAAATTGAAAGATTACTAATCACTTAAACGTAGTTTGCATGAGTGGATGACAACATACATTGCTAGCACATAAACAACATAATGTCTACGTGCATCTTATCTAATCATGCATATACCATCTATTAACTTAAAAAGTTCTCTCAGATTCTTAGACAACCATACATAATTTAATACCTGCTGACCACTGTGCTATCGCAAGTTGCAACATAGTGTCAATCTTTTCTATTTTCTCAGTCCTAGTTTCAGGCACCTGCAATTGATAAATGTGAGTTCAGGGGCAAGTCTTGTAAATCCACAATAACTTTTGATTTTGCTCTAAATTTCAAAGTCTAGCTCATGAAATATTTTACCCTAGAATAGCGGATCTACAGATTTATCAAATGAAATCATATCTACATATTTTGTTAAATTACACATAGAAGACAGTAAGGGAGGAACAAGGACATTAAACTTACATCCATGTGACATCGAGGGCACCTTCGACCTCCAATACAAAGAAAAGATTGGACACACAAGAGATTCCTTGAAAAAACAATAAAACAAGAAATGATTCATTTGAATTCCAGACAGAAATAAATTATAGGAAATTTAAGATCTATATTACTTACATTTGAGAAGAGATATCATTGTGCTAAGTATGTAACTGTTTTTGTTGATCATCAACATCGATGCCATGATCTATTGAGATATGTGGCGGTTTGAGGCGACTTCCAGCTGATCACCCCAAGCTTCCCAACCCCATCTTCTAGTACCAATGGGGAAGCAAAAGCTTTTCTTAACGCTATTGTTGCTAAAGAAAGGGCATCTTGTTGCCTTGATGTAGTCACCTTTAATGTTCCTTAGTATTTCGAAATTTACAATCTCTTTTCCTCCAATCTACAACCTCTCTAGATTAGAATTATTTCTCCGACCTATCTAATAACAGCTTCTTCTTCCATTTCCAATCTAAAACATCTAAAATTTCTCAAGTTGTCTACAAATAACTTTCAAGGATACAATTCCATCCAAATTCAATCTACAAGATACATTCCCTTAAAGAAATTTCATTAGCTTCAAACAATTTAACACGAACGTGGTTGCAATCTAATTATGATAGACAGTTTAGATTGCAAATCCACCAAAAATTGCATGGGTTTATTTCCATAGACATTAGATATTTCCGATTGACCAAAAATGAACTGGAAATAGTCCATCCTAGTTAAAACAAATACATCCATGCAGCTTAATTCTTGAACTTGTTCAAGTTTGCTGGTAGTTTTGGTCGGCAGTGCCCATTCCTCTTTAATGCAATGTTTCACAAAATAGGGAAAATGTTTGCTTTCAGTAATTGATTTGGAAAACTAATTGGTGGAATTGTAACAACAGCACATTTCAAATACGTATTCGCAACATTCAGTCCACATCCACTGGATGGGAAATTCAACATTAACCACACATGCATCTTTAGTAGAAATCTTGACCTGGAGGATTTTTGCATATTACCTCAGTTGGATTAAAGGATTATTCCTGCCAGAATCATGCCTTGTCGGTGTTCTTTGCTCAACTACTAATTTCGAACAAAATGCCCAGACACACCAAAGAAGAACAGTGCACCGCCAAAAAAAAAAGACCTCCACTATGTATATCTCCAAATTAAGTTCACTCGGTCACTCTTGATGTTCAAATCCCTCCTGCAAGACCCTTCAAATCGCTTGTTTACATGGCATTCGACCTTGCTAGTTTGGTAATAATCTGGCCCCGTTTATCGCTCTACACAACATGCTGCAAACAGAACTACTATTTCATAAAATTCAGCTATTAACAGAATCAAAATTCAATATTAGAATATCAGTCTCTAATTATGCTTAATTTTTCTTTTGTAAGCTATAATGCATGTCATGATTTCACAGTCTACAGACGTATCAAATGGAAATTATGTTAAGTTCAACATAGAAGACAGTAGATCTAATGGTTACCCCTATTCATATGAAATCCAAAGAGAAATAGAAGGTCTTTTAAGGACTTCCTTGAAAGGTTTATTATTAGGAAATAATATATGAGAGTCTATATTTAGGAGATACTCACTTTAAGTTGTGAGAGTTATATTAGGAATTGTCTTGAGAATCAAGTCTTGTGATTGTATAAATATCTTGAAGAGTTAATGAGAAAGATACACCAAGATTATTATCAATGTAGTCTTTTATGCTTCCGCGTTTATGCTCTCCTCTCTCTTGCTCGATCCTTAACATGGTATCAGAGCAAGGTGAGAGGGAGAGAGGAGAGGAAGAGAAGTTAGATGTTTTGGTAAAGAATTTTCAAGTCGCAAGAAGAAGAAGAAAAAAAAAGAAACTCTCAAAGTTCTGATTTGAGAAGAAAGCGTAAGGTGTTTTTGTTGTCGAAGCCTAACCCTAATCTTATGTCCAAGATTTTTTTTTTTTGACCTGCCAAGCAGTGTTCGTGTGATTCAAAAAGAAATAAAATTGAGAGTGGTTTGTTGCCTGCCTAGGGTTACGACATGAGTTCGAATCCAAGATAGGAGATCGGTCTTGAGCCAAGATGGAGAAGGAATTAGTACCATGAAGATGAGTTGATGCCGACTGGATCATATAGGTCGTAACCGTGGTGTTTGGTTTCGTTGCTACTGATTTTGACGGCCCGGACAATGGAGTTGCTGTTGTTGATTCTTGCCGGCAAAGATGAGGAGAATATGGATTATGTTGCCCTAATTTGGGGAGGTTTGATCAAGCAAACCCGTAAAGAAGAACTGTTGCTGCCATTAGCGGATAGAAGGAAGAGCTCGAGATGCAAACACAGAAGTGATTGATGGCAGTCACGATTAATGTTGCCATTGTTAACGAGTTCGAGGAGTTGGCAGTGGTGATTCATGATGATCGGTGTTGAGATATGCTGTGGTGGTTAGTTATTGATTATTGGAGCTGGAAAAGAAAAAACTAGATGAAGATGATGCTCCGAAGTGCGAACAGATGGGAGATGGACGCTGTGGTGATTTGGGAATAAAGAAGAGCTGAGGCCGAGTTTAATTTTGAATCCGTAGGAGTTTTGCTGAGGCTATATTTAGTAACCAACACAGAGACGGAAGTTTGGTGTCAATCTGTTTAGGTCATGGTTATGGCTCAAGTTTTTCGGCAGTGATGATGAATAAGAAGTGTATTACTGCTGGAGTTTGAGAGGAAATATTGCTGGGGACTCTTCCATTGGGACTCTCATGATAAAAGATGATAAATAATGATCGATGGCACTAATGAGACAGAAATTTGGTGTCTGCCATTGTGAAGTAACACACCAGTTGAGAAGATGTTCTCGTCGTTCAATCTGTGAAGCAATAGAGAAGATTGCAGTGGGTTACAGATGGCCCTGTGTACAAGGGATAAAAGATGGTGATGAACAATGGACGATAGAAATTGGGTTGTGAACACAACTCGAGTTTATGATGAATTTCAGGTGAGTTTCAAACCGAGAAAGCAGCCAAGAAAGTGGCTGTCACTGATGTTGTTTGCGGGTCAGTTACAGATGAATGGATACGATTGAAGAACGTTTCTGGAAGTTGAGATGACTAGGAAAGACATGTATGTCTTGGATTAGAATTTTGAAACAAAGGTGTTGCAGGTGATTCGAAGACGGGTTGATAGCCTGAAAGAAAATAGACAAGTGCACAAGGTGTTTGTTTAAATTCCTTGCAAACACAAGTGTGACAATTATGTCGCAGAGTTGCAAAATCTGTCACATATTCAGAAGTGTGGAAAATCTTATAGCGTGGCAAATTTATAACAGCAAAATAGAGAGAAACAATATTTACAGCTTGTGGCAGAAGCGTGACGAAAAGAAGGATTGTGAAAGAATCTTGAAAACCAAAGAAGTGTAACAGTTTTCGCAACAAAAGCGTTACTGGAGCAGAGATGAAAAAGAAGAAGAAACAAAAAAGGTTGTGAAGAAAGAGAAGCAATCACCAAGAGGTGATGAGAGAAAGAACAACAATAGTAGGTTAAAATCCTATGAGTTGTAGAGAACAACAAAAGTGGGATAAAATCCCATGAGTTGTCTAAAGGGTACAAAGGTATCCTACTGAAAAAATTACGAAGATGGGACCGCAATGTCCAAAAACTACGAAGAGGGGACCGTAATGTCCTTAAACTATGAAGGGGACCGAAACGTCCTAAAACTACGAAGGGGACCGTAATGTCCTTAAACTACGAAAATAGGACCGAAATGTCCCTAAACTTCTGAAGAGGACCGAAATGTCCCTAAACTACGAAGAGGACCGAATGTCCCTAAACTACGAAGAGGACCGTAATGTCCCCAAACTTCCATTGGGACCGCAATGTCCAAAAACTACGAAGGGGACCGAAATGTCCCTAAACTACGAAGAGGACCGAAATGTCCCTAAACTACGAAGGGGACCGCAATGTCCAAAAACTATAAAGGGTACCGTAATGTCCTTAAACTTCCGAAGGGTACCGAAATATCCTTAAACTACGAAGAGGACCGAAACGTCCTTAAACTATGAAGATGGGACCGAAACGTCCTTAAACTACGATGATAACCGAAATTGGCAGAATTTAAAAAAAATAAAATAATAAATATATATATATATATATGTTAGGGAAAGTTGAGTTTAAATTTCTTTTGTCCAAGATGGGCATTAGTGATCTACATGCTCCATCTTGAGGGAGGGTATTAGGAAATAATATATGAGAGTCTATATTTAGGAGATACTCACTTTAAGTTGTGAGAGTTATATTAGGAATTGTCTTGAGAATCAAGTCTTGTGATTGTATAAATATCTTGAAGAGTTAATGAGAAAGATACACCAAGATTATTATCAATGTAGTCTTTTACGCTTCCGTGTTTATGCTCTCCTCTCTCTTGCTCGATCCTTAACATTTATGAATTACGTTTGAGAGGAGAAATCGTTTGTGCTAAGTATGTAATTCTTGTTGTTGTTGATGATTATCATGAACATCACAAGCCATAATCTATTGATCTGTGGTAGTGCTTTTAGGCGGTCGTTTATGGGTAAAAATCGTTTTTGCTTGATTTCGACAAATTCGGTAGGTGAGTGAGAAACTGGTTCAAACCCTAAACAAATGTGCTGCACGTGAGCACTTTATAGATTCGAGAGATCAATCTGTACAAGTCCGGCCTAAACCAAGAAATGGCCGTTCCAGACTTGCTTCGGGTCAAAAAGTGGAGGAGAAGGGTTGATTTGGGGAGGGAAGCAAAGAAAGGTGTTAGGAGAGTAGTATCTCGACTTGTATCGTAAAGTGAAAGCTTAGAAGCTTTGCAAGAGATGAAAGCTTTTTGTGAGAGCTTGCAAAGTTGCCTTTACTCGAGAGTGTAAGTGTAGTATATTTCTCCCGACCGAGACTTGTTTGTCCGTGGAAATAGGTAAGACCTATTTATACAAGTCGAGATTGAAACGTACCCCTATCCTCATGAAGGAAGAGAGTAAAGGGTGAAATAATGGGAGGAGGTGGTAACCGCATGGTTTAATGGGTGAAAACGTTTTTCAACTTTATTTCCTGTTTTATTTGACCGCTTTATTCCTTTTCACGCTTTCTTAATGTGAGCGTAGCGTACGCTGCATGCCAGTGGGACCGCCAAACCAAAACCCTAAAGAAGCATCCCCGCTTGTGTCGATGTCTCGAGTGTTGGTTGCATCTTGAGTGCAAGTGGCGCTACTAGTGGCGCGTGTGGCATGTGCCAATGGCATGTGCGGAATGCCTTGGTGGTAGGTTGCACCGGTTTGCAAGTTAGGTTACCCGGCGTGTGTGTTTGGCATGTGCCAATGGCATGTGCGGAATGCCTTGGTGGTAGGTTGCACGGTTTGCAAGTTGGGCTACCAGCGTGTGTTTGGCATGTGCCAATGGCATGTGCGGAATGCCTTGGTGGTAGGTTGCACGGTTTGCAAGTTGGGCTACCAGTCGTGTGTCTTTGGCATGTGCCAATGGCATGTGCGGAATGCCTTGGTGGTAGGTTGCACGGTTTGCAAGTTGGGCTACCAAAGGTGTGTATTTGGCATGTGCCAATGGCACGTGCGGCCATGTTGACCTAGTTGCAAGTCTTATTTTGCAAGCCTAGGGCGCTATGTTTGGCGTGGGCCAAAGCATAGCGGCTTGGAAGTATGGCTTGCGGCACGTGTTGGCATGTGCCAATGGCACATGCGGCCATGTTGACCTAGTTGCAAGTCTTGCAAACCTAGGGCGCTATGTTGGACGTGGGCCAAAGGCATAGTGGCTTGGAAATATGGCTTGCGACGTGTTGGCATGTGCCAATGGCACATGCGGCCATGTTGACCTAGTCGCAAGTCTTGCAAACCTAGGGCGCTATGTTGGACGTGGGCCAAAGGCATAGCGGCTTAGAAATATGGCTTGCGGACGTGTTGGCATGTGCCAATGGCACGTGCGGCCATGTTGACCTAGTTGCAAGTCTTGCAAACCTAGGGCACTATGTTTGGCATGGGCCAAAGGCATAGCCGCTTGGAAATATGGCTTGCGCACGTGTTGGCATGTGCCAATGGCACGTGCGACCATGTTGACCTAGTTGCAAGTCTTGCAAACCTAGGGCGCTATGTTGGACGTGGTCCAAAGGCTTAGCAGCTTAGAAATATGGCTTGCGGCACGTGTTGGCATGTTCCAATCGCACGTGCGGCCATGTTGACCTAGTTGCAAGTCTTAAACCTAGGGCGCTATGTTTGGCGTGGGCCAAAGGCATAGCGGCTTGAAATATGGCTTGCGGCACGTGTTGGCATGTGCCACTGGCACGTGCGGCCATGTTGACCTAGTTGCAAGTCTTGCAAACCTAGGGCGCTATGTTTGGCGTGGGCCAAAGGCATAGCGGCTTGAAATATGGCTTGCGGCACGTGCGGCCATGTTGACCTAGTTGCAAGTCTTGCAAACCTAGGGCGCTATGTTTGGCGTGGGCCAAAGGCATAGCGGCTTGGAGATTTGGCATTGTTGCCATGGTGCGCAGGGTGCGGCTTGGTTTGGCATTGTCGCCATGGTGCGTGTGGTGCGCTTGATTTGGCATTGTTGCCATGGTGCGCAGAGCGGCTTGATTTGGCATTGTTACCATGGTGCGCAGTATGCGACTTGGTTTGGCATTCTTGCCATGGCGCGCGATGCGGCTTGGTTTGGCATTGTTTCCATGGTGCGCAGGGTGCGGCTTGGTTTGGCATTGTTGCCATGGCGCGCAAAGATGCGCTGGTTTGGCATTGTTGCCATGGTGCGCGCAGATGCGCGGCTTGGTTTGGCATTGTCGCCATGGTGCGCAAAGATGCGGCTTGGTTTGGCATTGTCGCCATGGTGCGCAGATGCGGCTTGGTTTGGCATTGTTGCCATGGTGCGCAGGGTGCGGCTTGATTTGGCATTGTCGCCATGGTGCGCCGCGAGTGCGGCTTGGTTTGGCATTGTTTGCCATGGTGCAGGGTGCGACTTGGTTTTGGAATTAGGGGTTTTGTGTTGAAAACCCTAATCCGGTATTTTGAAAAAATACCCCTATTAATTATTTACACCGAGTTAAATGCTCTTAGTTAATGCGTTGCGGGTAACACTAGGTCATGGGGTTTTACGATTTACCCTTGTCTAAAAACCACCATCAACATTAAGTCCCCCGCTAGCTCGGAACAGGGGCTTTGTTGCGAGGTAAGCATAAGATGGTGACAAACTGTTAACAAGAAAACGTAAGAAAAATCGAAGGAGGCTTGTCTCGACCTTTATAAATAGGATTTGGAATCCTTGCCTCCGGTAGTTTTGCACAACCGGGAGGTTTTAGCACAATTGGTGGTCCCTCATCTTGGAAACCATGCTTGCAGGCGTGACTTGGGCGGCATTGAGAAGTCGCAATTGGTGGGGCCGGTGCAACTTGGAAACCGTGCTTGCGCAAAGTGATTTATGTAAATAAAGAGGGAGTATACGTTTCTTCAGCCAGAAAGTTTCCTTATTTTGCTTTCCTTCACGTGCGGCTTCCATTAGGCATCATCCATGCCAAAAAACTGGAAGCATTATGTCTTTCATTGCTCCCTTTCCTTTTTTAAGGTTCCGTATTCATATCCAACGCGAATGTATCGTCTCCCTTTCCTGTTGATTCCCCTTTTCCTTGCTTTTCCGGTGCGTTTTCTTTTCTTTTTTTTTTTTGTTCTCGCCATCCTCTTTTTATATGCGTGTAGACAGGATGGAATTTGATCATTTTTCCATTTCTTGCGATGTATGATGGGATCTTCCGAGAGACGGCCGTGCCTTTAACCTTTTGGAAAAGGACTTGAAGCGGTGGAGATCGATCTTCTTCTCTTGAGGAGGTATTGGTTGGGGTTGAATCTTTGTTCCATGAAGCTAACGAAATTATTAAGGACCTCCCTTCCTTCTATCATCACGAAAACAGTGCATGTTCGGACTCTCTTGGGTTCGGTGGACGCGAGGAGAACGCCATGATTCTTGATTTTGATGTGGATGAATAAAAAAACTTCCTTCGAAACGTCGATTAAAAAACTTTTGAAGGAGTATATGATGTGGCGAGACAGCCTTTGAAGTTGATGCCAAAGGTGTTATTGATGATACCGGAGGGGTCATGGTG
Source organism: Papaver armeniacum (assembly GCA_023531295.1). Taxonomy (NCBI): domain Eukaryota; kingdom Viridiplantae; phylum Streptophyta; class Magnoliopsida; order Ranunculales; family Papaveraceae; genus Papaver; species Papaver armeniacum. The sequence continues at coordinate 393,487 of JAJJWW010006376.1, read as the reverse complement.
GCGTATCTTTGGAATAGTCGTCGGGGAGGACACCGCCGCGCTCGTGGTCGCCCCGGGATGGGATGTTGAGGTTGCCGCCGCTAAAACCGCCGAATGGAACCTTTGTTTCCGAAGGATTCTTTGGGAAATGCTTGAAGATAGATTTTCCCGAAGGGACCCGTTCACATCCATCCTTCGAGGGCTAGTCCCTCCTCTTGTTTCTTTTCTCTCGTTAGCCGCTTAGTTCCCCGATGTTTTTCCTTCCTTTTTTTTTTTGTAAACACATCTTTCCTTCTTCTTCATCGCAAACCTTTGCTTCATATATATATATTTTTGAAAGGGGTTGTGGTATGATGTCTCTCTGCAATGGTTTTCTCGGGTTCTTCTCGATGTATTTCTCGATATCCCGGAAGGATTCGCTCGGGAAGAGATATATTTATTTTATTTTTATTTTTTTTTGACAAAAGGGTAGATCTCCAGGAAAATACAAACGGTGTATTCATACGGGGAAGCGGCTATTAAGAGGAATGATTCAAAGGAAGTACTGAAAAGGGGAGTGATTGGGAAATACAACATTTTAGGGATTGGATTCCTTGAGCCATCGCGAGTGAACTATCACGCCTTCAGGTGTGTCGGTATTGATGAGCTTGCAATATCCTCCCAAAAGGGTATCCACAACCAGGTACAGCCTCGCCTTCGCCTTCCTCGGGCAAATCCATCTTTCTTGTCATTCTCCCAACTTGAAACGAGCTTTCCTTAACTACTACATCTCCGATTGAAAACGGTTTTAGGCGTCGTGTAACCATTTGAGCCTTGGCTTGTTGATTTCGCTAGAAGCTTCCAAGCTTCTTGCAAAGTGTTCGAATGGTCCACTCCCATTCACATTTTTTGACAAATAAGTTTGTGCGGTTGTTGCGCCTTGAGTCCCATGATGTAATGGGGAAGAAAAGGTCGGTTGCGAAAAAGGTTGCTCGGTCGGACTTACTTGCATTTGAAAATCATGGGCTAGCGCCAACGGGTCCTCTTCGGACGCTTGGGTTCCTTTAATAGCTCGTTGATGTGATAACCCGTGGGACGGTTTGTTGGGAATCCCTTCAGGCGGGATGTCGGAGAGGGTGTACGCCAAGTTTTGCTTTGTTGTCGAGCGCCCATAAGCGTCCCAAAATCATGTCGTGATCTAGTTCTTTGACAATGTGGAACTTGTTGTGCGTTATAGCGTCTCCCATCTCGATCTCTAGGTTGATGTAGCCATGCGCGTTCAAAGCCTCTCCTCTCAAGCTCTTAATCACGGAAAAATAGGTAGCATCTTGTTTTGTAAATCCGGCTGCGTTTAGCGTCTTGAAAGTGATGATGTTGTGGTCGAGGGTCGTGTCGATGAGCGTGTCGTCAAATTGCACCTTAAACGGGACGTGGTCGGCGGTCCCTGGTTCCGCTTCGCTTGTTTGGAAAGCTTGAGCCCTTGGCGTGGATTCCGAGGAGAAAAAGCCGTTTGCCGGATACAACATGATTGAGAGCTGCGAAAATATCTTGGCGCCGAATCTTGGAGAGATAGAGAATTTCGCATATATGTCGCATCCTCGCTTGCACGGTCTCGTGCACGAGTCCCCGGAGGAACCGCGGTTTCTTTGTGGGGAGTGGGTCTCGATGCACTCTTTCGTCTCCTAGTTGGAGTTCTCCCGCTTCTATCCTTTCCTTGAAAATATGCTTTAATCTGTTGCAATCGCTAGTCGGGTGGTGAACGAACCCGTGGTAAAGGCGTTTGGGGTTTCCCATCTCGGCCTCGGTTGGTGGACGTCTGCTTAGCGGTGGCGGCCTCGATGACATCATCTTGAACCCAGGCTTCTAGGAGGTCAACCACTTCCTCGATGGGAATGGAAATCAAGGATATTTCCTTCGGCCTCACGATGCTGCACAGAGTTTTAGTGGCGATCTTCCGTTCTGCGAGGGCTCCGTTTCGCCGCGAGCGCTTCACGTTTCTGGCCGGGTGGCTGTGAATGCGCGCTTTCCTTTTTTCTCTTTCGTTCACTATGTTCACGGAGGATGAGCCGGGCATTAAATTGTTTGCTGATGAGGCGCATACTCCCGCGATTTTCACGTGCGTCTTCGCCCGAGTTGGCTCTAGTCCTTTCCGGGGCATGCGGTGCTGTTGTTGCGGACGTCCGGAGGCCTCATGGAGTTCGAGAATGTTTGGAAATGCAAGTTTTCTAAAGGGCGCGGTAGATCGGGACCATACCGTTGATGCATGCGTTTACCAATTGTTGCTCGGTCACGTTTGGGTCGTGATGTCGAGTGCTTGAACCCTCAACCTTTTGATGAAATCATTCGGATGTTCGTTATCCCACCGGCACATTCTCAGGAGGTCTCGAAAGGTAACTTGTTCGGGCACGAAGAAATACTACGTAAAACGCGGTGACCATGCTACTCCAGTTGGGAATGCTGTTTGGTGGGATGCTATTGTACCATGTATACGCCCTTCCGGTAAGTGATTTTGAAAATTCCCTTAAACGAAGAACGTGATTATATTCATGTTCACCCAATGATTCCAGGAAACGAGAAACATGTTCGCGTGCATTCCCAGACCATCGTACGGGGGTAAATTGAGGGGAAGAGTACCCCTTGGGAGAGGGATTCTCTTCAGATTTCGGACGGGTAAGGGGGTTGGTGATGATGTACATCGAACTCATCATGCTTGATTCGGTCACGTAGAAGTTGTTCCAAATCTTCTCGCGACGAAATTTCTATGTTGATTTCTCTCCAACGGGACTCTAGCGCGAGTTTCTTCATCCGTGGAGGCGTGCCCTGCCGAGGTGCCGGGCGTCAGGGGTTGTTGGAGATGCTTCTAGGCATCTTCGGGAGGATGCGACTCACGGGGTGATCGCTCCGTCGAAGCTTTTGAGAAAGTTTGCACCTCGTTTTGTGTTGAAACCATGTCAATGCAGGCTCGCGAGCGGCGTCTCTGTCGTTCCATCAAATCGGCGATGGTGACGTAAAGGAGACTTCCTCTCCTTCCTCCGGTCTCTCTTCCCGTCTGGAAGGGTAGTGGAGCCTTAGTTGTCGGAGGCGCCATGGGCCGGAGAAGCATTCGGGGGTCGCGCGCCCAGCCCGGTGATTGGGGGCGTGAAACCCGAAGAGATATTCTCGTTGCGTGACAGTTGTGCGCAGAGATCGCCAGAGGAGGCAGCGGCTGACCGTCCCCGGTGGATAGGCGGTGTTACACTTAAGGGAGTGCATTCGATGCCCGTTGCCAATGGTGAAGTAACAATATTATGGGGAGACGCCAACATCGTGTATGCGTTCCGCACCGATGTTCTGGCAGCCGCTCCCGGATCCGAGTTCCACCATGTTGGGATTTGACGTTCGGAAACGGGAATCGGAGTTGGAGTTGATATTGTGTGCCGATAGATCAATCCTCCCATCGTGGTCGCCAATTGTTTATGGGTAAAATCGTTTCTCGCCGATTTGTTAAATTAGGTGAGAGTGAGAAACCGATTCAAACCCTAAACAAATGTGCTGCACGTGAGCACTTTATAGATTCGAGAGATCAACTGTACAAGTCCGGCCTAAACCAAGAAATGGCCGTTCCGGACTTGCCGGTCACAAAGTGGAGGAGAAGGGTTGATTTGGGGAGGAAGCAAAGAAAGGTGTTGAGGAGAGTAGTATCTCGACTTGCATCGTAAAGTGAAAGCTTAGGAAGCTTGCAAGAGATGAAAGCTTTGGGAGAGCTTGCAAAAGTTGCCTTTCCGAGAGTGTAAGTGTAGTATATTTATCCCGACCGAGACTTGTTGTCAGTGGAAATAGGTAAGACCTATTTATACAAGTCGAGATTGAAACGTACCCTCGGCCTCATGAAGGAAGAGAGTAAAGGGTGAAATAATGGGAGGAGGTGGTAACCGCATGGTTTAATGGGTGAAAACGTTTTTCACCTTTATTTCCTCTTTTATTTGACCGCTTTATTCCTTTTTACGCTTTCTTAATGTGAGCGTAGCGTACGCTGCATGCTGTGACCGCCAAACCAAAACCATCGAGTGTTGGTTGCATCTTGAGTGCAAGTGGCGCTACTAGTGGCTGCGTGTGGCATGTGCCAATGGCATGTGCGGAATGCCTTGGTGGTAGGTTGCACGGTTTGCAAGTTGGGTTACCGGACGTGTGTGTTTGGCATGTGCGGAATGCCTCGGTGGTAGGTTGCACGGTTTGCAAGTTGGGCTACCGAGCGTGTGTGTTCGTGCATGTGCCAATGGCATGTGCGGAATGCCTTGGTGGTAGGTTGCACGGTTTGCAAGTTGGGCTACCGAGCGTGTGTGTATTTGGCATGTGCCAATGGCATGTGCGGAATGCCTTGGTGGTAGGTTGCACGGTTTGCAAGTTGGGCTACCGTGTGTGTATTTGGCATGTGCCAATGGCACGTGCGGCCATGTTGACCTAGTTGAAAGTCTTGCAAGCCTAGGGGCGCTATGTTTGGCGTGGGCCAAAGGCATAGCGGCTTGGAAGTATGGCTTGCGGCACGTGTTGGCATGTGCCAATGGCACATGCGGCCATGTTGACCTAGTTGCAAGTCTTGCAAACCTAGGGCGCTATGTTGACGTGGGCCAAAGGCATAGCAAACTTGAAAATATGGCTTGCGGCACGTGTTGGCATGTGCCAATGGCACATGCGGCCATGTTGACCTAGTTGAAAGTCTTGCAAACCTAGGGCGCTATGTTGGACGTGGGCCAAAGGCATAGCGGCTTAGAAATATGGCTTGCGGCACGTGTTGGCATGTGCCAATGGCACGTGCGGCCATGTTGACCTAGTTGCAAGTCTTGGTAAACCTAGGGCGCTATGTTTGGCGTGGGCCAAAGGCATAGCGGCTTAGAAATATGGCTTGCATGCACGTGTTGGCATGTGCCAATGATACGTGCGGCCATGTTGACCTAGTTGCAAGTCTTGCAAACCTGGGGCACTATGTTTGGCGTGGGCCAAAGGCATACGCTTAGAAATATGGCTTGCGGCACGTGTTGGCATGTGCGGCCATGTTGACCTAGTTGCAAGTCTTGCAACCTAGGGGCGCTATGTTTGGCGTGGGGCCAAAGGCATGCGGCTTGGAAATATGGTTTGCGGCACGTGTTGGCATGTGCCAATGGCACGTGCGGCCATGTTGACCTAGTTGCAAGTCTTGCAAACCTAGGGCGCTATGTTGACGTGGGCCAAAGGCATAGCGGCTTAGAAATATGGCTTGCGGCACGACGTGCTGGCATGTGCCAATGGCACGTGCGGCCATGTTGACCTAGTTGCAAGTCTTGCAAACCTAGGGCGCTATGTTTGGCGTGGGCCAAAGGCATAACGGCTTGGAAATATGGCTTGCGGACGTGTTGGCATGTGTCAATGGCACGTGCGCCATGTTGACCTAGTTGCAAGTCTTGCAAACCTAGGGCGCTATGTTTGGCGTGGGCCAAAGGCATAGCGGCTTTGGAAATATGGCTTGCGGCACGTTTTGGCATGTGCCAATGGCACGTGCGGCCATGTTGACCTAGTTGCAAGTCTTGCAAACCTAGGACGCTTGTTTGGCGTGGGCCAAAGGCATAGCGGCTTAGAAATATGGCTTGCGGCACGTGTTGGCATGTGCCAATGGCATGTGCAGCCATGTTGACCTAGTTGCAAGTCTTGCAAACCTAGAGCGCTATGTTTGGCGTGGGCCAAAGGCATAGCGGCTTGGAAATATGGTTTGCGGCACGTGTTGGCTTGTGCTAATGGCACGTGCGGCCATGTTGACCTAGTTGCAAGTCTTGCAAAACCTAGGGCGCTATGTTGGACGTGGGCCAAAGGCATAGCGCTTAGAAATATGGCTTGCGCACGTGTTGGCATGTGCCAATGGCACGTCGCGACCATGTTGACCTAGTTGCAAGTCTTGCAAACCTAGGGCGCTATGTTTGGCGTGGGCCAAAGGCATAACGGCTTGGAAATATGGCTTGCGGCACGTGTTGGCATGTGCCAATGGCACGTGCGGCCATGTTGACCTAGTTGCAAGTCTTGCAAACCTAGGGTGCTATGTTTGGCGTGGGCCAAAGGCATAGCGGCTTGGAAATATGTCTTGCGCACGATGTTGGCATGTGCCAATGGCACGTGCGACCATGTTGACCTAGTTGCAAGTCTTGCAACCTAGGGGCGCTATGTTTAGCGTGGGCCAAAGGCATAGCGGCTTGGAAATATGGGTTTGCGGCACGTTTGGCATGTGCCAATGGCACGTGCGGCCATGTTGACCTAGTTGCAAGTCTTGCAACCTAGTACGCTATGTTTGGCGGGCCAGCGGCATAGCGGCTGGGAGATTTGGCATTGTTGCCATGGTGCGTAGGTGCGGCTTGGTTTGGCATTGTCGCCATGGTGCGCATGGCGCGTTTGATTTGGCATTGTTGCCATGGCGCGTTGGGCATGAGCGCGGATTTGGCATTGTTGCCATGGGGCGAAGATGCGGCTTGGTATGGCATTAGCTGCCATGGCTAAAGATGCGGCTTGTTTGGCATTGTTGCCATGGTGCGCAGGGTGCGGCTTGGTTTGGCATTGTTGCCATGGCGCGCAAATATGCGGCTTGGTTTGGCATTGTTGCCATGGTGCGCATGGTGCGCTTGATTTGGCATTGTTGCCATGGTGCGCAAAGATCTGCGCTTTGGTTTGGCATTGTCGCCATGGTGCCGGTATGCGGCTTGATTTGGCATTGTTGCCATGGTGCGCGGTATGCGGCTTGGTTTGGCATTGTTGCCATGGTGCGCAGATATGCGGCTTGATTTGGCATTGTTGCCATGGTGCGCAGATGCGGCTTGGTTTGGCATTGTTGCCATGGTGCGCGAGGTGCGGCTTGGTTTGGCATTGTTGCCATGGTGCGCAAGATGCGACTTGGTTTTGGAATTAGGGTTTTGTGTTGAAAACCCTAATCCGTATTTTGAAAAATACCCTTATTAATTATTTACACCGAAAAAATGCTCTTAGTTAATGCGTTGCGGGGTAACACTAGGTCATGGGGTTTTACGATTTTACCCCTTGTCAAAAACCACCATCAACAAGTGGCATAGATCCGTAATGGTGTTGAGGTCAGAAGAATGAATTTAAAGAGAAATGAACCCTAACGCAATTGCTTAAATAGGAGGATCAGGTGGATGCGGGTCTCATTTTCTTTAACCCTAGGCCCATTACTAAGCAATAAGGGAGGTGGTTGTCTTGAATCTTGATATATTGGCAACATTTACGGTGCGGAGTGCACCCGAGTGTATCTTTTCTTTTCTAAAGTGTAACGCTCCCGGTTAGGCATAGATTAATGGCACGCAAAAACTCCAAATTCATTTTATGTTTTTGTTATTATGGAAGAAGAGAAATTGCTTTTGAGAGCTGCTCAAAAATGAAGGTCAAGAGGATAAATGAAAATTATTTTTCTCATTTACTTGATATTAGAGAGATCACAAAGTTATGAGATCATTTTTGAAAAGGTGCTGCGGCCTATTATATGAAGTCATAGGGTCCTTTTATGGGTATCAAATTCTTTCGCTTCTGACAGTGGCGGAACCAGCCATTCATGTAAAGGGGGGCTAAAAAAAATTTCTATAAATATATTGAAGTTTAGTGGGCTAAATACTAAATAATGGTGGGCTAAATCTTAAATATTTGATAAAAATAAGGGTGAAAATGTGATTATTTTGATTTTAGGGGGGGGCTAGAGCCAGGGTTAGTCAACCCTTGGCTCCGCCCCTGCCTTCTGATCTCGAGGTCCCATAATGACTTTATGGAGCAATATCAAGGCAATAGAGATTGGGATTTCCAAATGCTGAAAGTTTTTTTTTTTTTTTGGTCGGTAAAGAAAGGAATTTATTAAAGGAATACCCAACAAAAAGAAGGGTCCCAAACAACACATACAAACAGAAGAGTAGCAAGAGCTAAAGACGAATCCATAAGAGGACCCAGGAACCAACCAAAAAACAACTAAGGAGGGTCGAAAAATTTCGACTTCCAATTGCAAATAACATCATCTACACTGACATTTGACAAGCAAGCCTTTGAACTCGACCAGGATAAGACATTAAGCTTAACTTCTATAGTAATTGCCACGATGCTTTTTTCCTTTTTGTTGAAATGTCTTTCGTTTCCAAATGCTTTTGTTGCCGCGATGCAACTAAGGAATGCCTTTTTGTTGCCGCGATGCTTTTTTCCAAATGCTGAAAGTTGTCATTGTAAGATTACGCATCGTTTTATATTGGGAGTGTTTTTGCTAATTCCGTGCTACTAAAGACTGCAATTACAGGGGAATTATTTCACAATTATTGACCGATAGATATCACCCAAAGAGATCTTAAACCCGTAAAGTGGATGGAACAGTAATCGAAATATTTGTGTAGGCGGAGTTCAAGTGTAATTTTACTACTTTACGGATCTTACTCCATGTTGCTATAAATATACTATGCATTTACACCACCGGATAGGAGACCTTGAGGATTTCCGAATGATTCACTGTTTCGTAGTACCTTAGTTGAATTGAACATATTTCTAGTCCCGTCAGGATCCAATTTTTATTTAACTTGCTTATCTTTTTATGCTCCACTAACTTACTTTAACTCCGTAACATAATGCTGGGACACGCAAACCCACCACAAACGAAAAAGACGCTGGTTCTCGGGAAAGGTATTATTCACTTTTACCTCTAGCTCAGGTGAAAATTATTAAAAGAAAAGCTTCATCATATATTTCACCATGCGACTGTGTACAAACAGAAAACAAACAAGAATACACTTATACTTTTTCCTTTCTCATTCATTACATAGTTAGGAAAGTTTCAAAGTTAGATTTTGTAATAACCGAATCAAATGCGGAAAGAAAATACAACTTATTTCCGCTTACATTTGCTCATCTTTGATTCCAATCCTTCAGTCGCCCTTTTTCCTCTCTTTGGGTCGCCTTCGGGATCGCCCTTATCGTTACGTGACTTTGCCGATATTCCTAAGAAATTCTACATACATAGTATACTTATAAGATGCAACTCTCACAAGAATTACATGGTTGTTTTTGGCAACAAGATCGACTTTACTAACAAGGTGATCTACGTATCCGTGTATTCAAGTGACTTCACCGACTTGTCTTTTTCTATTAGTCAAGATGCACCCTGCACGGCCAACAACTAGTGAGTGCTGAGCTCCAAAACAAAAAGGGGAAACGAAAAATAAAAAAAACAAACAAGACCAAAACATCATTAGAGGAATGAAAATTAGTGCTAGTAGTGAGTTCATGGTAATATCAACGATGACCCTTCAAGAAGAATTCGTGCCTACTTTATTTTAAGAAGTTTTCTTTACACTCACTGGAGTACCAACAAATGAATGAATGAAATCTTTTGAAATACTAAACATACCCACCGAAAAAGTGACCAGGCCTTTGATTAACAAATGTACGCAAAAGACAAACTCATCAAAAAATGTTTATCAATGATATAAATAAATGCAAACATGTATTATAACATCGATGTTAAGAACCAAGTCTACCTAATCTATGTCTTAATTGCTTACTAGTTCCTTATCATGCATCAGCTACATAACTAAAATAACATTCCAGAATTCACAAGTTACACTCGTAAACTTGTAAAGGGTGTGACCACTATTTCTTATAGCCAGTATATATACTCAAATACTAATAATCATCTAAGTCAAAACTGATGGCAATGTGCAAGTTATCTAATGATCTACCAAATTCAATCAGTTTCATCAAATTCTTAGAAACTCAACACCTCCGAGAAAATAGGATTCCCCATTTTTGTTTTTGATTCACCGAATCTCAACCTCTTCTTTCTTCGGCCCTAATTCCGAGTCTCTGCATTTGATAAATATGAAATCGAAGAGATCTTTGAAATCCATAATTACTTTTTATTTTGGTCTAAGCTTCTAAATCTAGGTCATGAGAGACTTATCCTACAATTGAGGATCTACGAAATATCATCATCTACAAATTAATAAATTATGTTTCGTTAAACATAGAAGAAGGGAAATATTATAATTACAAAGAAAAGAAAATAAGCTTGTCTTCGTGATATACTACAGATCCAAGTTTTTGATGACCGCTGAAACCGGTGACAATAAAAATGAAAGAAATGATTTATGCTAATTCATAAAAGAAGAAATTAAAATGAAATGAAGAAAATTCCTTACTCTTCAGTGACTAATGCAATTTCAGGATCTGTTCCATCTAAGTTATCAATGATATATCTAATAATCATGGTGATACTCGGACAATAAGAACACATGCGTTAGGTTTGAGAGGAGATATCATTATGCTGAATATGTAGTTTTTGTTGTTATTCATTAACTTCGAGGCCATGATAAATGGTGCTTGTGGTTTGAGGCGGCGTAAAACCGGGAAGAAAAGAGTGAGAGGAATGAATCTAAGGAGAAGAGAAATGAACCCTAAAAGGCAATGGTGGGTTAAATAGGAGGATGGAAGGAGGGGGATGGATTCGGGTCTTATTTTCTTTCACCCGGCCCATTACTAATCCCTACGCATATGGAGGGGGGTCCATGCAAACCATGCGGTTACCACCTCCTCCCATTATTTCACCCTTTACTCTCTTCCTTCATGAGGCCGAGTACGTTTCAATCTCGACTTGTATAAATAGGTCTTACCTATTTCCACCGTACAACAAGTCTCGGTCGGAGAAAAATACTACACTCGTCGTAAGGCAACTTTGCAAGCTCTCCCAAAAGCTTTCATCTCTTGCAAGCTTCCTAAGCTTTCAATTTCGATACAAGTCGAGATACTACTCTCTCAACACCTTTCTTTGCTTCCCTCCCAAATCAACCCCTTCTCCTCCACTTTGTGACCGGCAGAGTCCGGAACGGCCATTTCTTGATTTAGGCCGGACTTGTACAGATTGATCTCTCGAACCTATAAAGTGCTCACGTGCAGCACATTTGTTTAGGGTTTGAACCAGTTTCTCACTCACCTACCGAATTTACTGAAATCGGCAAACGATTTTTACCCATAAACATCAAAGATAATACAATAGCCCTTTTATAATGCCGCTAATCCTACTTGGCCTTCTTAACTTAGCCATCCTCCATGTACGGCATGTGACAAGAAACTCCTCATGTGAATGATTGATCCACACACTTTTATGTTCTCAAATTCTTTCATTACTTGAATGCATGGGATAAATTGAATCAAATTAAAATCATAAATAAGTCACTTTTGGTCTCAAAGTATGAAGGCAACAGAGTTTGGAGATATCAACTGCTGAAAGTTTTATCATTGCAGGGTTACACATTGTTTGATTGGCGAGTGTTTTTGCTATTTATATGAGAGACATCATTTCTCAAAATACATCACTCTGAAATCCCACACCAATAGACTGAATGATATCACTTCAGAGATCATACACTTAAAAGTGGATGGAGTCATGATCAAAAGATTTGTGTACACAAAGTGCAAGTATGCATCGTTCAGTCTACATATTACACCACTACTGGATGGGAAACTCAAATTTGACCACGCATCTTGTATATAAATGTTGAACTTGGAGGATTTCCAATACTCCGAGATATATAGTAGTTTCAGCAGTAACTCAGTTGAATTGCTGGGACACGCACACCCACCTAAGAAGAAAAAGACACATCCAAAAGATAGAAGACGATCTCCGTGTTATAAGTTCACTCAGTCACTCTTGATCTTCAAATCCTTCCTGCAAAACCCTTCAAATCCCTTGATGGTATCTCTCCACAACATGATCCAAACAAAGAATTATATGTTAAATTCAGTGTTTAACAAGATCAAACCTGCATGATACATCTCAAGTTCTATACACGTATTCATCTGGACAAACTCCGTTATAAAGGACCAATTAACCTCTAAGTGGATTGCATTACTTTTCTGAAATGTATTTGTGTAGAGATATAATGGCCAATCATGATTACTTGAAGTACTAACTCATCGAAAAGACTCCACGGATTAAAAAACTCGCAATTATAAAATGTAAATTGCTTTTGGACGAAATGAAAAACTCATATATATTTTGGGAAGGTGTAAAAGTTGTTATCTATTGGGTTCTCCCGGTTTGTTCATACTTATTGCAACTCTCAAGATTAAAATTTCACAAGTAAACAATTTCATGTTAATTAGATCAGAATACACAAAAGCACAAAACAACATTAGTAAATGCAAATAACAACTTGAGTCTCAAAATTATGATTAATCATTAATCTGCTGCTTTCATGTATAAACCGCTTGGATCTCAATAATTGAGTGGAGGCTGGTTGCAGTGTAGCCGACTAAATCTGTTATAAATTAACATGAACAACACTTGTTGAATAGGAAATTAACATGAATAACACCGCGGGAAAAGATCTTGAATAGTGTTAAAAAATGCCTCAGTTTGAACATATGTTAAGTTTTTGAGAGGAGAAATCATTATGTTAGAAGTCTTGCTCTCGGTGGTGGTGAAAAATCTATTCTACTTATAAGGCTTTGACATCTACTGTTTAATTTAGGGTTTAATTAGGACCGTTGATTTGTTCTTGCAGTTTGATCCAAAGGATTATCTGTACTTAGTAATCGATCGTGTTTACTTGACCGACATATTGGTAATATTTTTATTTTTCCTCAAATGTAGATGATCAGCATAATGGTTTCCTCTCTCAAAAAATCATGATAAATCCTGGATTATCTCTTATTGGATCTTCGTAACTAATAAATCCTCTAAGGTGACCGATTCCAATTTATCAAGCTCGTGAATGGTCCTCAAAAGCAACTTCTCTTTCTCTATGAATGGGGGTAAGTTTAACTTGAGACAAACCATTAGATCTACCGTCTTCTATGTTTAATTTAACATAATTTCGAGATAGATGATTCCATTTGATATATATGCTGCCAGATCTTAAATTGTAGGATAATGCTTTCATGATTTTAAAATTTAGAGTGAAATTAAAAATATATATATATTGTGGATTTAAAAGACATGTCCTGATTTCATATTTGTTGTCTAATGCAGGTGGCTTGAGAGAGCTGGAAAAAAAAAAAGAGGTTGAGACATCTTTTCAACAGCACAAAAGGCTTGAGGTATCAAATTTTACCAGTAGTGGTGAGTTTCATATACACATGACTATCTAAGGATTACATGCACATTCATGTTGTTTATTTGCTAGCAAATGAGTGAAAAGATATCTTTAGACTTATGTTACTGAAAAACTGGATAGTTTATGTAGGATCATAATATCGCTACATATAAGGCTCGCGGGATTAATGAACGACGGTGTCGCGAGGGAGTCGCAGGGAGCTAAAATAAACGACGCAATGAATAACGACAGGCAAAACATAAAGAAGACGTGAGATCTGGCGAGGGTTAAGAAGTGTCGCGAGAATGAATGTTTGTGCATCTGCGACACTTCGCGAGACATTCCCGAAAATAAAGGGGTAGCTTAGCTGTCATCCACTATGTATTACCCTATATAAAAGGGCTAAGAGTCTCAGAAGAGAGAGAGATCTTTTTTGGAATTGTTGGGCAAGTCATTAGGAGAGAGAAAAGCTTAAGAGTGTTTTAATTTCTAAGTGTAATTCTATTTTCTTGTGTAAACAATTCATGGATTCAATCAATAAATATTCTTGATCTTACATCTTTCAATGGACTAATTAAGCAAAATCGAGTAAGGGGTGTAGTGTGGGAAAACCTGCTACTACATATGCGCTAGAAACGTGGACGAGCAAAGGATTGACGTAGAAATTGGAAAGAATTTGGATTAACAAGAGAAGAGATTTGGAAAAGATACTCAAGAATTCATTAAAAGAAAAAAGATGGCTAGAAGAAGAAATGTACAAGAGCAACCAACGATTGTAAGAAGAAGTGGGAGACTTGTTGAGAAAGGAGGAATGAAATAGGAGAATCGTCAAGGATGAATATGAGAAATGACGGAAGATCAAAATCAACCACCGATCTCCCCAAAGAGCAAATGTTGGATTATGATAGAGTAAGTGTGCATACTTGGAGATCTCGATTCTGAGACGAGAGAAAGAGAAAGAAGAATGGTGAACAATGGACAAGGAGGAGGCGAGCAAGGAATGAATGGAGAAATGAATCCAAAGAAACGAAGAAATCGCAACGTTAGAAAGATTGAGACAAACAATACACGAAGAGAGACGGCTGAGGCGAGGAACGAGCAAACTTGACAAGACAGAATCATGAATTGAGGATGGAAAATATGAGGTTGCAAAATAAGAGATCTAGAAGTAGCGCGAGATCAAGTTCAAGATCGAATAGGGAAGAAAGAAGGAGAGTTTTACCAACGAAAATGTACCGAGGAAGAAACACAAAAATCCGAATACAAAGAGCATGGCGAGAAAAGAGGGAAATAGAAGATCGTTATATTCCTCGGCAAAATCTTCAAAATGAGCGGAATAGGGAAAATCAAGGAAACATGCAACTTCAAGAGCCGAATGACCCATTTGCAAGGGGAGAATAATCTTGCACGGGAGAGAAGAATTGAGAATAAACCGAGAGATCGAGAATGACATTGAGAGACACTACATTGAACAAGCGCGGCTAGCTAGCGAGAGAGAAAGAATAAGAGCGAAATGGAAAATCAAGAGATGGAGGAGGCAATCGACAGAATAACCACGACAACCGCGAAAGAAGGAGGGAACAAAATCGTTACCAATAGAAATATTAATGAAGAATATGAGAGGGGTGCGAGATGGGAATTGAGAGACAGCCAAGAAGAGAGAACAACCGATATAATGGCGTGCGAATTGGCGAAAAGAAACGAAAGAAGAGCATCGCAGGGAAAGAAGAGGAGAAAATAACGGCTTGAGGAAGGTGAAAAATAGGCGCGGCGAAGAAGGAGAGAGGCGAGCTAAAAAAGACCCGGTAAAACAAATTACGAGGCAAATGAACAAATCTTAAGAGAACTAGGCCGAAATGAGAGGATTACTTGAACAATAGAAGGGAAGGAGGAAGGAGACAGTTAGACGAAGCCATCGCGAAGCCGCGAAGAATCCCTTCACGCTAGAAGTACGAGATGGGAGGAATACCTCTAAATGCAATCTACACAACGTTAACCAACATCTTCGATGGAACAACCTCGTGCGGTACAACATATCAAGGCTTATATGAGATGTATGTTACAATGGGAGAATCATGATGCTATACTATGCAAATGACAAGCTTGATAGGAGAAGCATTAAAATGGTTTGAAGGTCTGCCAAGGAACACAATCACATCATTTAACCATTTACAAGACACACGTTCTGGGAGCATACATAAGTAACAACTCTTCGCGACAGTGTATCGAAGATGTATTCGGGTTGGAAACAAAGGGTTGGCGAAAGCTTAAGGCATTGACAATAAGATGGAGAACCATGTGTAGCGAAATGGCGGGGATCGGGTTGAGGAAAGATATCTCATTCTCTCATTTGTGAATGCTCTCTTCGCGACTAACTTGTTATACATTCAAATCTTTAGTCAAAAATACAATCACGATGGCGAACCTGCGAGAGTTACGGGAAAATATATCGCCTTAGAAGAAAGACGAATGAAATGAATTCTTATCCGTTCGCGAACACAAACTCGAATGCTGCGAACGCAAGCTTTTACCTCAATTCATAAATACGTGTGAGCACTTCGCAAGGACGAAAGATGGGGAAGGCCGATGAGGAACAACGGAAGATAGTAGCCATGGGAAGCCATGACCGAGGAGGAGTTTGAACAAGAAAGGAACTATTACAAATCGTAATAGCAATAATAAGATTCGAGAGGCTAGATCATGCGCAAGAAACTACGACTTGGACGAAGGCAATATAACCATGGAGGGCGAGAAGTCGTAGAATAGTATGGGAACCAATTAAGATGCCTCCACTGAATGCTAGTGTGGAAAAGATCCGGGAGGCTATACTTGTGATGGAAGATGTACCGGACCTTGGAACGCGGGGATGGAACCACCACCAACGACGAAGTCATGAGTTTTGTTCTTACCATCGCTTCCATGGGCATCAAACAAACGATTGTAGAAACATAAAGAGAATTATTCTTAGGATGATTGCTCAGGAAGCTAAATCACTTTCTAAAGGGAGAAGAAACAGTTAGACATTACCACCACCACGGAAATGCACGTAAACGGTGTCGGCGAAAGGAAAGGAAACATTTGTGATAGAAATCGGGACAAAAGCTAAAAATCTGAATTGCAACTCTATCGTCCACTCTTATCGCACCATTGAAGATTTTCACGACAATGTGCTCGAGAGTCTTTTGCGAGAGATGCTAATGATAAAGAAATAATGAGCCCGGCGAGAACGACGCAGTAGAAAAGTGGCGGCAAGACTATTTCTTTCTCTGCAGATGAAGTGCCAAAAGGAAGAGAAACACATGATAGCCCGTTGGTTGTGAAACTAGAGATTAACCCAAAACCAGTTGATGGAGAAGATGATGAAGCGAGAAGCTTGTGGGCGATCAACCGAATCCTAATCGATACCTAAGTTCTATGAATATTCTTTTACCATACTTATAAGACGATGGGAGGAAAGGATGAGGATTTGATCCCCTCAACATACAAGATATATGGCTTTAATGGCACCGCAAACAAGCCAAAGGGAGAGGTTCACATGAGAATACCTCTACAAGGATTGTCAACTGATGTTTTATTCTCAGTGTGGGTTGACGTAGAATCCCCGTATAATGCACTTGATTGGGAGACCATGGCTTCATGAAATCTTGGGGTCGCGTCAACATACCATCAATGTATAAAATTTCCACATCCAAACGGCATTGGTATTATACAAGGAGATTGGAAGGAGTCGCAACAGTGTCATGAGGTCGATATAGAAAGCTGCGAAGAAAGAAATGCCAAAAGAAAGGGTTGGAAGCAACATGTGAGAAATGAACAGAGAAAGGAGAAACCCGATGGTAGATGCTATAAGGGAGTGAGGACCGAACATATCTTGCGAGGTGAATGCCTGGGAGACAGGACCAATATTATGACAATAAAGAAGAAAAAGATATGAGGAACAAAAGGCATAAGAAGTGAATAATCAATAAAAGCAAGATGCAAAGTAGCAAAATTGAAGTAATGATGTGCGAGAATCTCGCCAAGAGTAAAATGAGAATTCGACTAAGAAAGAAATGAAACAGAACTATGCGAATACTTCGCAAACAAATATCAGCAAATGATGAAACATGAACGATTGAATGATTTAACAAATATGAATGCGCAAAAGAATGGGACGAACCTTTATGGCGTACACCTAGTTCGCGAATAACATTTCGTAAGAGCAAATGTAAGACCTAAAGTGCGTCATATAAGGGGTATCTCTCGCCATGGTTCAGGGGAAGGTTACACCGCTCCCGAAGCCTCAACCATGAAAATTTGGGGCCCATGAAAGCCTATCCTGGGAGAGGTACCTTGGATTCCCAACTATATAAGGTTATACCACGGTTGGGCGGCCGAGGGTCTCTTCCAAGGAGTCGAGTGTATGCTCAAGGCGCCAGGGTACACGGTTGAGCCAGTGCCGGGATGGATGAACCTACCCTGGCCATTCTTGGCAAGTCTTGGCATGCGTTGCACTCGCCCCGAAGAAAACTCCACTTAGGGTGCAGTCTCGTAACCATAAACCATATAGGTATAAGGGATAAGAGGCTGCGAAAACAACCGTTGTTGTTAAGGCCCTGATGGGAGGAGCTAGTCTTGTATGGCCGATGTTTCGCCTCCTTGAAGGGGCAACCGGGAGATGATAAGGGCGACGCTCTCCATTAGGGGGAGTGTCAAAGCAGACATAAATGTCATGAGGCTTTGTTTTCGCAAGGAGACTTAGGCTTGTCATATTTGTGCAATGATCCTGAAGAGGCAATAATACTAACGCGAGGGTAAGACGAGATCAATGGGTCTTTACACTTAAGTGGGACGTCTGCGATTTCGTCGCAAGACAGCAATGTCATGGGGCTCCATGTTCGCAGGATATTTAGGCCTGTCATATTGTCATAAACAAAACATCTAGAGGCAACAATACTTGAAAAATGATAAGGCAAGATCAATGGGTCTTTACATGCAAGTGTAAAGACGTCCTGCGATTTTGTCGCGATGAAAGGTGGCGAGGAGGACCTCTAATTAGGGAGGTCTAACTTGGAAGTCCACACAAAAATGATAAGGCAAGGTCAATGGGTCATTGCATGAAAATGTAAAGACGTCCTGCGATCTTGTCGCAATGATAAAATTCAACATAAACCAATGAAGAGATTAAAATCAAATCCCTGATTGGGATGGATTTACTTAATAAAAAATCCAATGAGCAAACATGCTCGCAAGGTGGTCTTAACTAAGGAAGGAAGAAAGAAATATGGGAATTACTCCATCAAAGAGTTAAATCATTCACACAAAAAGAAATTAAAGCAAATTACAAAGAGAATTTAACTCTCTACATCGTTGATTATCAAATACATAGGATGGTTGAGACTTTTACAGCGCCCTTATCGCCTTCGCTCCTTCAATTGGTTGATTCTCATCGAAATGTTTTCATTACCTTCGTTCTCGCCGGATCTTGGATTTTCATCGGGAGTCTTTTTATTGGGATCTTCATCGACGACTTTCCTTATCGGGGAGATCTTCGCAGTTTTCATATTCATAATCACTATCTCGAGCATTAGGAACTTCATCATCACTCACTTCCAAAGGATCGACGTGAATAGGATCAAGAGACTAGACAGCAAAATGTTATTCACAGAACTTCCGCTTTTAGAGGGAATTGGCGAAGCAATGCCTTTTGACGATTCTTACTATCAATGTCCTTACAATAAGACATATAATCAAATCTTCGCTCTGCACGGTCGCGAGAACGAGCAAGTGACACGGCCAGTAATCTCTTTTCCTTGCGAATTTTAGAATAATCGGACTTGAGGGTGGATATAGTGGAGCGAAGCTTTCTCTCGAGTCTACATAACAAATACACAAGATCAAAGAAAATTCTTATCGAACATTATGGGCATTTTTAGGGTAATAAAGCATTCATAGAATAAATAAATAAATTCGAGATAGTCAAATAATTTGACTACCTTCCTTTTGAAAAGTAAGATGTTGAATTAAAGCTGCGGGTTATTCCCCAAACAGTCCATGGCATCATCAAATGAATCTCCAACTAAGCCTTTCAATCGAGATCGCAAATTCTTTTCATTGGAAACAAGTATGGAGTTTTCGGCCGCAAGAGTAGAGTTGGATTTTTCTAATTTGGCACATTGTTCTTGGAATTGCTTTGCTTTTACACTCAAAGTTATTCTACCTTGAATAAGTTTATCTCTCTCATGATAATTTCTTCAAGTTGGTTTTCAAAGAATGTTTGGCTTGCTCTTGTTCTTCACATAACTTTTGACAAGCATTATCACTGCGACATTTCGCCATCTTATTCAACGAAACGTTTCTCTTGAGAAAGAGTTCGATTCTCATCTGATAAAGTTTCCAACTCCAAATTAGTTTTAGTCAAAGAATAAGAGAGGCGAGATAAGTCATTACTTAATGAGTCACCGCACTGCGATAAATCAAAATTCTCTTTAGACAAGTTATTTATTTGATCATTTGCATAGGTGTGAAGATTATCTAAGAGATTATATTGCTCCATCAAGAATCCCTCTCCACTCGAACTTCTTCAACGACGGACTCCGCTGATATATCTCCATTATTCGTTTGGTTTAATGCTTGGAGGACGAACGAGGGAGTTTGAGTTGTAAAAAAAAAAAAAAAAAAAAAAGGGGGGAGAACATACCTTTTAATTCTTCATTCTTCTTGCGAAGGTTATCACGATCTAGCGATATGTTGTGAAATTTTTGATTTTCAAGGTGGAGACTATTGCATTAAAGGTCATAACCCTGGAGATCATCCTTCGGCTTACTAATTTCTTGAACTAAAGATGCTTGCGAGACCTTATCGGGACCAAAGGTGCTTACTTAAAATCTCGCGGACGTTGGATTTGACAGGATCAGCAGAAGTCCTCTTGGCATCATTCACGAGATCTGAAAGAACCTTAAAGGCCACATCTATACCCTCCAAATTTTCCGCCGTTAGAGGAATTTGCTCCACCAAAAAAGATGAGTCATCCTTTGTCAAAGGAGCCTTAGAAGAAGAAGAGGTTTCAGGAAGGGAAGTGATTGGAGAAATAGCAGGGGCATTAATAACAGAGGAGGTGTAAGATTGTTTGTAGTAGGGTTATTATGAGGAACTTGGTCTATGAGGAGTTGAGGTATAGAAATATTGTCGCCGGTAATGTTACCAGGAAGATAGAGACACAAAATTATCTTGCGAAGATTTCGCAGCCAGAGACGAAGGCGTGAATGAAGGAAATGGAACGTTGGGGGTACAGATTTAGAGTAGCGAAGCCTTTGGGAGTATGACCGGTAGTTTTATCATCCTCTGACGACAAATTAAATAAGAAACAGAGGCAACAACGCATTGCTAATAAAAACAAATGTCTCGAAATACCTTGTCACTTCATCGGTCTTTTTGTAACCGTAGATTTTGCTCGCGAGGTGGGCTTTGGTTGTGTGAAGGATTCTTGTTGCGAAGTAGATTTCGATGGCGAGCCCAAAGAAAGAAGGGGGTCCTTCACGGTAAATTTAGTTCTGGGTTGGTTCTTGCTAAACAACAATGGCAGAAAAGAATCACAAAGTTAATCATACCAAATAAGTGATTTCAACAAGAAAAGCCAATCTCAAATTTAATCAACCACAAAATCGATCGAGATATGGCAAAATTAACAAACACAGACGCATGAGAGAAACAAGCTGAAGAATAGCTAAAGTGATGAAGAAGAAGAACACTTGACGATGAAGAAGAAGAACACTCTAGACGATGAAGAAGATGAAAAGGAAAAGGAAAATTCTTCACGGGGGATGCTCCTATAAATAGATGAGAAAAATGTTATGACCGGATAGCATTAAATGCACCTAAAAGAGGTAAATATAGACACGTGTAAACGGTCACTACCAAATCCAAGGAACTTGACAAAAGAACTTTAGCTTGAATCCAAATATACGGCATATTTCCTAATAGGCGAGAAGAGATTGCGAATTGATTATTCTCTGTAACACATGAGGCAAGAAATGACACTTCGTATATAGAAGCTTCGAACTTCGCAAAGAATAGAGGCAAGTACGTACTTTTCAAGTACAGTATTCTTCTGCTCGTTCCCTCATCAGCAAAGACCAAAGATTACTACAACAACAGATTTTTCCTTAAAGATCGCTCTTCAAGCAATATTCAAGGAAAAGAGGCAAGATGTAGGATCATAATATCGCTACATATAAGGCTCGCGGGATTAATGAACGACGATTGTCGCGGGAGTCATAGGAGCTAAAATAAACGACGCAATGAATAACGACAGCAAAACATAAAGAAGACGTGAGATCTGGCGAGGGTTAAGAAGTGTCGCGAGAATGAATGTTTGTGCATCTCGCGACACTTCGCGAGACATTCCCGAAAATAAAGGGGTAGCTTAGCTGTCATCCACTATGTATTACCCTATATAAAGGGCTAAGTGAGTCTCAGTAAGAGAGAGATCTTTTGGAATTGTTGGGCAAGTCATTAGGAGAGAAAAGCTTAAGAGTGTTTTAATTTCTAAGTGTAATTCTATTTTCTTGTGTAAACAATTCATGGATTCAATCAATAAATATTCTTGATCTTACATCTTTCAATGGACTAATTAAGCAAAATCGAGTAAGGGGTGTAGTGTGGGAAAACTTGCTACTACAGTTTAATTCATATGGGAATCAGTATTTAGGTACCACTTGTTCAAGAGCTATTTCCTGATTTACTATAGGTCTTGTGAAATTTTGGGATGAATTAGAACACTGAGAGGGCTATATGCGAGTCCAATTTAGGTGACCTGCATGATGAGACGACGATCTTAGAAAGAAGCAAGTAAAAAAATCAAACAACCATTTTGTTGTGGATTTTTGCGTAATTTAAGAGAGTCTGTACTAGTACAATTCAAATATTATTTCAGAACTGGTTCTCTCTATGGTAATGTAGATCTAAAGATACGAAAAATTTAGAGACTCAATTTTAACCAGATGCAACTACGGAAGTACCAATCCTATGTATGCCAGGAAAAGCAATCACTTGAGGTCACATGCTGAGAACTTGAGATGTGTCTTGCGGATTTGATTTTTTTCATTGCTGTTTTAACAAATAAATTTTTGTTTGCAGCATGTTGTGGAGCTATAAGATTATTACCAAACTATCTGAGAATGATCTTCTTGCCGAAAGGACTCAAAAGCATTCAAGGATTTTCGGGAAGGATTTAAACATAGTGGAGCTCTTCTTTTTCCTTTTTGCTGCGTCTTTTTCTTCTTTGGTGTATCTGCGTGTCACAACATTATAATCTGAAGTTGAAAGAAATTAGTGGAGCATAGAAGATCGCCGGTTTAAAATTTTTGGATCTTGTCATCCTAGCCTAATTAAGCAGTTTCAGTTAAAGCGTGTATGATAAGAATGAGATCAATAGTTATGTGCAGGAAGTCCTACTCCAACTCTGATTTAATAAAAACATTTATTTACTCGGGTGATTCTTTAACTGTAATTGGTTTGTGATTTTGGGAAAATAGAAAGTGCTTCAGATTCATTTCATTTATCTTCTTCTGCAAGCCGTTGATAAGAAATTTGATATCAATGATATGCTCTTGTGCGGCGTATTCTTTAAACTTTTTCACGGTCCTGAAAGCACCATGACCTCAAGATTGCTAAGGTTTAAACATGACTCTATTGATTCCAGTACGCTGTTAAAATGCAGTAAACTCGGTAAAGAAAGTAAAATTACACATGCACTCCACCTACACCAATATTTCGAAGCCAATTGCTGTAATGGGCTGGGTTAAAGAAAATAAGACCTGCATCCATTCAGTCCACTTATTTCGATTGCGTTTAGGGTTCCTATCTCTCCTCCTCATTAGACAGATTCATTCTTACCGGCTTTAACTCTCTTCGTCTCTGTTTTACGCCGCCTCGAAAACCAGCACCACCACAAATCAATAGATCATGGCATGTGATGTTGATGATCATCAAAAACAACAATTACATACTCAGCACAATGATTTCTCCTCTCAAACGTGAGTGATACATCTTTCAGAGTAATTGATATCAGCTTATCAAGCTCGCTAATGGATCTATAGGCAACTTCTCGTATGTCTTCGAGTGTCGGTTAAACTCCTTGTTTGTTAGTGTAAGTTTAATTTCCTTGATCCTTTGACATTCCTTCACTAACCCTTTCTTTCACCTAGTTGTAGTCAGAGTATACCTTGAGAAAAATCATTAGATATGCTGTCTTCTATTTTTAACTTGACTTAATTTGTAGATGGATAATTCATGATTCCATTTGCTATATATGTCTATAGATCTACAATTGTAGGATAAAGCCCCTTTCATGAGACAGACTTAGAAATTTAGAGCAAAATTAAAAAAAAATAAAATAATTATGGATTTGAAAGACAAAAAAATAAAATTTGTCAAATGCAGGGGGGCTCGGATGAGATGGATAAAGCTGAGACATTGAGGTATCAAATTTTGTCAGAAGTGGTGAGTTTTCATATACATATGTCTGTCTAAGAATCAGAAAGAAAGAACTGTTTGAATTTGGTAGATGGTTAGATACATAAGATGCAAATCGGGCAAATAAAATTTAGAATATACAATGCTTAGGTGATTTTGACTTAGACAAACAATACGTAGGTGATTTTTAATTTTTTCAGAATGTACCTGTGAGTTTCATATAAAATTTAGAATGCAATTTGCGAATTTTGGAATGTAGCTGATCCATGATAAGGTACTAGTGAATTTGTCATTTAATGGTAAATGAAGGACGATGAATAAAATCTTTTAATTTTCCTAGAATGAGTTTCTGAAGCAATGAATTAACAATTGAGGGATAGATTAGTATTTCATATCTTTCAAATTCCTACATATTTCATTCATTCATTAGTTTCATTTCCCCTTCTTGTTTTTGAACTCACCACTCACTCATTAGTTGTTGGCCTGCAGGGTGTGTATTGTCTGGTACAAAGAGAAAGACGCGACTCGAAAATACATATACTTAGATGGCCTTTACTGAAGTCGGTGTTGTTGTCAAAAACAACCATGTAATTCTTGTTAGATTTACAACCTAATCAGTCTACTATGTATGTATACTTGTTTAAGAATATCAGCAAAGTCAAGAATCGCCATGCTCTCATATAATGTGACTCAAAGAGGGAAAAGGGGCGACACTGAAGGAGGGGATTGTAAAGATTATCAAACGTAAGCAAAAAGAAGTTGTATTTACTTTCCCCTACTTTTGATTCCTGATATAAGAAATGTTTAGTTGAAGGTACAATGTAAAATCTAGTTTGCAAATATCTTAACTGTGTAAAAAATGAGAAATGGAAAGAAAAGAAAACAAGTCGTATTACCTTTGTTTCTTGTTTTCACATCGTATGATGAAATCTATAATGAAGCTTTTAACCTTTATCACATGAACTAGAGCAAAAAGTGCGTAATGCCAATTGCTTTCCAGTATTTCACTGAGCTTCACTTAGGAGGAACACTCTGTAGTTTCTTGTCATATTGTGTTTGTCCAAACTCAGCTGTAGTGAGTTTTTTAGTCTTTGAATGTGTTGTTGCTGAATTTAGAACCATTTGATTAGTCAGCACAATCTTAACTTGAGATTCATTGACAGGGATAGATATTTATCTGATAAGTTGTATTTAGTTATACGAAATTGTGGAAGACTCAACTTTTACCAGATCCCACTGTATGCAAATACTTAAACTATTTATGCAGGTAAAGTAATGCAACACATTTGAGGTTATTTGGTCCTTTAAAAGGAAGTTTATCCTGAGGATAAGTGTTCAGAACTGGAGAGATATCTTGCAGGTTTCATGGTGTTAAATGCTGAATTTTAACAGATAATTATTTGCTTGCATCATGCTGCGGATCCATAAAGGAAGTCAGACTATTACCAAACTATCAGGGTCAAATGCCACGAAAACCAGCGATTTGAAGGGTCTTGCAGGAAGGATTTGAAGCTCAAGAGTAACTGAGTGAACTTACAAGTAATTATCATATTTCAATCTCGCATTTTTCCTTTTGTCCGTGTCTTTTTCTATTTTGGCGGGTGTGGGTTTTCCACATTATGATCTGAAGTTGAAAGAAATTAGTGGAGCATAGAAGATCAGCAAGTTAAACAAATTGGATCCTGACAGGACTAGATATCTGTTCAATCTGCCGAGGTAATCGCAATTCAATGGAGTAATATGTAGATCGAACGTTGATAAGAGTAAGTCTAAGAAACAATACCAACAGCCTATGTTGTGAAAGGCGCTCTAAGCGCTGGGTAGCGCTTTGGGCATAAAAGGCGCTAAGGCGCCAAATTAGGCTTGCTTTGTTGTAGTTTTCCAAATTTCGGCGTCGCTGAGCGCTAGGCGCCGGGTTTGGCGCCTCGCCTTGCCCAACGCCTTTTACAACATAGCCAACAAATTGGACTACAATCTCTTTATATTCCTTCTCTTAAACATAGTAGTCATTGGTTCAATATACATTCCATTCTACTCTCTAGATCACATTGTTAGACTTGGATCCATTCTTATCTTAGGTGCATTGTAAAGATATCAATACATCAAGAGTCAAGACAACGATAATGGTAGTGGTATTTTTTTATCTTGTTCCTAGTGTAACGTGCTAGATAAAATCCGCAAACTTGCACCCGGATAACTCATGATGCATAAAAGTATCACAAGAAATTCAAGTTAATGAATTGCCTACATCACAAGCCACAGGACTATGTACTTTTTTTTTTTTTTTTTATGTTTTAGCTGTGTATTTTTCTTTTTTAGTGTTTTCCAGCATTATGTTTTGAAGTTGAAAGAAATTGGCGGAGCATAGAAGAGCAGCAAGTTAATATAATTTAGGTCCCGACAAGATTTTATATATGTTCAATCGTCCCATCCAAGTGTGTAATATGTAGATTGAATCAATGCATACGCTAAACCAACACATTATATATAAATATATATACCCATTGGGTGTTTTGTTGTTGTACCAACTTGGATTGTGACATCGACCCCGTTTTAAATGCGGTGAACTCTATAAAGAAAGTAAAATTACACAAGAGTTTTGATAACGCGATTCCCTTCAACGGTGTATGATCTCTTTAGGTGTATGATGTATTTACTAAGAATGATATCCTCGAGTCTATCGATGTGTGATTCGCGGTGATTTCCTTCAGTTATTAGTTAGGAAATAATCAACCCACACTCATAATTCCGATCTTTTGGTAGCAGGTAAATAAAAGCATTTGATTCGGTTGGTCCCATTCAATGTTATGGACTTGCATAACATGTCTTGATTTTCTTAAATATGTGAAGATGTTTATGACAAGAACGGTCATTGTGGTCTCATTGGGGACACCAATACCTCCCATCATTCGAGGGACACCAGACCTCCCACCGATTACTTCGAGTGTAATCAAACTCCTAATCAGAGAAGAACTCTAACATTTTCATAATTCAATTCCAAATTTTTTATTATTACATAAACACATATATAGCATCTTAGAAGAAACTACTTACGTAACTACCTATTTGATAACTACAAACATAACGCACAAGTTATCATCCGATAGTAAACATAGCACACAAGACATAGGCACATAACATTCCTTCCCCTTGAAAACAACCTTGTCCCCAAGGTTGTAAACACCGATCGTGTTTGCTTGATGAGGCCGTAATCAATCTTTCGCAGTTTCTTTGCAAATCAAATTTTTCACCTTCAAGAAGTGAGGCGTCCGTAAATGATGTATGGTTTCGGCCTCTTCGGTAAATCCATATTGCTTGGCGACGAGGACAACTTTGATTCTGCCATATTCAGAAATTCTTCTATGATTTCGTTTATGCCATTAAGAACCCATTGCATAAAATCTGAAGAGTCTTTTTCTTTTTCCCTTCTTCTTATTGGAATAGAACAAATCTAGGCTTTGTTGACAAGTGAATCTAACAAAAAGAAAACAACGAATCTTACAATATCTTCCGACCAACACTTTTTTTTTTTTTCTCAAAACAAAACAAAAACTAAGACCTAGACATTAAACCGATATAAGATCGATATTGCCATGTAAAAGAAACACTTCAATGAAACAAACTCTAGAGATGGAACGGAAGACGAAAACCTTGTGCTTGCGGAATACCCAAACCTGCTCTAGATACCAATTGTTATGAACTCGCATAACTTGTCTTGATTTTTCTTAAATATGTGAAGATGTTTATGACAAGAACGATCTTTGTGGTCTCATTAGAGGGACACCAATACCTCCGGCATCATTCGAGGGACACCAGACCTCCCACCGATTACTTCAAGTGTAATCAAACTCCTAATCAGAGAAGAACTCTCAAACTTTCATAATTCAATTCATAACTTTTTTATTATTACATAAACACATATATATCTTCTTAGAAGAAACTACTTACGTAACTACCTATTTGATAACTACAAACATAACTGCACAAGTTATCATCCGATATATAGTAAACATAGCACACAGTACATAGGCACATAACATTCAAGCTGTTGGGATCTTGCAACAATGAACATCACGTTAGCCGTATCAAAATAATATGTAAAGAACTAATCCGAAACAACTCTACCTGAAAAATTTGACGAGCGAGAATCACGGGTTCAACAAATTGTCCTTAACACATTAGTTCGTGGGTATACTCGAGTTGAGTAATGCTAAACCCCTCACAAGGAAGATGTGTCCAGGATAAGACCGCCCGATATAACTTGATTTAGCACAACGCAAGTAACCTCTCTTGAATTCAATGGGGATGGAAGTAAAAACGTATGGAGAAACCCTAGAACGGAAGAATAGTTTTTGGTGTTTTTGAAAAAAATTCTAGTTATATTTAAAGGAGAAAATACTTGCAAATCAAGTTAGGTATTTGTTTTCTTCAAAAACAAGTTAAACAAGGAAAACGAATTTTCCTTAAATAAAACTCTTAAGAAAATATTTTTAGAATTAATTCCTTAAAGAACAAACTTGCAAAAATAAACTTTATTAAATACGTGACTTGGTGCATGGTTATATAGTGGAGCACCTCTTTAGTTTTCCACAATGTGGGACTAAAGATTCCATTTCATTCACTCAAAAATGAGTGAGTATCCTTAGTGATGAAATAGAAGAACAGGCCTTGGCCTATTTCTTATGACCGAGATCCGACTTGGATTAATTTAAGCAAGCAAGGAGTTTTCCGCCAAAGAATATCTTTGTTTCACGTTTTAAGGCTCAAGTGTCCTTAGGATTTAGATAAATATTATCTTTTTCTATTTTGGTTTATCTTTCTTTTCTTAGGATACAAGTTTGGGGTTCTATTTAAGGTCTTGTTTTAGGTTTTTTGTAGGATCATAATATTGCAACGGACAAGGTTCGCGGGATTAATAAACGACGGTGTCGCGATGGAGTCGCAGGGAGCTAGAATAAACGACGCGATGAATAACGACAAACAAAACAATTGGAAGACATGAAACCCGGCGAGGGCTAGGAAGTGTCGCGAGAATGAATATTTGTGCATTTGCGACACTTACGAGACATTCCAAAAATAAAGGATAGCTTAGTCATCCACTATGTATTACCCTATATAAAGGGTCGAGTGCATCTGTTGTAAGGGAGAGATCTTTTGAATTGGAAAGCAAGTCATTAGGAGAGAAAGTTTAAGAGCGCTTTAATTTCTAAGTGTAATTCTATTGTCTTGTGAAAACATTTCAGGGAATCAATTAATAAATGTTCTTGATCACACATCTTTCAATGGATTAATTAAGCAAAACTGAGCAAGGGGTGTAGTGTGGGATTTCCTGCAACTACATATGCGCTAGAAACAGGGAGAGAGCAGAGATTGACGCGAAAATCGGAAAGAATTTGGATTAATAGAGAAAAGATTTGGAGCGATACTCAAGAATTCATTGAAAAAGAAAATGGCTAGAAGAAGAAATGTACAAGGGAAACCAACGATTGTAAGAAGAAGTGAGACTTGGCGGAGAAAGGAAGAATGAAACAGAGAATCATCAAGGATGAATATGAGAAATGATGAAGAAAATCAAAATCATCCACCGATCTCCCAGTAGGCAAACGCAACGGTGGATTATGATAGAGTAAGTGTACATACTCGGAGGTCTGATTCTGAAGACGAGAGGGAAGAAGAGCAGCCGCTGGTGAACAATGGACAAGGAGGAGGAGAGCAAGATATGAATGGAGGAATGAATCCAGGACATGAAGAAATCGCAGCGTTAGAAAGATTGAGACAAACAATACATGAAGAAAGGCGACTAGAGGCAGAAGAACGAGCAAACTTAACAAGACAGAATCATGAGTTGAGAATGGAAAATATGAGATTGCAAAATAGAAGATCAAGAAGTAGTGCGAGATCAAGTTCAAGATCGATTAGGGACGAAAGAAGGAGAGTTTTACCGACAGAAAGTACCGAGGAAGAAAACCAATAAGAAACACAAGATCCAAACACAGAGCATGGCGAGAGAAGAGGAGAAATGGAAGATCGTTATATTCCTCAAAGAAAATCTTCAAGATGAGCGAAGTAGGGAAAATCAAGGAAACATGCAATTCCAAGGATTTGAATGACCCAAAATTGAAGGAGAATAATCTTGCACGGAGAGAAGCATTGAGAAGAAACAAAGAGATTGAGGATGACATTGAGAGGCACTACATTGAACAAGCGCGGCTAGCTCGCGAGAGAAAAGGGTAAGAGCAGAAATGGAAAATCAAGAGATGGAAGAGGCAATCCTGGCGGAATAACCATGACAACCGGGAAACAAGGAGGGAACAAAATCGCACCAATATAAATATTAATGAAGAATATGAGAGGGCGCAGAGGAGAATTGAGAGACAACCAAGAAGAGAGAACAACCGTAGATAATGGCGTGCGAATAGGAGAAAGAAACGAAGAGGAACGTCGCAGGGAAAGGAGAGAAGAAAATAACGAGCAAGAAGGTCAAAACAGGCACGAGCGTAGAAGGAGAGAGGCGAGCTAAAAACACCCGAGAACCAAATTCTGAGGCAAATGAACAAATCTTAAGAGAATCGCTGAAATGAGAGGATTACTTTGAATAATAGAAGGGAAGGAGGAAGGAAACAATTGGACGAAGCCATCGTAGAAGCTGCGAAGAATCCCTTCACGCTAGAAGTACGAATGGGAGGAATACCTCCTAAGTGCAATCTACCTGCATTAACCAACATCTTTGATGGAACAACCTGTGCGGTACAACATATCAAGGCTTATATGAGATGTATGTTGCAGTGGGAGAATCATGACGCTATACTGTGCAAATATTTCGCATCAAGCCTAATAGGAGAAGCACTAAAATGGTTTGAAGGTCTGCCAAGAAACACAATCACATCATTCAACCATTTACAAGCCACATTCCTGGGAGCATACATAAGTAACAACTCTTCACGACCAGGTATTGAAGATGTATTCGGGTTGAAACAAAGAGTTGGCGAGAGTTTAAGGCAGTTGACAATAAGGTGGAGGACCATGTGTAGCGAAATGGCGGGACGGGTTGAGGAAAGATATCTCATCCTCTCATTTGTGAATGCTCTCTTCGCGACTAACTTGTTATACATTCAAATTTTTAGAATCAAAAATACAATCACGATGGCGAACCTGCGAGAGTTACGAAGAATATATCGCCTTAGAAGAAAGACAGAATGAAATGAATTCTTATCCGATCGCGAACACAAGCTCGAATGCCGCGAACGCAAGCTTGTTGCCTCAATTCATAAATATAGTGGCGAGCACTTCAAGGACAAACAAGCAAAGAAGGTCGATGATGGACGACGAAAGATAGTAGCCATGGGAAGCCGCGACCAAGAAGAGTTTGAACAAGAAAGGAACTACTACAACCGTGGAAGCAATAATAAGATTCGAGGCTAGATCATGTGCAAGAAACTTACGGTGGACGAAGGCAAAATAACCGTGGAGGGCGGAGAAATCGCGAATAGTATGGGAAGAGATTAAGATGCCTCCACCGAATGCCAATGTGGAAAAGATGCGGGAAGCTATACTTGTGATGGAAAATGTACCAAAGACCTTGGAACGTGGGAATGGAACCACCGCCGAAGCGATAGAAGTCATGAGTTTTGCTCTTATCACCGCTTTCCATGGGCATCAAACAAACGATTGTAGAAACATAAAGAGAATTATTCTCGGGATGATTGATCAAGGGAAGTCGAATCACTTTCTAAAGGGAGAAGAAAAAGGCCGAGACATTACCACCACCACCGAAATGCAAACGACACAAATAAAGGAAAGGAAACATTTGTGATAGAAGTTGGAACAAAAGCTAAAAATTTGAATTGCAATTCTATCGTCCACTCCCATCGCACAATCGAAGATTTTCATGACAACGTGCTCGGTAGAGTCTTTGCGAGAGATTCTAATGATAAAGAAATAATGAGTGCAGCGAGAACAGCCTTGATTAGAAAAGTGGCAGTTGAAGACTATCTCTTTCTCTGGAGATGAAGTGCCAAAAGGAAGAGAAACACATGATAGCCCATTGGTTGTGAAACTAGAGATTAACCCAAAACCGTTGATGGAGAAGATGATGAAGCAGAAGATGGCTTGGGCGATCAACCGAATCCTAGTCGATACCTAAGTTCGGTGAATATTCTTTTTTACCATACTTACAAGACGATGGGAGGAAAGGATGAGGATTTGATCCCCTCGACATACAAGATATATGGCTTTAATGGCACTGCAAACAAGCCAAAGGGAGAGGTTCGCATGAGAATACCTCTACAAGGGTTATCAACTGATGTTTTATTCTGTGTGGTTGACGTGGAATCTCCGTATAATGCACTGATTGGGAGACCATGGCTTCATGAAATCTTGGGGTCGATCAACATACCACCAATGTGTAAAATTTCCACATCCAAACGGCATTGGTATATACAGGGAGATTGGAAGGAGTCGCAACAATGTCATGACGTCGATGTAGAAAGTCATGAAGAAAGAAATGCCAAAAGAAAGGGTTGGAAGCAACATGTGATAGATGAGCAGAGAAAGGAAAAACTGATGGTGGATGCTATAGAAGTGAGGACTGAACATACCTCGCGAGATGAATGCCTAGAGACAGGCGAATATTATGATAATAAAGAAGCGAAGGATATGAGGAACAAAAGGCATAAGAAGTGAGTAATCAACAAAAGCAGGAGAAAAAGTAGCAATTGAAGTAATGATGTGCGAGAATCTCATGATCAAGAGTATATGAGAATTTGGTTAAGAAAGAAAAACGAAAATACAACAAATAAAATGGAATTTTGCGAATACTTCGTAAACAAATAATGAAACATGAATGATTGAATGATTTAACAAAGATGAATGAGTAAAAGAATGGGACGAACCTTTATGGCGTACACCCTAGTTCGCGAATAACATTTCGTAAGAGGCAAATGTAAGACCTAAAGTGCGTCATATAAGGGGGTATCTCTCAACATGGCTCGGGGAAGGTTACACCGCTCCCAAGCTCGAGTCATGAAAATTTGGGGCCCATGAAAGCCTATCCGGATGAGGTACCTTGGATTCCCAACTATATATATAAGGTTATACCCTGGTTGGGCGACAGAGGGTCTCTTCCAAGGAGTCAGTGTATGCTCAAGGCGCCGAGTTACACGGTTGAGCCAGAGTGCCCGGGATGGATGAACCTACCCTGGCCATTCTTGGCAAGTCTTGGCATGCGTTGCACTCGCCCGAAGAAAACTCCACTTAGGGTGCAGCCTCGTAACCATAAACCCTATAGGTATAAGGGATAAGAGGCTGCGAAAACAACTGGGTGTTGTTAAGACCGGATGGGAGGAGCTAGTCTTGTATGGCCGATGTTTCGCCTCCTTGAAGGGGCAACCGGGGAGATGATAAGGGCGATGCTCTCCATTAGGGGGAGTGTCAAAACAAAGACGCAAATGTCATAAGGCTATGTTTTCGCAAGAAAATTTAGACTTGTCATATTTGTGCAATGATCTGCAGAGGCAATAATACTAACGCGCGGGTAAGGCGAGATCAATGGGTCTTTACACGAAAGTGTACGGACGTCTGCGATTTCGTCGCAAGACGGCAATGTCATGGGGCTTTATGTTCGCAAGGATATCTAGGCATGTCATATTGTCGCAACTAAAACATCCTGCAGGCAAAAATACTTGGAAAATGATAAGGCAAGATCAATGGGTCTTTACATGCAAGTGTAAAGACGTCCCGCGATTTTGTCGCGATAAAAGGTGGCGAGGGGAAGACCTCTAGTTAGGGAGGTCTAACTTGGAAGACCACACAAAATGATAAGGCAAGGTCAATGGACCATTGCATGAAAATGTAAAGGCGGCCTGCGACCTTGTCGTAACAAGAAGATATGAAATGAAGACTACCGAAATGATAAGGCGAGATAAATAGGATTCTTAATTTATGAAGATACCCGCGACCTCGTCGCAACGACAAAATAATTATCCAACAAAATACATGATGACAACTAAGACCTTCCATCTGAAGATAAATAACAGAGGCAAGTATGGGAATGGAAAAGATGGAATATTGTTATTCATCTTCTGATGAAAGAGTTATACATCAATAATGTTAGCCAAGTATATTACAAGGAAGAACTACCAAAAAGGGGGAGTGAAGATTGAATTCAGGGGGGAACAATCCAAGAAGTACACTACGATAAAGAGATACAGAAATGTACAGATATTACAGACAGAGAAAGAAAACAAAAAGAATTATCTCTTCGGTGATTCTTCTCCTTCAGTTGATTCTTCAGTCCTATTATTCTCATCGTCAGAATTTCCTTCTTCGCTAGCCTCACTATCAGAAATGTCTGAGATAGGCAGATTCTCAGGAACCTTTTCAGAAAGCCAGGGATATGAATGCGAGGGGATATTGTGGTCTTTACAAACATACTCCATGGCTTCATTGCGAAAACGAACGGCATCATTATTAAAATTCGCCACTGTCGTCAGAAATTGTTTCTTCAACTTGAAATATTTATTCTCGCGAAGGGAGAAACTCTTGGCGAGTTGTTCTTTTTCAGATTCAAGCTCTCTAATTCTAACTTGAAGTCTCTTCTCGGATTCTACAAATAAGTAACAACAAGTTAATAATTTACAAGCAATACTACAGAAGTAAGAAGCAGTAAGGTATAATAAGTAACCTTCTCTATCAGATATCATATCTTTAATCAAGGAAGTATGCTCGGCATGAAGACTAACATCAACACCTAGATTATTCCTGGCATTATCTAAAACTTTTGCAGCCCAGGCGAATTCATCGTCACTATTAATAAGAAGAAGTGAACGAACTTGCTCTTCTCGCTGCTTAAGTATGGTATTCTGATGAAGGAGTTCATCTCGTTCAACTTGTACACCGAGAAGAGATTTGTGGAATTCGCTAACGCCTTGTGCACCTACGTTAGTAATGCGATCATTCTCATCTATGAGGTCACTAATTTTCTTCCTTAAAGTTTTGACTTTCTTCTCGGAATCAAGGTACATTTTTTTAAAGCGATTAGTTAGATTTAAACTAGATCTA
Source organism: Papaver armeniacum (assembly GCA_023531295.1). Taxonomy (NCBI): domain Eukaryota; kingdom Viridiplantae; phylum Streptophyta; class Magnoliopsida; order Ranunculales; family Papaveraceae; genus Papaver; species Papaver armeniacum. The sequence goes on along the minus strand of JAJJWW010006376.1, from coordinate 358,946 downwards.
TGATCGATCTCTAAGAGATGATATTTGGATTGAAGATCCTTTAATGAAAGGAGATTAGTTTTATTTGAGGAACTACTTAAAGATTGATTGAGGTGAGTAAGGAGGACATCATCATTCATAGGCTCGGGAAATGAATGAAGAAGAATGGATTCTTCGGAGAGATTATACACATCTGCGAGAATAATAGTCAGACAAAGAAAAATAAAAGATAACATGAAAAAGATTTGAGAATCGAAAATTACTATACCATAAAGTTGCTTGATTTGAATTCGAAGAGTAGATACTTTCTCCTTTTGGGAGTCCGGATCGGCTTCTAATTTTTGAATCTTATCGCGAGATGACGCGGCTTCAATCTCCAGCTCTTGGGTCTTCTTGTTCAATTGTGAATTTTTCTTTTCAAGATTATTGCGTCTTCTCTCGAGATCTGAGGCAACTACAAAAGAAGTTTTTCCAACCTAGGAGAGAAGATAGAAAAACCGTTAATATATATATTTAAAAACTTAAAATTAACGAGGAAATATGACTCGCATACATACCAAAGACCCAAGTGCATTCAAGAAGTCGGGAGACACAATTCTAGAGGCTCCATTGAAAGAATTATTGCCCTCTAGTAAAGCGAGCATTACACACATTTGCGAGAGCCCCGCAAAGGGAAGCTAGGGAGCATCTCCCATTCCTTGGAAAGAGTCTGAGAAGATGCCGATAACCGATCCATAGGAGAACCGGTCAACGGAATCTCTTTAGCGAGAGAAGGATTCGAATCATGGTTACCCTCGTCGAAAGATTCGAGCTTGAACTAAGGCGAGAAGAAGACTGAGTCTTACGCTTCTTAGATAATGGAGCAGAAGACTTATCTTTGCGAACGACGGTTTTACCCTTATTTTTAATCTTCGCGGACACAGCTTCTTCAACTCCAACCTTCGCATATGGTTAAAGATAAGAAACAGAAGCAACAATATTGTTTCAAATAACAAAGGAAATGTTTCTTACTTCACTCGTAAGCGATCGAAGTATCGTCAGAGTACTTTCCAACGGATTATTCTTGTAGCTTTTTCTTAATTTGGCGATCTGAAAAATTTCACAAACTCAGCAGATATGAAAAGAAAGTTGCGAAGGCAAGTTTTGAAGTGGAAAAATATACCTCTTTTGCCTTATCGGGCCATTTGAATTCCCAAGGATGATATCTGCGAGATTCGCAGGAAGAATATGCGAGCCGCGATGTAAGGGCCATTTAAAATCAAGGGTACAACCCACCACTTCTCATCTTTGGAATGGCGAGGAGTAGAATTGTTGCCCTTGCCAGTCAATATCTTTCATGAGTAATTTATCCTCGGGGACATTATCCTTCTTTTTCAAGCGAATGCCCCAATGAGATTTCGCATTCCTCATCTTTATCAACGTATAATTTTCAAAAAAGTTCTCTACGGTGTACTTCTCAAAGAACTATTTCCAACTCTCAAGAAATTGGGATTTCTAACGGTACTAGGGTATAGAGATCCTTTGCCAGGCACCTCGGTTCGCGAACTCAAGCATTAGGCGAATGCACCGCCACTTAATTGATAAACAGCCCGAGAGAATTTTTCATGGGCCAAGATTTCATAAAATAAAGGCATCTCGGGATTGTATAAGGGAATGGGAAGTCTGCGAGAAGCTGACCTAGCGAGACTATAATTTTTTGATCATCACATTGATGATCGAAAAACAACTTTGCGAAAGAACAGATGAAGATTCTTGATCGGGAATGGTTGATAGAGTAAAACCCTTCTCGACCAACTTCTGTTGAACATCATCAAAAGAAGATTTGTATGCACGACTAATGAAAGCCCTTATCAGTATGGGAATGGATGGGAGGTTGGAAATTAGAATCAGCGTTAGAAGGAATGAAGAAAAGGTTTACAGTAGCAGGAGCGCAAATTGCGGAAAAAGAGAGTCAAGAAGAGTTGCAGAGAGAAACTAAAGGAAGAAAAGAGGAGGAAAAGAAAGCTATATATAGAAAAAATCAAGAAAGATTCTTGAGAAAAACGAGGGCATTTAATGCGAGAAGAGACACGAACGGTCGAGAATAAACGGTTGGAAGAAACGTGTCAAGAAAAGACTTTAATAGTCAAAATCTGTGTAATAGTACGGAGCTGAAACAGACAAAGATAAGTAATCGCGGCAAATCAAAATATTGATTCTCATGATATTCTATCCCTCGCAGAGGAGATATAAGGAGAGACAGGAGACGGAACTTCATATATATACTACAAAGAAGCTTCGGAACTTCGCTAAAAGAATAGAGGCAAGTACGTACTTTTCAAGAAAAGTATTCTTTCGCTCGTTCCTTCACCAGTTAAAACCAAGAATTATTACAACAATGAATTTTTCCTGAAAATCGCTCTTCAAGCGATATTCAAGGAAAAAGAGGCAAGATGTAGGATCATAATATTGCAACGGACAAGGTTCGCGGGATTAATAAACGACGGTGTCGCGATGGAGTCGCAGGGAGCTAGAATAAACGACGCGATGAATAACGACAAACAAAACAATTGGAAGACATGAAACCTGGCGAGGGCTAGGAAGTGTCGCGAGAATGAATATTTGTGCATTTGCGACACTTCGCGAGACATTCCCGAAAATAAAGGATAGCTTAGCTGTCGTCCACTATGTATTACCCTATATAAAGGGCTGAGTGCATCTGTTGTAAGGGGAGAGATCTTTTGAATTGGAAAGCAAGTCATTAGGAGAGAGAAAGTTTAAGAGCGCTTTAATTTCTAAGTGTAATTCTATTGTCTTGTGAAAACACTTCAGGGAATCAATTAATAAATGTTCTTGATCACACATCTTTCAATGGATTAATTAAGCAAAACTGAGCAAGGGGTGTAGTGTGGGATTTCCTGCAACTACATTTTTAGTCGACAGTTTTTGATGAATATGAAGAAAAGTTTAAAGTTCCTTTGAGTTTTCCATGTTCAGTTTATGTTTAATCTCATAACCCTGCATCACTTAGACCCTTAGGTCATTAGATCAAACCACACCAAGCCCATATATACTTTTATTAATAAAAACTCATTTTTTCCAACACAAGCAACTAGACAAAGAAATTTGAGACCCATAAAGGCTTAGCAAAATTCTAAAACGATCTCGTATCTTTCTCGCTCTATCCAAAATATGGTGAATGAGAAAAAGCCTTCATCCCGTGGGATCTTCAATTTACGCTCTCAAAAGCAATCTTCGGTGGCGGAGCCGGAAAATAAAGCGGGGCTGGCTTGAAAACTAAATGGATCCGTGGGGTGGCTTAAGCCTATTTTTTATGCATGATTTTTTTTAGCCAAACTTACGCCACGGTGAAAAATTGAGTTTTCTAGATTTTGGGCTTGCTTAAGCCAGCCCAAGTCTATAGGTAGTTCCCCCAGCAATCTCTCTCTCTGTTGGAATTTTAATATAAACTTTGGAGATATACGAGCGCTTGTTGTGTTGCTCGTCTGAGTTCCTATGAAGCAAGACTGGAATCTCGAGAACTCTTAATCTTATTACTTCGTAACAAATGGTTACACTTGTGCCTATTTATAGGCTTGCTCAACCGACCAGCACATTTACTGACCAACAAGCTAAATCTTTACAACTTACACTGTGTAGAAATATCTACACCTATCCGAGTACAACTCTAAATTACAATTCCCAAGATCTTCTTCCATAACAAAAATGAAAATAACTGGAGACTTTGTGTGCCATTTCTTCCGAACTAGGAGTATTATGCTCCAAGCAATACGTAGATCTTGGTCTAGCATCACTTTGTCGTCCTTCCCTTAAACTCCGATGCACTGCAATGTTACCAATATATCAAGACAACGATGACAACCACCTAGGGATTAGTGATGGGCCGGGCTAAAAAAATGAGACCCGCATGCACCCCCCTCCTTCAGTACTCTTATTTAAGCGATTGCGTTTAGGGTTCGTTTCTCTCCTCAGACTCGGATTCATTGTTACCGCCGCCTCTCGATCACTCACTTCGTCTCTCTTCTTTGCCATCTCTAAAACAACCACCACAGATCAATAGATCATGGCCTCGAGATGTAGATGTAGATGATCAATAAAAAGTACGTAATCATCATCAATATCAATAGATTATGGCCTCGGATGTAGATGATCAATCAACAACAACAATTATATGCTCAACACAATGATTTCTCCTCTACAACGTAACTAATAAATCCTCTAAAGAGTTGGATTCCAATTTTTCAAGCTCGTGAATGGTCCTTAAAGCCGTTTCTATTTCTATTTTCGGATCATATCTAACGAAATTCCTAGTTTAACTTGAGGCAAACCATCATATCTACTGTCATCTATATTATTTAACTCAAAGATAATTTATAGATAGATGATTCCCTTTGATACATATATATATTTATATCTCATAGATCTTAAATTGTATGATAATGCTTTCATGATTTAGAAATTTAGAGCAGAATGAAAAAAATACACGATTTCATATTTGTCAAATACGGGTTTGATGGCTCTTGTTTCAACTATGAAAGGCAAGAGCGGATAGAATTTCATGTCTGCCTACTAGGGCAACTAAGGTTCACTAGTTATTTCTTAGTCCTAATCGATTTGGGTGTGCATTTATATTCCTATCTATTTTCATGTTAGTGTTTCTAGATCTAGAATGTGTGATCCTAATCATGAAATAGACTTATCGATGAAGTCGGTGCTCATTGCTCACTAGTTGTTCGCAAGCGTGGTGTGTATTAATGGGTATACGAAGAGAAAGATGTGACTCGAAAACAAAGATCTTAGACGACCTTGTTAGTGAAGTCAGTGCTGTTTTCATAACTACCATGCAATTTTTGGTGGATTTGCAATCTAAACTGTCTACCATGATTAGATTGCAACCACGTTCCCGTTAAATGGTTTGAAGCTAATGAAATTTCTATAAGGGAACGTATCTTGTAGATTGAATTTGGATTGTATCCTTGAAAGTTATTTGTCGACAAGATGAGAAATTTTAGATGTTTTAGATTGGAAATTGAAGTTATACTCTAGAAATTAGCTTGTATGTAAAGTTATTCTCTAGAAATATCTAGAATACAAAATGTGTCAAGTACTAGCTAGAAATTCTGGTAAAGTCTCAACTCACCCTCTAGACATGGTATTACAAAGATCCGTGTGCGTTAGACTCAACATCTTGCAGGTTTGATTATGTAAATTGCTGAATTTTAACATATAATTCTTTGTTTGCAGCATGTTTGGAGCCATGAAGGAAGTCAAATTATCACCAAACTAGCAGGGTCAATCTCCATGAAAACATGCGATTTGAAGTGTCTTGCAGGAAGGATTGGAAGCTCAAGAGTGACAGAGTGAACTTGTAACTTTTGAGATACATTTTAGAGCTCTTCTTTTATCTTTTGGCTGTGTCTTTTTCTTCTTTAGTGTGTGTGTGTGCATGTCCCAGTATCATGTTCTGAAGTCGAAAGAAATCAGTAAAGCATTGAAGACCAGCAAATTACAAAATATTGGATCCTGACAAGACTAATAGATGTCCATCCAGGCAGGGGCGGAGCTGAGTGAGGACTAGGGAGGACAACTGTCCTCCCTAGAATTTACAATCTGACTATTTTAGGCTTAGAAATTTTTGGTTTTCCATAATTGTCCCCCCTAGATTCAACAAAATTACTATAATATGCTTCATTTGTGTAACTATTTACATACATTTCAAAAATATTTATAACAAATTCTAGCACTAGGCTTACATACTATAAGGTTCTATGAAGTATTGATAATATTTTGTGGAGTCTTGAGGCAAGTTCTGTTCTTTTTGTTGCAAAAGACCCTAAAAATTACGGGCGGCCTCCGGCCCCAGTAGTGCTATCTTCCCCTTTATATATTTATCTCCCAAGTTGGAAAGTCTGGCTCCGGGATGATCATGGGAGATAATTCTGAAACGAGTGAATCTTTTGGAGAATTGGAAATTAATCCTCCAAGTTCAACATTTAAGGAAGGTATGAAACCAGTGAATCTTTTGAAGAATCGTAAATCCTCTTCAACATTTACCATCCATATTAAAAGCTCCGAACTCCCCTTCCTTCGATACCAACTTCCTAGCTAGTCCCACCTTCATTTGCTAGTGGTTGAGATGGCTCTTCACTGGTCTCTCCGAATATGGCCAAAGGGCTCATCACTATGGTAATTTTGAAGCTTCTAAACCACATCTGATAAAGTTGTGGAACTTTGAAAGGAAGCTTATAATTACCAGAGTGATGATATCTTCTAGTTTATAGTAATTCATTATAAACTCCATTTTACTCTCCAAATCGAGGCAAATGACAAGGGGAGAGGTAAAAAAAACTTGATAAAAATACAAGTGCCGGAGAGTAAAATACAGTAATGGGCCGGGTCAAAGAAAATGAGACCCGCATCCTTCAGTCCTCCTATTTAACAGATTGGGTTTAGGGTTCATTTCTTTAGTCCATAGATTCACTCTTACCGCCTCCCACTCTCTTGGTCTCCGCCTCAAACAAACACCAACATCTCAGATCAATAAATCATGGCTTCTGATGTTGATGATAATCAACAAAAACCACTACACAGTTAGCACAATGATTTCTCCTCTCACATGTATTAATCTATATCTTACTTTTTCTACATTTTAATTTTCTTGTATGAATTAACATAGATCGTTTCTTGTTTTTTTCTTTTTCTTAAGGAGATCGATTGGCAGTGATCAATTGCCTGAATGGACCTAAAATCTGCTTCTCTTTTTCCCTTATTCTCATCTGAACAGGGATCACGAGCAACCTCTTTTTTTCTTCACTGTAAGTTCAATCCTTTAGATCCATTAGATGTACTGTCTTCTATGTTTAACAAAACATAATTCGTAGATGGATGGTTTCGTTTGATACGTCAGTAGATCCGATCCTCAATTCTAGGCTAAAATCTTTCATGATCTAGACTTTGAAATTTAGAGCAAAATAAAAAGTTAAGTGTGGATTTAGAAGACATGCCCCTGAAATTCATATTTACCAATTGCAGGTGCCTGCAATTAGCGCTGAGAAAATAGAAGAGGTTGGTACTGATCGTTTTCTTTGGGGTTGCCTGGACTTTTTCAATGGCAACACACAAACGGGGAATCAAATATTATCACTAATGGTGAGTTTCATTTACATATGACTGGATAAGATGCACATTGGCAAGAGTTTTGACTTGGCGTTGTTCATGTGCTAGCAGATGAGTGTTGACAACCCTAAGATGATTATTAATTTTTTGAGTACGATACCTGTGAGAAATAGTGGTCATAGATTAATAATAAGCAGCTAGTAAATTACTGATTATTCTCTAAATGAAAAACCATGATTAAGAGGTAGGCAACAAAAGAAAAGGTACGCATGATTAGAGACTGATATTCTAATTGAGAACTTGATCTCAGAACTTGCAAATTTCGATTTTGTTAATAGCTGAATTTTAAGCAATAGTAGTTACTTTGCAAGCATGTTGTGTAGAGCTATAAAAGCCAGATTATTACCAAACTAGCGGGGTCAATTGCCATGTAAACAAGCGATTTGAATGGTCTTGCAGGGAAGGACTTTTGAAGGTCAATAGTTACATAATGTTTTCTGTTACGGTTTCCATGCTTCAAGGATTAGTTTTCCAAATCAATGTAACCAAGAGAAATATAGATATTTTGTTTTGTTCTTCTACCCATTTATTTTTTCTTATATAGTTGTGATTGCTTTTCTACTTTCTCCACTGGGAAGTGGGAACTAAAACATCGAGGCAGAATTACTAAAACTTTTATTTCGGACATATGCCTCGGCCTTCTTGTGAGAAATCTTCAAGAGAAATGGGTACTGCTAAGAATCACTACCAGGAAAATTGAACAAGTTCAAGAAGTAGACAAACATCATAGGAACGGTTTAGGAGAGTAGCTGAATGGATGTAGTCATTCAATTTTACTTTGTAAGTATGGTGGTGACCATGGTGGAGCAAAGATTAATATGATGTTCTTACCTCAACGGTGGAAAAACGAACATAAAACTTACGAAAATATCGAAATCCTTGAAACGATTGCATTCTTCAAGAGAAATAGGTACTGCTGAGCAAAACTACCTCCAAACTTGAACAATTTCAAGATTTTAAGCAGAATTTGAAAGGTACGTTTTAGGAGCATACATGCACGGATATCAATTGTTTCAAGTGGGGATAGTCGAATTCAAGACTAAGCAATGGGCGGGTTAAAGAAAATGAGACCCGCATCCCCTCCTTGGGTCCTCTTATTTAAGTGATCGCGTTTAGGGTTCATTTCTCTCCTCTCCTTCTTAGATTGATCCTTGCCGCCTCTCACCCTCTTCGTCTACTTCACTCTCGGCCGCCTCAAACAACCACCACCACGGATCAATAGATCATGGCTTGTGATGTTTTTGATGATCATAAACAACAATATTTTCATATTTAGCATAATGATATCTCCTCTCAAACGTATTAATTTGTATCTTACTTTTTCTACATTTCATTTTTATTATTTTTGTTATCAATTAACTTTAATTGTTTCCTGTTTGTTTTTTTTTTCAAGGTGATTGATTACGGCATACCGAGCTCGTTAATGGATCTATAAGCAACTTGTCGGATTTATGCGTGGGTTATCTCTCCCTTGTATGTTTGGGGTAAGTTTGATTTCCATGTTTCTTTTGACCTTTCTTTACTAACTTTTTCATTCCCCTAGTTGTCATGGTTTAACCTGACACAAACCATTAGATCTAGTGTCTTCGATGCTTAACTTAACTTAGTTTTGATACGTATGTCCTAGATCTACTGTCTGATTTATGAGCATGCTTCCATGATCTACTGTCTTCAATTGGAGGATATAGCGTATTATGGTCTTCATATCAATGTCAATACCAACATTCAACGTGCTGAATTTCGGTGCTATCGGCGACGGTGTTCACGATGACACTCAGGTTAGTACCCATCATCAACTAATCAGAAATTCATTTTTAATTTTGGCAATAAGTTGAATTTTCATGAGTTAGTTTAGTTTAAGTCTTCAATTGGAGGATATAGCTTTTATGAGAAAGACTTGGAAATCTAGAGGAGAATAATGTTATAGTGTTGATTTAAAAAATAGGGTTAAGTGACAAAATGCCCCAAAATGGACCCCCAGGTTGTGAAAATGCCCCAGACGTTAGGGAAAAGATTAAAATGCCCCATTCCGTTAGTTTTGGGGCATTTTGATCAAAAATGGACATCTTTGACCGGTCAATGGAGTTTTGAAATTACATTTTTATCTTTCTTAATCAAAACGCCCCAATCCGCCACTACCACCGCCACCACCAAACGAACAATCACCAACCACCATCGCCGCCACCACTGCCACCACTGCCGCCACCACCGCCACCACCATCCCCACCACTACCACTAGAACAACCACCACCAGCAGCACCGCCACCGCCTCCTCCACCACCACTACCGCCGCCACCGCAACCACCACCGCCACTATCACCATTGCCGCCACCACCACCATCACCGCCACCACCAACATCATCGCCACCACCGCCACCACCACCGCCACTATCACCATCACTACCACCGCCACCACCGCACCACCACCACTACCACCACCTGAATCCTAAATCTTGAACCCCAAACCCTGAAACCTAACCCCTGAACCCTGAATTTTAAACATTGAACCCTGAATGATTAACAATGTACCCTGAAGGGCAATTTCGACTACTTAACTCTCTTTAACGGAAAATCTAACGGAATTGGGCATTTTAATCTTTTCCCTAACGTCCGCGGCATTTTCACAACCTTGGGGTCCATTTTGGGGCATTTTGTCATTTAACCCTAAAATATATGTCCTGATTTCATATTTGTCCAATGCAGGGTCTCCGAAAGAGCTAAATGATATTGAAGTTGTCGACTTGGTCGGAAAAACACAAAGGTCTGAGGTATCAAACTTTGTCGTAGTTATGAGTATCGTATGCATATGACTATTTAAGAATCATGTAGAATCAAGTTTGAATATGGTAGATATTAGATGGGTGGCCAATTACGGAATAAAATGCACGGCGACATGAGTTTATATACTAGCAAACAAGTGTTTCCATTATTGTGGGAGAAAGTGATCATAGGATACAAACTTGAGAATTTTGGAATTTTATTGTAAGTCTAATGTAGCTGATGCATGATAAGGAACTTATTCTATAAATGAAGGATGATGCATAAAATCAATTGAGATACATGTTTTCATTGACAATATCATTGATTTTAATATGGTTTGATGAATTTGTACTGCTTACATTTGATAAAGCTCTTGTGAATTTTCTGGTGGTATGTTTTGTATTTCATATCTTTCAAATCCTACGAATTTTGTTCATTTGTTTTAGGTCTTGCAGTTTCTACCAAAATATCAAATACGAAATTTTATACTATCTTTTCTATGAATATGCCTAGTTTTAGAAACTTCCATAATGATGAAGTGCAAACTTTATTTGGACGCTATAGAGATATCATCAGAACTGGATATAGGGGTTCTCTCTAAATTTATTTAGATTTAAAGATATGAAGCTGTAGAAGACTCAACATTAACCGCATGTACTTATCCTATTATGATAAGAAAAGTAATTCAACAGACTTGATATTATTTGGTCCTTTATAACCGACGAATACGTGTTTAGTATTTTTGATGTATCTTGCAGGCTATGTTGTCAAAGGCGCCAAAGTGGCCTTATTCTGAACTTGGGCGCCACGCAGTGGGCAAGGAGATGCCACTTTAAAAGGAATGATTTAAAGGGTTGTCGAGTAGTGATTTAAACTTAAAAAGAGCGATTCTTTCGCCTCTCCAACGTAACTAATAAATCCTCTAGAGAGGTGGATTCCAATTTTTCAAGCTCGTGAATGGTCCTTAAAGCCGCTTCTATTTCTATTTTCGGATCATATAAATGTGAGTTAAGTTTAACTAATTTCCTAGTTTAACTTGAGACAAACCATTAGATCTACTTGTCATTTATATTTAACTCAAAGATAATTTATAGACAGAGATGATTCCCTTTGATACATATATATATATATGTCCGCGAGATCTCAAATTGTATGATAATGCTTTCATGATTAGAAATTGCGGATTTAAAAGACATGTCCGATTTCATATTTGTCAAATACAGTACGATGGCTCTTGTTTGAGATCAACGAACACATTTATCATTTTGCTTCAAGTTCAAGTTTAGATTTCGGAGTGTTTTAAGTTATTATCTCCCCTCTTTTAAAACACTAAGTCATATGAGCTCCCACGTCGCATGGTGAGTGTGACACTCCCCTCAAGATAAAAGCTTTAGGCATTAGTAATTCTAGAAAGGACACTTGGCGGGACTCTATTGGTCGGGACATTAAAATATGGATTACATTCTGTTTACACCATGTATTTAATCATGGCGTTTGTAACCCAGTTAGCAAAAACGTGGGTAGACAATACTTTTGTCATAATTTGTGCCTAAATAATTTGTTACACTCTGTTTACACCGAATACTTAACTGGACGTTAAGTTAGGCCGTTGGTGTGCACAATACTTCACAAACTTTGTACCTAACTAATAAAACCTAAACCTAAAAAAACCGAGCCTCGTTTCGTCCCATATACATCTTCTGTTGCTTGCTTCTCTGCCATTTATGTGCCTTTAAACCAAGCCTCTTTTGAACTCAACGATCAATCTTCAATTCTTAACTCAAATCTTGATTTTTTCTTGGTGTAATCTTAAATCCATCACAACCCCTTTAAATGGACATCGATTCCAAGCACCAGAACCTATTATTCATCATCTGACTGAGTGACTTCCATTTATCAATAACAACAACGAACCCTAGAAATTCCTTCTTCTCTGTTCATCAATTACATCTCCAATTACTTCTCAAAACCTAATCGAATCTCTCGGGTAAATCTGAAATATTGAAAAGAGGCAGCAATCGGCATCCAACTCAGTAAATCTGAACCCATCTTGGGTTTGTAATTTCATTTTGCATATGGATTTTAGTTTTGGCTGTAATCTAAAGAGGAGCGAGAAAACCGAGTAAGTTTCCATCTTTATGATTCCAAAAATTTTGATTCCTTATTCATTTTATGTTTTGATTTAATCAGGTTTGCTACAAATCGATGCTTACTCAGGTCTGCTATTCAATTGAGTTTTATTTTGGAGATTTTGTGCCACCCTTGATGCTTACAAATAATCAATCAATGTAACTAGCAGACTTTGGTTGGGTTTTAAGATATAGGTATCCAAACATTTGTGAATTTCTTATTTTTTTATTTTTATTTTTTTTGAAGGAATAAGGAGCATGAAAGCCCCAAGTTTTATCGATAATTAGATATAATTACATAATATTCAATTACATTCATAAATCGAATTACATGATATGTGGGCGGGGTTTAACTTCCAATTATTCCATTAGGCCTTAGTACCAAAACATAATCGGGTGATGCATGAGTGACGGTTAAATGAGATCCCAAAAAAACAACAGAAGGAAAGTGAATACTGCATCTTGTATTGGGGTTGAATATCCTCTCCGTTAAAATCACCATGATATAAGAAGCCTACTCCTTTGAGAATCATCCATATCTCCTCATGCACCATCCTCCGGTCTAATTGGAAGTAATATCGACCGTAAGACCATGTAGGTTTGGATGTTTAGATGCAGTTTGACTTCATACATCAAAAGAAATTGGATCATCCAATTTTTTGTTTGCAAGAAGCCTCACATCCCAGAAATTGGACCATGTAGGTTACAACTTTATTCAAATTTCGTTTTCATAATTTTAATACCTTATAAATTTAGTCAATTGAGGGTTTAAATTTATACGATTAAAAATCTGGAAGTGGGGTCTAATACCAACATTATGTAGGAAAATTTTGGTTTCCGAGTTATATTGAAGGTTTTAGTCAGTTATATGTAATCTAATCTAATATGTTTGTCATTGTGCTACGGGGGATCCATATTTGGAAAAAAAAAAACTAAATTGGTCACTCTAAGCCTAAGGGTTTCGGTTGGGAAAACCAAAGTTAAGGTACGTACTCAAGAAGCTTAGAATTTATTTGAAATTAGTCTTACATGCTACAATCATTTTCTATTAGCGGAGAGAATTATATAAAATGTGGTGCGTGGGTGTCAATTATGAAGCATTTTACGCATTCGGTGTTGATTTCACTTTTTTGATTTACATATCACTTATTTAAGCTCTCTTGAATCTCAAGCACTGATGTATATTTTCGCTATGGCGGAAGTTTTGGAAGGAAGTTCATGAAAAAAGAAAAGATATTTCTAACTGTTAAGCCAGGGACTATTAGTGAGCAGACTTTTTTAAGCTTGGCAGTTATAGGGTCTTATGTGGAGAAGATGGTACACACATCTTTCATTGTGAAGACACCGGCACCAACAAAATTCTGCTAGATCTTTCATTTTTCAACGTCAGGTAGTTATATGATCCAATATGAATTTTCCGCTGTATCTTTTTTCACCACTGTTTGTGGGTGAAAATGGTTTCTGCTGATTTCGGTAATTTCGGTGCGTAGGTGAGAAACGAATTTAAACCCTTACTAATGTATTGGAAGGGAGTACTTTAGATTCGAGAGATCAAGAAGTAGACAAACATCATAGGAACGGTTTAGGAGAGTAGCTGAATGGATGTAGTCGTTCAAGTTTACTTTGTAAGTATGGTGGTTACCATGGTGGAGCAAAGATTATTATGATCGTTCTGATAGACCAGGGCCTCCTCCTTTTAGAAGTAAAGATTAATAGACCGCTCTCTTATCACAAGCCGGTGCTTTTATCCGAGAATCGATAGACTGGGCCGTCCTCCTTTTAGATGTGAAGCAATGTGGATGTTGGAGCCGGGTTTTATTGATCTTTTGAAAGAATGGTGGCAGTCTTTGTCTTTTGAGGGGTCTACTTTTGGGTTTGTTCTCGCTAAAAAATTTCAGGCGTTGAAGTTGTTGATGGTGGTTTTTAGACAAATGGTAAAATCATAAAACCCCGAATAACCTAATGTCACCGATGACACATTTATTAGAATATTTAATGCATGTAGTCGGTAATTAATAGGGGGTATTTTTCAAATTAGGGTTACGACGAACAAAACCCTAATTCCCCTCTGTGCAAATGGCAAATCATGCCAGCCACACCTAGCCCAAGCTAGCAGCACCTCTGTGCCAATGGAAAATCATGCCAGCCATACCAAAATGCGCCAAAGCATGCCAACCATGCTGGCCGCACCTCTGTGCCGATGGTAATGCCAGCCACACCTAGCCCAAGCTAGCCGCGCCATGCGAAATACACTCTGCTTTGGCCCTAGCTACGGTAATCACACCACGCCAAGCCAAACACACTTACCTTGCCCCTATCCACACCTCTGTGCCAATGGCAAATCATGCCAGCCACACCAAAACGCGCCAAAGCATGCCAACCATGCTAGACGCACCTCCGTGCCAATGGCAAATCATGCCAGCCACACCTAGCCCAAGCTAGCCGGACCTCTGTGCCAATGGCAAATCATGCCAGCAACACCAAATGCGCCAAAGCATGTCAACCATGCTAGCCGCACCTCCGTGCCAATGGCAAATCGTGCAAGCCACATTTAGCCCGGAGCTAGCCGCGCCATGCTAAACGCACTCTGCCTTGGCCCTAGCTACGCTAGTCATGCCACGCCAAGCCAAGCACTTTGCTTTGGACCTAGCTACGCTAGTCACGCCACGCCAAGCCAAGCACTCTGCCTTGGCCCTGGCCATGCCATGCCAAAGTGGCGCCCGCGCCTAGGCTTGCAAACCATGCAACCTAGGCCAAATTGGCCACGCATGCCATTGGCACATGCCCACACGCTCACTGGTAGCTTTTCTTACCGTGCCACGGCCCTAATGGCCGAGCATGCCATTGGCACATGCCAACACGCATCGGCCGATAGGTTTTCTTACTAGCCCACGGCCCTAATGGCCGAGCATGCCATTGGCACATGCCAACATGCATCGCTGGTAGCTTTTCTTACCGGTCGTGACCCAAATTGGCCACGCATGCCATTGGCACATGCCAACACGCTCACTGGTATCTTTTCTTACAAGCCACGGCCCTAATGGCCGAGCATGCCATTGGCACATGCCAACACGCATCGCCCCGGTAGCTTTTCTAGCAGCCGTGACCCAAATTGGCCACGCATGCCATTGGCACATGACAACACACTCACTGGTAGCTTTTCTTACCAGGCCACGGCCCTAATGGCCGAGCATGCCATTGGCACATGCCAACACGCATCGCTGGTAACTTTTCCTACCAGTAGTGACCCAAATTGGCCACGCATGTCATCGGCACATGCCAAAACGCATCGGTAGCTTTCTTACCAGGCCATGGTCCTAATGGCGAGCATGCCATCGACACATGCCAACACGCATCGGCTGGTAGCTTTTCCTAGCAGTAGTGACCCAAATTGGCCACGCATGCCATTGGCACATGCCAACACACTCCCGGTAGCTTTTCTTACCCGGGCCACGGCCCTAATGGCCGAAAGCATGCCATTGGCACATGCCAACACGCATCGCTGGTAACTTTTCCTACCAGGCCGTGACCCAAATTGGCCACGCATGTCATCGGCACATGCCAACACGCATCGCTGGTAGCTTTCTTACCAGGCCATGGTCCTAATGACCGAGCATGCCATTGGCACGTGCCAACACGTATCGCTGGTAGCTTTCTTACGAGAACATAGCCTAACGGCCATGCATGTCATTGGCACATGCCAACACGCATCGCTGGTAGCTATCTTACCAGAACATATCCCTAATGGCCGTGCGTGCCATTGACACATGCCAAACACACATGCTGGTAGCCTAACTTGCAAAATGTGCAACCTACCACCAAGGCATTCCACACACGCCATTGGCACTTTCCACACACGTCACTAGCGACTCCGCATTGCCACTTACACTCAACGTACAACTTACCACCAAGGCATTCCGCACATGCCACACACGCCACTAGCGGCTCGGCATTGCCACTTGCACTCAAGGTGCAACCCGCAACAAAGGCATTCCGCACATGCCAATGGCACATGCCACACGCGCCACTAGCAGCGCCACTTGCACTCAAGGTGCAACCAACACTCGAGACATCAACAAAATCGGGGATGCTTTCCGGGGTCTTGGTTTGGCGGTCACGGCTTGCAGCGTACACTACCCTCACATTAAGAAAGTGTGAATAGGAATAAAGCGGTCAAATAAATGAGGAAATAATGGTGAAAACGTTTTCACCCAAAAACACCATGCGGTTACCACCTCCTCCCATTATTTCACCCTTTAATCTCTTCCTTCATGAGGACAGAGTACGTTTCAATCTCGACTTGTATAAATAGGTCTTACCTATTTCCACCAGACGTCAAGTCTCGGTCGGGAGAAAAATACAACACTCTCGGAAAAGGCAACTTTGCAAGCTCTCCAAAAAGATTTCATCTCTTGCAAGCTTCCTAAGCTTTCACTTTACGATACAAGTCGAGACACTACTCTCCCGGAATTATCTGGTCTCAACACCTTTCTTTGCTTCCCTTCCCAAATCAACCCTTCTCCTCCACTTTGTGACCAAAGCAAGTCCTGACGGCCATTTCTTGGTTTAGGCGGGACTTGTACAGATTGATCTCTCGTATCCATAAAGTGCTCACGTGCGACATATTTGTTTAAGGTTTAAACCAGGTTTCTCACTCACCTACCGAATTTACCAAAATCGGCGGAAACAATTTTTACCCATAAACAATTGGCGACCACAGTGGGAGGATTGATCTATCGGTTACAATACCAACTCCGACTCCTGATTTCATTTCCCGAACGTCAAATCCCAACATGGTGGAACTCAGGTCCGGAGCGGCTACCGAGAACACCAGCACATAACGAATCCATGATGTTAGCGTCTTTCCCAATAACTTTGTGCATCACCTTCTGACTACAGTAACATCGAATACACTCCCTCAAGTGTAACACCGCCAACCACCAGGGCCAGATCCGCTGCCTTCTCTAGTGTCTCTGCACAACCCTCTAATCATGGAAACGAAAATATCTCTTCGGGTGTCATTCCACCAGTCACCAGAGCTAGAGCCGCCGCTATGACCCCAAATGCTTCGTCTAGCATGGCGCCTACGACCACAACTAAGGTTCCAACTACCCCGCCGACGGGACGAGAGACCGGAGGGACCAGAGGAAGTCGTCCTTACGTCACCATTGCTGATTTGCTGGAATGACAAGAGATGCTCGCCAGAGCCCAGAAGGATATGGTTTCAACGCAGAAGGAGGTACTCATCTTTCTCAAGACCCTGACAGAGCGACTACCACGTGATTCCCGTCCTCCAGAGCCGCTTAGGAATGTCTCCAACAAGCCCGACGCTAGCACCTCGGCGGAGCACGCCTCCACGGATGAGGAAACTCGCTAGAATCCCGTTGGAAGGAAATCGATCGCCCAACTTCGTCACGAGAGAAGATTTGGAACAACTTATCCGCAACCGAATCAAGAATGATGAGTTGGACGTGCATCATCACCAACCCCTTTACCCATCCGAAATGCGAGAGAATCCCTCTCCCAAGGGGGTACTCTTCTCCTCAATTTACCCCAGTGCGATGGTACCGGGAATGCACATGAGCATGTCTCTCGTTTCCTAGAATCCCTAGGTGAACATTAATATAATCACGTTCTTTATTTAAGGGAATTCTCAAAATCACTTACTTTGGAAGGGTGTATACATGGTACAACGGCATCCCACCAAACAAAGATTCCCAACCTGGAGTAGCATGGTCACTTGCGTTTGACAAGAAATACTTCTTCGTGTCCGAACAAGTTACTTTCCCAGGACCTCGGAAGAATGTACCGGTGGGATAACGAACATCCGAATGATTTCGTCAAAGGTTCGGGGTTCAAGCACTCGACTATCACGACCCAAACGTGACCGAGCAACAACCGGTGAACACATGTATCAATGGTATGGTTCCAATTTACCGCGCCACTGCTAGAAAACTTGCGCTTCCAAACGTTCTCCGAACTCCATGAAGCCGCCGACGATCTGCAACAACGGCACCGACATTGCGGGAAAGAGCTAAGCCAAATCGAACCGAAGACATGCGTGAAACTCGCGGGAATATACGCCTCATCAGCAAATAATTTAATGTCGGCTCATCCTCCGTGAACATAGTAAACGAAAGGGGAAAAAGGAAAGCCCCAACTACGAGCCACCAGCCAAAACGTGAAGCGCCGGTGCAAACGGGAACCCCACCACGAAGACCCGTCACTAAAACTCCCATGCAGCATCATGAGACCGAAGGAAATACCTTTGATTTCCCGTTTCCCATCGAGGAGGTGATTGACCTCCTAGAAGCATGGGTTCAAGATGATATTATCAGACTGCCACCTCCCAGACGTCTACCAACTGAGGCTGAGATGGTGAACCCCAAGTACTGCCACTACCACAGGTTCGTTCACCACCCGACCAGCGATTGCAACGGACTAAAGAATATTTTCAAAGAAAGGATAGAAGCGGGAGGACTCCAACCCGGGAGATGAAAGAGTGCATCGAGACCCACTCCCAATAAGAAACTGTGGGTCCTCCGGGGACTCCGTGCACGAGACTCTACAATCCATGATGCAACATGTATGCGAAATTCTCTATCTTTCCAAGGTGCAGCGCCAAGATATTTTCGGTGCTCTCAATCGTGTTGTATCCGGCAAACGACTTTTCTCTCCTCGGAATCCACGCCGGGGGCCAAGCTTTCCAAACGGGAAGAACCAAAAGGGAGAATCGGGACTGCCCGACCATGTCCGTTTAAGAGGTAACGAATTTGACGACACGCTCATCGACACGGCCTCGACCACAACATCATTACTTTCAAGACACTAAAGGCGGAAGGATTTAAAAAACAAGATGCTACCTATTCCCCATCCGTGATTAAGAGCTTGAGAGGAGAAACTTTGAACACGCATGGCTACATCAACCTAGAGATCAAGATGGGAGACGCTATAACGCATAGCAAGTTCCACATTGTCAAAGAACTAGATCATGACATGATATTGGGACGCTTATGGGTGCTCGACAACAAAGCGAAATTGTATGTACACCCTCTGCCAACGTCCACGCCCGAAGGAATTCCCAACAAATCATCCCACGGATTATCGCATCAACGAGCTATTGAAGGAACCCTAAAATCCGGAGAGGACCCGTTGGCGCTAGCTCATGGTTTTCAAATGCAAGTAAGTCTAACCAAGCAACCTTTTACGCAGCCGGTCTTTCCTCCCCATTCCGTCATGGGGACTCGGCGCGATTACTGACACAAACGTTGTCAAGAAATGTGATTGGGAGCTGGACCATTTGAACTCTTTGCAAGAAGCTTGGAAACTTCTATTGAAGCCAACGAAGCCAAGACTCAAACGGTTTCACGACGTCTGAACCCGTTTTCAATCGGAGATGTAGTGGTTACGGAAAGCTCGTTTGAAGTTGGGAAGATGACGGTAAAAATGGATTTGCCCAATGAAGGAGAAGACGAGTACATGTCTGGTTGCGGATACCCTTTTGGGAGGATATTGCAAGCTCATCAATGCGAGACACACTGAAGGAGTGATAATTCACTCGCGATGGCTCAAGGAATCCAATCCCTAAAATCTTGTACTTCCCAATCACTCCCTACCCCTTTTAGTATTTCCTTTAACAATTTCTCTTAATAGTTGTAATTCCCAAGATGAATACACCGTTTTTATTTATCCCTAAGGGATTCCCTTTTTGTCAAAAAAAAAAAAAAAAAAAAAAAAAACATAAATACATCTCTTTCCAAGCGAATCCTCCAGATATCAGAGAAATACATCAGATAAACCTCGAAAATTATTGCGAGCCATTATACCACAACCTCTTTCAAAAAATATATATGAAGCAAAATGTTGGTGATGAAGAAGAAGGAAAAGATGAGTTTACAAAAAAAAAAAAAAAAGGGACACCAGGGGAACTAAGCAGCTAACAGGAATAACAAAAGGGAAGAACTAGCCCTCGAAGGACGGAGTACAAGTCCCCTCGGGTAGGACTATCTTCAAGGTCTTCCCCCAGCAATCCCTCGGGAAACAAAGGTTTCATTCAACGGTGTTGGCAGCAGCAACCTCAACATCCCATCCCGAATCAACCACAGCGGCAACATTGTCCTCCCCGACGACCGGTCCAGCATACGCCACCATGACCCCTCCGGTATCACCAACGACACCTTTGGCATCAACTTCAGAGGGTATCTCGTTTCCGTCATATGCTCCTTGAAGGTTTTCTCGGCGACACTTAAGAGAAAGTTTTTGATTCATCCACATAAGAGTCAAGAATCATGGCGCTCTCCTCCAAGACCACCACACGTTCACTTTTCCGTCGTTTCAACCTAGAAAAAGGTCCGATCCGCCCCATACCCGGATCGAGGAAAGGCTTTGCCATACTGAAACCTCTCAACATGCCAAGACTCTTCCTTGTTCTCTCGCCCCTCGTCCATGCTCACTGAACCCAAGAAAGTCCGAACATGCACATGTTCTTCAAGGGGATAGATGGAAGGGAGGTCCTTAATGATTTCACCAGATTCGTGGAATGGAGATTCAATCCAAACCAGTGCCTCCTCAAGAGAAGAAGATCGATCTCCGCCAAGTCTGAAGTCCTTCTCCAGAAGAGTTAAAGGCGCAGACCATCCACAGAGGGTCCCATCATACACTGAAAAAGATGGGAAAATGATCCAGTTCCATCATGTCTATACACATATAAAAGAGGATAACACAGACAGAGAGAAGAAGAAGAAAACATACCGTATGATCTTCTTAGCCCGAATAACGCTAGTCGGAGTGCTTTTAAAAGAGTCGGACCTCGCGCCTTCACCGGAGAACCTGGCTGGTTAGAAGATGATTCGTCTACGTGCGACATGATGAAGGGGAAAAATTCAACAAGAAGAACCCTTTCTCAAACGAGGGAGATGATGCAATTACGTTGGGTATGAATACGGAAACTTAAAGAAGGAAAGGAAGTAATGATGGACGTAACGATTCCGGATTTTTGGCATGGATGATGCCCTGATTGAAGCCACAAGCGTGAAGGAAGGCAAAATAAGGAAACTTTGCTATTTGTAGAAACACTTACTCCCTCCTTGTTTTCACCGGTCCCATCAAGCTTGCGCCAGTCTCGCCCAACTTCCCAATGTTGCCCAAGTAGCACCGGTCCTACCAATTGCGCTCAACTTCCCAACGTTGCCCAAGTTGCACCGGTCCCACCAATTGCGCCCAACTTCCCAACCGCCCAAGTCACGCCGGCTAGGACGATCAACTTCCCATCTTGCTCACAGGTCCCGCCTCGGCTAGCACGATCAACTTCACACTTTGCGCCGGTCCTTGCTGGCACGCTCGGCTTCCCCATCTTGCGCAAGTCACGCCGACTAGCACGCTCGGCTTCACACTTTGCGCCGGTCCCACCAGCTAGCACGCTCGGTTCCCAACTCGCAACAACTTCTCAATGCCGCCTGACTTCCTGTCTCTCCGTTAACTTCCGATTGTGCCCGACCTCTCCGATTTGTGCAAAAGCGCCGAGGCAAGGATTCCAAATCCTATTTATAAAAAAGGTCGGACAAGCCTCCTCAATTCTCTTTTACGATTTGTTGTTGATAATTTGTCACCATCTTATGCTTACCTCGCAACAAAGCTCATGTTCCGAGCTAAGCATGGGACTTAATGTTGATGGTGGTTTTTAGACAACATGTATAATCGTAAAACCCCGAATAACCTAATGTCACCATGACACATTTATTAGAACATTTAATGCATGTAATCACGAATTAATAGGGGTATTTTTTCAAATTAGGGTTACGATGAACAAAACCCTAATTCCCATCCTCATAGCGATGGCAAATCATGCCAGACCACACCTATCCCAAGCTAGCCGCACCTTTGTGCCAATGGCAAATCATGCCAACCACACCAAAACGCGCCAAAGCATGCCAACTATAATAAATCTGCAAGTGACGCACGATGATTACGCGTTACAGAGTTGCAGGCCAAGTCTGTGGTCCGCCGTAATGGTGCAATGCGAAGCCATAATAGCGGTATTACTGTATAGATTGGCAAGTGTCAAGAATGGCATAAACCCACAGGGCCAATGTAATGCAAGTGCAGCATTACATTGTAAACACATTTGGCTAAGTGATGAAGCTTATTGGCCGACACAATGAAGCTTCATTGAAGGTTTGGCAAGACATGGCCAAAATGACAGATGCAACATGCGATGTTGGCATCGATGCATATCCATGGAATTGAGTTGGCCCAAGCTCAAGGTGGATGCAAGAGTAAAGAATAGGCCAGGAGTTGGTCTATGGCATTAGTTCAAGGCTGGCCAAAGCTTGAACAATGCAAACAAGCTAGTAATGCAAGAGTGGCATTACTATTGTCAAGCAAATTGGCGAAGTGAAGCATATGACGCATGAGTAACCAGAATGAGCTTAAGGAGCTGGCCTCGGTGATTGAAGCACAAGGATTGTCCGTGCATTATCTTAGTGTGATAAGCATGCAGGGCCAAGATGGCTGAGCTTAGAGGCGAGGCAGAATTCAGTAAAGCACAACAATGGTGCAATACGGCTCAAGTGACGGTTACAAGTTGGTTACGAGCTTCACAAGCATGCCAAACGTGTGAGACAATGGAGAACGGTTATAAAAGGAGTTTATAACCATTTGTGAGTGTTCATAACCACCAAGAACAGGTGTGGCACCTGTTGGCGTGACAACTCAAAAGGTGGGAGTTGAAAGTGGCGGTTATGGAAACTACTTGGACACTTGGCTGTCCAAGGCTTGTGCAGCGTTGCACAGAAGTTTTGGCCTGATCCTAGCATGTATAAATAGCTTAGGAATCAATAATGTTAGTGTTGTTCGTTTTGAGAGAAGAACCACTAATGTAGAGAGAGTTTTAGGCATTCACCAAGAGGGTGAATGGCCTGTTTGGTCCATGTGATGGACTGTTTTGTATAATCTTCCTTAATGCAATAAAATGGGTTTATTGTGTTAGTTTCTTGTGTTCATTATGTTGCTGATCTTGTGAAGTTGTCAATTAGTTTGATGCATGGCAGAACCTCTTATGCTTATGGGGGCATGAAGAGTTAGAGAGAAAGAAGAAAAGACTTCCGTTGTGCAAAGCCTTTAGAGTGAAGGCAGATGCATACTTTGATGCAAGTATGCAAGGCTGAGTACTTGTGGGTGATGTTGAGTCACTGAACCACGTAGTATTGCGGTCATGTCCCATGAAAATTTTAGGCGATTAAATGGGCATGTGACAATTGGTATCGAGCTGTGTTAGGGGACACGATTCTTTGATTTTTCTCTCTTTTACTCAAGTTAATGTCATTTGTTTGTCAAATTCAGAGGTGAATTATTTGGGTTTCACTAGTATGAATACTAAAAGAAGTTGTTCTTGTGTGGAAAGATCAATTGGAAGGAACTTTGAAGCTTGTAGTAGCAGCAGGCCATGAAAGTTTATGACAAAGGTGTCAAAATTCCATCCCAAAGTGTTAGGCGAACAGCGCAAGAGTCATTGAAAACCTGGGTTTTCAAGTGATTGCATGACAAAACTAAGGAGTATGCTGACTTCTATGGTGCAAGTCAGGTGTTAAAGTCCATGTTTCTCACAAGTATGCGAAGATTATGCATTTGGAATGCATTGTTTCGTAGTGTTATCAGTAGCAAGTACATTACATGTGTGGTAATGAGAATTTTGCGAAAATTCCTGAACTCAAAGAAGTTGATGGCCTTTGCAGTGGCAAAGTAGATGAAGAACATGTCTATGTGATAGATTGAAGGTGTTTTCATCGTACCCAGTTGATGGAAGATTATAGTTATCTCTCTAGAATGCATGTACCTTGGTGGTAATGCAAAGTCTGGTTGCGAACCAGCATGTTTATGGCAATGTGATGCCATGAAAGAAGAATTGGAGGGCCAATTCTTATCTAGCATAAAGCTTATTGAAAGGCTGAAGAAATAAGCGCAAGTTAGGGAAAACCGATACACGGTCTTGCGTTTGCAAAGAGTTCTTCGATGCTAGATGAGCACAAGGAGTGTGCTTGCACAGTTTATGAGTGGGATAAGTATGCTTGGACAAGGGTGTCCAAAGACCTGCATTTGATCAAAACCACAAGCGGATGTTCTTGTCAACCGCAAATCAACAATTGTTGCTACTCAAGTTGATTTTGGCGAAGGGAAAAGACAAGAGTAACCGGATGTGCATGGGCGAGAAAATGAGTTCCAAGTTTGAAGAAGAATGCGGCATTCTTGCTTCATGGAACGTAGGCGGTGGCGCCTCATTTGCAAGGATTGTGCCTTGTTAATATTGTCCAAGATAATTGTCCGCGGAAGTCATTGAGTGATATGACTTTGTTTGAGCTCTATGGTGATGCTCAATCACCAAGTAAAGTCCGTTCCGATTGTGCAAAGGTGCACAAGTTTGTGTCAAGATTTGGATGCTAATTGGCATAGCATGTATGCAATAATAGCATGCGCCAAATGGGATTTGGGTATGGCCAGAATGCATAATGCGTGAAGAAATGCAAGTTAGGCAAATTGTGGATGCGGAAAGATAAGGACAAAGTAGTGGTGATGCATAAAGATGGCATGTGACCATTATTGAAGAAATCTTCATGAAAGATAAAGCAAAATGATAGCATCAGTCTAAAAGGAGTATTCAACTAATTGTCAATTATAGTGTGCTTCGTTATGGGAGTGGCATACGAACGTTGATAGTTGGAAGAATGCATGTGGCAAAGTGAATTGCTACATTGGGGACGAGTGGGTGCTTGTCTCGCTTCCTTTGTTGCTTAGAAGCGAAGTTGAAGTCAGTATTGCAAGGCTTGTTAGGTCTTACAAGTTGCAATCGGTTGGCGCAGTATTTGCTCAAGTTTGAGTATACTTTCGAGTTTAGGTCGAGTGGACCTTGGTGTTGGAATGAAGTCTCTACATGTAAGGTAGTAGTGAATGAGGGTATTTGAAGTGAAAGATCTTGCCTCTTTCGTTCAAAGTAAAGCTAGTTCGCGTGGAAGATGCTACATAGCATATTAAGCCAAAATATGCAATAAGACGCTGAAAGTGAAAGAAGCAAATATAGGAGTTGGTGGCATAGTCGAGTTTGCTGTTGAGAGTTATGTTGAAGTGCGAAGGCATTTGGCAGGTGAATGCATGGAGTAACGCAGCAAGAATGAAGATGTAAGTCCATCAAGTATATGAGTTGAGAGTAACTCATAGTTAGGAAGAACATGATGTTGTTTTTCCGCTACATTAAAGCGTAGCAGTTTGAAAGAGCAAGTGATGCTTAAATTGTTAGTTTCAAAGGCGCGTGAAGAGGATGCAGGCCCGAGAGGCGTTGTGATGTCACGGGTATCCTAAGTCATGACTATACCAAAGTCATGCATTTCAATCATGATGTTGCGACAATGCAAGCAAAGAACAGCAAGGTGCAAGTTCTTTGGCATACAAATAATGCAAGTCTAAGAAGGTGAAGTTTGCAATATGATTTGGAGGCCAAATCTAGTGAAAGTGCTGATGTTTGCAAGATGCAGCAAAGGCTATAGATTGTGGCGCATACCAAGAGTGGTATGAAGTCGTAGAGTGCATACCTTAAGGCATGGCATGATTTGGCGTAGGCGCATATGATTGAAGAATTGAGGCCAAGTCTCGTATAAGTCCTGTCAAGTTGGCGTGGTGCAACTAAAGTCGGAAAATGGAGGCATAAGGCAATGGCAATGATCAATGTGATCAGTTGGGAAGAATCATTACTTGTGTACACTTAGGCACAAATGATTCATGCGAAGTTCAAGCACAATTCAGGGAATTGGCAAGAAGAATTTCCAAGTTGCATTTGGGTGTTGATATGCGATTGTAGTTGAAGTTGGAGCGTAGGCCAACGTGACAACAACAGTGCAAGTCAGTAGGATCAATGGCAAGGCAGTAAGCTAAGTGATGGCATTTGGTACTAGGCATAGAAGTTTTGGCAAGGTTAAAGGCCAAGAATAGTTTGGTCTTTGATTTACGGTAGGGCTCGAGAAGTGTACAAGGCCGGAGAACAAGTATAACGAGTATACTTTGATGCGTTCAATGAGGGCGTTGAACGGATTAGGTGGGGAGGTCTATAACAGTGCTGCAAGTAACGCACGATGATTACGCGTTACGAGTTGCGAGGCCAAGTACGTGGTCCCGTAATGGTGCAATGCGAAGCCATAATAGCGGTATACTCAGTATAGATTGGCAAGTGTCAAGAATGGCATAAACCCACAGGGCCAATGTAATGCAAGTGCAGCATTACATTGTAAACACATTTGTCTAAGTGATGAAGCTTATTGGCCGACACAATGAAGCTTCATTGAAGGTTGGCAAGACATGGCCAAAATGACGAGATCTGACATGCGATGTTGGCATCGATGCATATCCATGGAATTGAGTTAGCCCAAGCTCAAGGAGGATGCAAGAGTAAAGAATAGGCCAGGAGTTGGTCTATGGCATTAGTTCAAGTCTGGCCAAAGCTTGAACAATGCAAACAAGCTAGTAATGCAAGAGTGGCATTACTATTGTCAAGCAAATTGGCGAAGTGAAGCATATGCCGCATGAGTAACCAGAATGAGCTTAAGGAGCTGGCCTCGGTGATTGAAGCTCAAGGATTGTCCGTGCATTATCTTAGAGTGATAAGCATGCAGGGCCAAGATGGCTGAGCTTAGAGGCGAAAAGAGATTGATAAAGCACAACAATGGTGCAATACGGCTCAAGTGACGGTTACAAGTTGGTTACGAGCTTCACAAGCATGCCAAACGTGTGAGACAATGGAGAACGGTTATAAAAGGAGTTTATAACCATTTGTGAGTGTTCATAACCACCAAGAACAGGTGTGCACTTGTTGGCGTGACAACTCAAAGGTGGGAGTTGAAAGTGGCGGTTATGGAAACTACTTGGACACTTGGCTGTCCAAGGCTTGTGCAGCGGTTGCACGAAGTTTTGGCATGATCCTAGCATGTATAAATAGCTTAGGAATCAATAATGTTAGTGTTGTTCGTTTTGAGAAAGAACCACTAATGTAGAGAGAGTTTTAGGCATTCACCAAGAGGGTGAATGGCACATTTGGTCCATGTGATGGACTGTTTTGTATAATCTTCCTTAATGCAATAAAATGGGTTTATTGTGTTAGTTTCTTGTGTTCATTATGTTGCTGATCTTGTGAAGTTGTCAATTGGTTTGATGCATGGCAGAACCTCTTATGCTTATGGGGGCATGAAGAGTTAGAGAGAAAAGAAGAAAAGACTTGGTTGTGCAAAGCCTTTAGAGTGAAGGCGGATGCATACTTTGATGCAAGTATGCAAGGCTGAGTACTTGTGGGTGATGTTGAGTCACCGAACCACGTAGTATTGCCGGTCATGTCCCATGAAAATTTTAGGCGATTAAATGGGCATGTGACACCAACCATGCTTGGCCGCACCTCTGTGCAAATGGCAAATCATGCCAGCCACACCTAGCCCAAGCTATCCACGCCATGCAAATGCAATCTGCCTTGGACCTAGCTACGCTAATCACGCCACACCAAGCCAAACACACTTACCTTGGCCCTATCCACACCTCTCTCCCTATGGCAAATCATTCCAATGCCAGCACTGAACGCACCAAAGCATGCCAACCATGCTAGCCGCACCTCCGTGCCAATGGCAAATCATGCCAGCCACACCTAGCCCAGGCGAGCCGCCCCTCTGTGCCAATGGCAAATCATGCCAGCCACACCAAAACGCACCAAAGCATGTCAACCATGCTAGCCGCACCTCCGTGCCAATGGCAAATCGTGCCAGCCACATTTAGCCCGAGCTAGCCGCGCCATGCCAAACACACTCTGCCTTGGCCCTAGCTACGCTAATCACGCCACGCCAAACCAAGCACTCTGCCTTGGCCATGCCAAAATGGCGCCGCGCCTAGGCTTGCAAACCATGCAACCTAGGAAAAATTGGCCACGCATGCCATTGGCACATGCCAACGCGCACGCTGGTAGCTTTACCTACCACGACGCGACCCAAGTTGGCCACGCATGCCATTGGCACATGTCAACATGCTCACTGGTAGCTTTTCTTATCGTGCCATGGCCCTAACGGCCGAGCATGCCATTGGCACATGCCAACACGCATCGGCCCAGCTTTTCTTACCCGCCCATCACCCTAATGGCCGAGCATGCCATTGGCACATGCCAACACGCATCACCTGGTAGCTTTTCTTACCATCCCACGGCCCTAATGGCCGAGCATGCCGATTGGCACATGCCAACACGCATCCTTTGGTAGCTTTTCTTACCAGGTAGTGACCCCAATTGGCCACGCATGCCATTGGCACATGCCAACACGCTCACTGGTAGCTTTTCTTACCAGGCCACAGCCCTAATGGCCGAGCATGCCATCGGCACATGCCAACACGCATCGCTGGTAGCTTTTCCTACCAGGCCGTGACCCAAATTGGCAACACATGCCATTGGTACATGCCAACACGCTCACTTGTAGCTTTTCTTACCAGGCCACGGCCCTAATGGCCGAGCATGCCTTTGGCACATGCCAACACGCATCGCTGTAGCTTTTCCTACCGGTAGTGACCCAAATTGGCCACGCATGTCATCGGCACATGCCAACACGCATCGCTGGTAGCTTTCTTACAAGGCCATGGCCCTAATGACCGAGCATGCCATTGGCACGTGCCAACACGTATCGCTGGTAGATTTCTTACCAGAACATAGCCTAACGTCCATGCGTGCCATTGGAACATGCCAACACGCATCGCTGGTAGCTTTCTTACCAGAACATAGCCCTAATGGCCGTGCGTGCCATTTACACATGCCAAACACACATGCTGGTAGCCTAACTTGCAAACCGTGCAACCTACCACCAAGGCATTCCACACACGCCATTGGCACTTGCCACACACGTCACTAGCAGCTACGCATTGCCACTTACACTCAACGTACAACCTACCACCAAGGCATTCCACATGCCATTGGCACATGCCACACACGCAACTAGTAGCTGCGGCATTGCCACTTGCACTCAAGGTGCAACCCGCAACAAAGGCATTAGCACATGCCAATGGCACATGCCACACGCGCCACTAGCGCAGCGCCACTTGCACTCAAGGTGCAACCAACACTCGAGACATCAACACAAACTGGGGGATGCTTTCGGGGTCTTGGTTTGGCGGTCACGGCTTGCGGCGTACACTACGCTCACATTAAGAAAGCATGAATAGGAATAAAGCGGTCAAATAAATGAGGAAATAATGGTGAAAACGTTTTCACTGATAAACACCATGCGGTTACCACCTCCTCCTATTAGTTCACCCTTTACTCTCTTCCTTTATGAGGCCAGGGTATGTTTCAATCTCGATTTGTATAAATAGGTCTTACCTATTTCCACCAGACGGCAAGTCTCGGTCAGGAGAAAAAATACAACACTCTCAGAAAAGGCAACTTTGCAAGCTTCCTAAGATTTCACTTTCTGATACAAGTCGAGACACTGCTCTCCCAGAATTATTCTGGTCTCAACACATTTCTTTGCTTCCCTCCCAAAATCAACCCTTCTCCTCCACTTTGTGACCGAAGCAAGTCTGGAACGGCCATTTCTTAGTTTAGGCCGGACTTGTACAGATTGATCTCTCGAATCTATAAAGTGCTCACGTGCAGCACATTTGTTTAGGGTTTAAACCAGTTTTTCACTCACCTACCGAATTTACCAAAATCGGCGGAAACGATTTTTACCCATAAACAGAAGTATAAAATCAAAGACTGGAATAAGGATGTTTTCGGAAATATTGATCGTAAATGTGAGTCGCAGCTCAGGGAAATTCAATGGTTAGACTAGCGGGGTGATGAAGATGAAGGACTTCAACAGGATCAAGCGATTTCTCTAAACAAGTGAAGGAAAGATTATGAGACCTTGGTTGATACACAGGGAACTTCATTATCTTCAACAATCTAAATTGAGATGGTTTTTAGATGGAGAAAGAAACACCCGCTTCTTTCATCAAATAGCAAGAATCGGAAGAAGAAGAAA
Source organism: Papaver armeniacum (assembly GCA_023531295.1). Taxonomy (NCBI): domain Eukaryota; kingdom Viridiplantae; phylum Streptophyta; class Magnoliopsida; order Ranunculales; family Papaveraceae; genus Papaver; species Papaver armeniacum. The sequence goes on along the minus strand of JAJJWW010006376.1, from coordinate 328,879 downwards.
CACTTTTTCCAAACTAAAGATAAATGGGGCATGGGTGGAAGATAAAATGGCAATAAAGGATGGGATAGTTGATCACTTCCAAAAAGTTTTTCTTCGATGATGACTCGCGGGTTTCGCTTGAAGTTATGAATTTTAACACCATTTCTTCTTCGATACTAGTTGGATAGAGAGAAACACGGATGATCTTTGAAATTTTGCTAGCTCTTAAGAATCTAGGACAAGATAAAGCTCAGTCGAATGGCTTTCAAGTCTCCGTTATAGTTTAGTTGTTGGGACTTTATGAAGAATGATATAATGAAGGTGGTCGGGGATTTTGAGAGATGGGGAGCTATTAATTGGAACTCAAATACACTTTTATTTCTATAATTCCTAAGAAGTCTAATGTGGAGGAAATCAAAGACCTTCGTCCTATCAAATTTTTACCTAGCATTTACAAGGCTATCTCAAAGGCTCTAGCAGAGGGTTGAAGATTATGTTACCAAAGCTCATCTCTAATCACCAAAGTGCTTTCATTAAGGGTAGGCAAATCACTAATAGCATCCTCATTGCTAATGAATGTCTAGATTCTAGAATCAAAGAAAAGAAGCCTAGAGTAATTTGCAAAGTTGATCTTGAAAAGGCGTTTGATCATGTGAAATGGTCTTTTTTTTGATGAAGTGTTGCTTCGAATGGTTTTGGAGATCGGTGGAGAACTTGGATTAAGGGTTGCATAGAAAATGTTTCTTTTACATTCTTGTTAATGGCACTTCCCATGGTAAATTTTCAAGTCAAATGGGTCTCGGGCGGGGAGACCCCCTCTCTCTTTTCTGTTCTTACTTGTTTACGAGGTGCTCAATATCATGTTTGAGAAGGCTTACGCCTTGGGTCTTTTGGGGGTTTTTTTAGATGCTAATAATGGCACTAAAGTTACTCATGAATTTGCGGATGATACTTTAGTTTTTATGAATCTTTGCGGTTGATCAAATTCAACTCTTAAAACATATTCTTCTTGTTTTTCAATATGCTTGATCTTCCTACAAATTTTCTAAGTGCGGGGTCTTCGGTGTTGGCGAAGTTTCAAATATTAATGAGTTATTTGAAGTTTTTGGGTGCACTTAAAATCTTTGCTTGCCATCTATCTTGGAATGCCCCTTGGTGATAATTCAAGGTCGGCGTAAAAGTGGGATATGATCATTGAATTTTGTAAGAATAGGTTGGCTAATTGGAAGAAAAGGTTTCTCTCAAAAGCGGGTAAGCTCACTTTAATTAAAAGTGTTTTACTTGGTGTACCTGTTTACTATTTTTCCCTCTTTATGGCTCCAAAGTCTGTTATTAAGAAAATTGAAAAAGTCATTAGGAGTTTTCTGTGGGACGATTGTAACGGGGAAAGAAACACAAGTGGGTCAAGTGGTTTTACGGTTTGTAAACCTCTGAATAGGGAGGCTTGGGTATAAAAGTATTTCTCATTCTAATAGAGCGATGCTCGTGAAATGGTGGTGGAGGCTAGGAAGGGAGAAAAATTCGCCGTGGTTTAAAATCATTAGTGAAAAATATGGAATTACTAATTTGGGTTGGAAAACTAAACCACTAAAGGGGTTTATGGTTCTAGTTTGTGGTGACATATATACTCTGTCTCCAATGATTTCTTTTAATAATGTGCAATTTAAGGTTGGAAATGGTGAACCAATGCGCTTTTGGGAAAATCAGTGGCTCCATGAAGGTATTCTGTCTTCTTTATATCCTAATCTCTACCAATTGTCTACCCTTAAAGGAGCTTACGTTAAGCAATGTTGTTCTACTTCTCTTTCTTCTTTTTCTTGGGATTTGGGGTTTCACACGAGAAGACTCTATGATATTGAAATTGAAGAACTTTCTTCTCTATTACTAGTTCTTGAGTTCTTCTATAGATGAATTGGAAGAGGATGTGATGATTTGGAAGAATCATAAGTCGGGGTTATTCACCGTGGCATCCGCTTATGAGCTTGAAGTTGGTGATACGAGATGTGGTCTCCTTCCCAAAGAAAATTTGGTCTACTAAATGGCCTCATAAGGTGGGGTTCTTTTTATGGCGGGCCACTCTCGGTCGTCTCCCTACTTTAGATAACTTGCGGAAGAGGGGTAGTGCTCGACTACTAGTTACGGCAACCCACAACCAAATATTTGCAAGCTTTGTGATCTTTTTGCGGAAGATGCGAATCATTTGCTTTTGTCTTGTCCTTTTTGCGGTTGAGGTTTGGCATTACTTTCTTTCAGTAGCGAATTTCACGGGTCTCTGCTGCCAGTTTTGTGTTAGAGGTTTTGAAAAATTGAAAGAGCTGTCATCTCTCTTCTCAAGCTAAGGAACTTTGAGATAGATTACCTGCTAGCATCACTTGGAGTTTATGGAAGGAGCGTAATGCTCGTACTTTTGAAGGAATAAAAAACCAAGCTAAGCTATCATTACCGAGATAAAAATTCGGACTATTCATTTGGGCTTAGTTCATCCCGTTTATACGGGGTGTTGAAATTAGTGATGGGATTGTTAGCTGAGTCATAAATTTTTTGATCCTCATTAATTTCCATGTTTTCCTCTTTTCTTCCGTGTTTTTGGGTGGAACACTAGTTTAGTTCCATTGTTTTGATCTCTTTCAGTAAATGGAGATCTGGGTTGTATTTCTTGGTCTCTATCAATACAATTTTGTCATTATCGAGCAAAAAAAAAAAAGATTAATATGATGTTCTTACCTCAACGGTGGAAAAATGAACATAAAACTTACGAAAATATCGAAATCCTTGAAAGCGATTGCATTCTTCAAGAGAAATAGATGCTGTTGAGCAAAACTACCTCCACACTTGAACAATTTCAAGATTTTAAGCGAGAATTTGAAAGGTACGTTTTAGGAGCATACACCGCACGGATATCAATTGTTTTAAGTGGGGATAGTCAAATTCAAGTTCAATCTTTGTTTAAAGTGGGGATAGTCAAATTCAAGTTCAAATCATTTTAGCGAGAATTTGTTTTAAGTGGGGATAGTCAAATTCAAGTGAGGCAAAATAAGAAAAAAAAACAAGACAAGACTAAGCAATGGGCCGGGTTAAAGAAAATGAGACCCGCATCCCACTTAGGTCCTCTTATTTAAGCGATTGCGTTTAGGGTTCATTTCTCTCCTCTCCTTCTCAGATTGATCCTTGCCGCCTCTCACCCTCTTTGTCTCATTCTTGGCGGCCTAAAACAACCACCACCACGAGATCAATAGATCATGGCTTGTGATGTTTTGATGATTATCAACGACAATATTTTCATACTTAGCATAATGATTTCTCCTCTCAAATGTATTATTTTGCATCTTTCTTTTCTACATTTCATTTTTATTATTTACGTTATCAATTAACATTAATTGTTTGTTGTTTCTTTTTTGTTCAAGGTGATTGATTACGGCATACCCGAGCGACTCGTTAATGGATCTATAAGCAACTTGTCGGATTTATGCGTGGGTCATCTCTCCCTTGTATGTTTGGGGTAAGCTTAATTTCCTGTTTCTTTTGACCTTTCTTTACTAACTTTTTCATTCCCCTAGTTATGCCGTAGTCATGGTTTAACCTAACACAAACCATTAGATCTCTGTCTTCGATGCTTAACTTAACTTAGTTTTTAGATGCATGATTCCATTTGATACGTATGTCCTAGATGTCTTGTCGATTTATGAGCATGATTCCATGATCTACTTGTCTTAAATTGGAGGATATAGCTTTTTGAAAAGACTTGGAAATCTAGAGGAGAATAATGTTATAGTGTTGATTTAAAATATATGTCCCGATTTCATATTTGTCAAATGCGGGGGGCTAGGAAAGAGCTAAATGACAATTTTCTTCTCCATCGCTCTATTCCTTCTCGCCATCTCAGTAAATTCAGGTAATATGGCTGTAATTCTCCATGCATGTTCTTCATATACAGAAAAATATCAACCGTTTTCATGTTAATCTCTTTGATTGTTAACGATTAATTACCTTACCAATCGATCTATCTACCTTGCAAAATCAGCTATAGACCAAAACCTGCCACAAAGGACAATGTCAATACCAACATTCAACGTCTTTGAATTTCGGTGCTATCGGCGACGGTGTTCATGATGACACTCGGGTTAGTACCCATCATCAACTAATCGAAGAAATTCATTTTTAATTTTGGCAATAAGTTGAATTTTCATGAGTTAGTTTAGTTTAAGTCTTCATTGGAGGATATAGCTTTTATGAGAAAGACTTGGAAATCTAGAGGAGAATAATGTTATAGTGTTGATTTAAAATATATGTCCTGATTTCATATTTGTCCAATGCGGGGGGCTCGGAAAGAGCTAAATGATGTTGAAGTTGTCGGACTTGGTCGCAAAAACACAAAGGCTGTGAGGTATCGAACTTTGTCGATGAATTATGAGTTTCGTATGCATATGACTATTTAAGAATCATGTAGAAGCTGTTTGAATATGGTAGATATTAGATGGCGGCCAATTACGGAATAAAATGCACGCGACATGAGTTTATATACTAGCAAACGGTGTTTCCATTATTGTGGGAGAAAGTGATCATAGGATACAAACTTGAGAATTTTGGAATTTTATTGTAAGTCTAATGGAGTGAGCGATGCATGATTAGGAACTTATTCTATAAATGAAGGATGATGCATAAAATCAATTGAGATACATGTTTTCATTTAAAGTATCATTGATTTTAATATGGTTTGATGAATTTGTCTTGCTTACATTTGATAAATCTCTTGTGACTTTTAATGGTGGTATGTTTTTGTATTTCATATCTTTCAAATCCTACGAATTTTGTTCATTTGTTCTAGGTCTTGCGATTTTCTACCAAAATATCAAATACGAAATTTCATACTATCTTTTCTTTGAATAATATGACCTTACAATGGGGCCAAGTAGAAAATCAAGCAACCATTTGTTATGGATTTACGCCTAGTTTTAGAAACTTCCATAATGATGAAGTGCAAGCTTTATGTGGACGCTATAGAGATATCATCATAACTAGATATCAACGGAAGCTGGATACACTTATTTACATTTAAAGATACAAAGCCGTATATGACTCAACTTTAACCAGATGCTGCTATACATGTACATATCCTATTATCATAAGAAAAAGTAATTCATGAGACTTGAGAGATTATTTGGTCCTTCATAACGGAGTTTGTGTACGTGATTAGTACTTTGATGTATCTTGCGGGTTTGTGTTTTTAGACGCTGATGTTTAACGAGATAATTATTTGTCTTGCGGGTTTGTGTTTTTAGACGCTGATTTTTAATTGATAATTATTTGTTTACGACATCTTTGTGAATGCTCAAAAAGTAAGTCACATTATTACCAACTACCGGGGTCAAATTCCATGAAAAAAGGGAATTGAAGGGGTCTTCTTTGGAAGGATTTGAAGCTCAAGAAGGACGGTGAACTTAAAACTTGGAGATTCATAATGGATCCCGTCTAATTCCTTTTGGCCATGTCTTGTTTCTTTGTGATGGGTGTGTGCATCCCAACTATGTTACAGTTGAAAGAAATTAGTGGAGCATATAAGACCAACAAGTTACAAAAGAAATTTGGATTACGAACTAGATATGTCTGTTCAATCCAGTGGAATCTTTTTGAAAGAGTGGAATTTACCATAGGGTGGTGTACTATGTAGAGTGAGCGGTGCATCAGTTCATGCCCAGTATATACATGGTGTTTTTAGTTGCTTGACCAACATGGATTATTACATCGACTACTGTTAACATACGAGTAAACTCGGTAAAGAAAGTTAAATTACACGTGTACTCCACATACACCACTTTATGTGTGATTTCAATTGATTGATATTTTTCGATCTATATTTGGTCGGTATTAATTCATTAATATAAGCTCTTGTGAACTCATATGAAAAGTGACTTATTTCGATTTTTGAATGATCTCAAAACTTTCTCATTTCTCTTAATTCTATGAATGAGAAAAGCCTTCACTCATTTCACTGGATCTTTTGAGCTCTCATGACATTTCTCTCTTCTTCAAAAAAAGAACTGTCGTAGTTTTTGCGTGCCACAATCTCTGCCTATATTGGAGCATTGCACTTTCTGAAAGAAAGATGTGCTCGAAAAGGAAAATACTGAGAGCTTGGTCGATTTCGAGCAATGAATCTAGGTGTACTATGTTGTGAACTCATATGAATTTGACGCCTCCAATGCATTACAACTATCTCTCTTAATTAGGGATTAGTAATGGGTAGGGTTAAAGAAAACCGGACCCGCATCCACCCCCTCCTCAGGTCCTCCTATTTATAGGATCACGTTTAGGGTTCATTTCTCTCTAAGAATCAGATTCATTCTTACCGCAGCCTCTCACTCACTCAATAGATCATGGCCTCATATATAGATGATCAATCAACAACTATAAACTTAGCATAATGATTTCTCCTCTCAAACGTAACTAATAAAACCTATTAAGTGACGGATTCCAATTTCTCAAGCTCGTGAATGGTCTTTAAAGTTACTTATGTTTCTCTTTGGTCGTGATATATTTGGGACGTAAGTTTAGCGACTTCCTAGTTTGTTGTCGGGGTTTAACTTCGGACAAACCATTAGATCTCTTGTCTTGTTTTTAACTTAACATAACTTGTATATGGATGATTTCATTTGTTATATATGTCTTGTAGATCTTAAATTGTATGATAATGTTTTCATGTTAGTCTTTCTAGATGTAAAATGTGTAATCTAAGCATTGAAATAGAGTTTATCGGCATAAAGTTGTAGCCATGATTGCGAAAGCATGTATTGTAGCTAACAAAATAAAACGTAAGCATTATTAGAGGCGGTATTCTAAGAGTATTGAATATTGAGAACTTGAATGTAATTGGCAAATTTTTTTTTTTGTTAATTCTGAAAACTAAAAAAGCAGTAGTTAGTTTGCGGCATGTTGTGTGGAGGCGGGAGCCATAAAGGAAGCCAGTTATTACCAAGCTAGTTTGGTCAATTTCCATGCAAGGAGTTTTGATGGGATCAATTAACTTAATTTGGAGATACATAGTGGATGCCTATTTTTTTGGCTGTGTATCTTGATGTGTGTCTTGTGGTGAGCATTGTGTTACGAAATTAGGTAGTGGAGCAAGGCATGATTCTAACAGGACTAATCGTTTAATTCAAGCGAGGTACCCTTTAAATGAGTGAATCTTTGGGAGAATTGGAAATCCTCTACTAGTCAAGATGCATGTGTGGTTAATGTTGAATTTCCCATCCAGTGGTGTAATATGTGGATTGTATATACATTGTGTTTTCCATTTCAATTCCCACAGTAGGCTTGTGTTCGAATCTCTCCAACATCATTTCAATTCCATCTGCTAGTTTTCCAAATCAAATAGAGCAAGAGAAATTGGCGAACTTAAATATTTCAAAGCGAGATGTTTGTTTTTGTTCTTCCACCCAATCATTTATTCTTATAGTTGTAAAGTTTGTTCTTAAAGTCCACTCATAAGCGTAGTGCTTTTCTACTTTTTTGACTGAGAAATACTCCCTCCGTCCCACTATTAAGTGACCTAGTTCAAGTTTGCACAATTTTTAAGGCAAGTAAGGGGAAAAGTATTTTTAAGCACTTTTTATATTTATACCCTTATGGATAATAAATAGTGAAATTTTGAAATGATTTCTCTCAAACTACACCACGGATATTCGCAAACTTCGTACGGTTGAAAATCATTTTAAAACACCTACGTAACGAATATAAACATGACTATTATATTATGCAGATTTCTTATATTTCTTATAATCAATTAAAATGATAATTTTAGGAATATCTCCTTGTTTAGTGATATAGGTCACTTAATGGTGGGACAAAATCTAAAAGTAACTAGGTCACTTATTAGTGGGACGGAGGGAGTAGTTTTTTTCTTCATTTTTATGAATCAAGTACAATTACGATAATTTCGAGGAAAATTAGTATGTGGGTATGATTTTCTCTGGTGGAACATTGGAGGCGAGAAAATATGCACTCTTTCGTCTCTAGTTGGAGTTCTCCAGCTTCTATCCTTTCTTTGAAAATATGCTTTGATCATTGCAATCGCTGGTCGGGTGGTGAACGGACACAATGGTAATGGCAGTACTTGGGGTTCTCCATCTCGGCCTCTCGGTTGGTGGGCGTGCAGGAGGTGGCGGTCGATAACATCATCTTGAACCCAGGCTTCTAGGAGGTCAATCACCTCCTCGGTGGGGAAACGAGAAATCAAGGGTATTTCCTTCGGTCTAATGATGCCGCATGGGAGTTTTAGTGACGGTCTTTCGTGGCGAGGGTTCCGTTGCGCGGCGCTTCACGTTTTTGCTGGTGGCTCGTAGTTGGGGCTTTCCTTTTTCCCTTTCGTTTACTATGTTCACGGAGGATGAGCCGGCTGTTTATGGGTGAAAATCGTTTCTGGCGATTTCGGTAATTTCGGTGAGTGAGTGAGAAAGGATTCAAACCCTAAACAAATGTCTTGCACGTGAGCACTTTATAGGTTCGAGAGATCGATGTTGTACAAGTCCGGCCTAAACCAAGAAATGGTCGTTCCGGACTTGCTTCGGTCACAAAGTGGAGGAGAAGGGTTGATTTGGGGAGGAAGCAAAGAAAGGTGTTGAGGAGAGTAGTATCTCGACTTGTATCGAAAGTGAAAGCTTAGGAAGCTTGCAAGAGATGAAAGCTTTTGAGAGAGCTTGCAAAGTTGCCTTTACGAGTGTAAGTGTAGTATATTTCTCTGACCCGAGACTTGTTGTACGGTGGAAATAGGTAAGACCTATTTATACAAGTCGAGATTGAAACATACCACTGCCTCATGAAGGAAGAGAGTAAAGGGTGAAATAATGGGAGGAGGTGGTAACCGCATGGTTTAATGGGTGAAAACGTTTTTCACCATTATTTCCTCTTTTATTTGACCGCTTTATTCCTTTTCACGCTTTCTTAATGTGAGCGTAGTGTATCTGCTGCATCTTTGTGACCGCCAAACCAAAACCCTAAAGAAGCATCCCCCAGTTTGTGTTGATGTCTCGAGTGTTGGTTGCATCTTGAGTGCAAGTGGTGCTGCTAGTGGCGCGTGTGGCATGTGCCAATGGCATGTGCGGAATGCCTTGGTGGTAGGTTGCACGGTTTGCAAGTTTTGGCTACCAGCGTGTGCGTTTGGCATGTGCCAATGGCATGTGCGGAATGCCTTGGTGGTAGGTTGCACGGTTTGCAAGTTAGGCTACCTGCGTGTGCGTTTGGCATGTGCCAATGGCATGCGTGGCCATTAGGGCCGTGACCTTGATAGGGAAACCAGCTAGCGAGCATGTTGGCATGTGCCAATGGCATGCGTGGCCGTTAGGGCCGTGACCTTGATAGGGAAGCTAGCTAGCGAGCATGTTGGCATGTGCCAATGGCATGCAAGTTAGGGCCGTGACCTTGATAGGGAAGCTAGCTAGCGAGCATGTTGGCATGTGCCAATGGCATACGGGGCCGTTAGGGCCGTGACCTTGATAGGGAAGCTAGCTAGCGAGCATGTTGGCATGTCTTGCAGTGGCATGCGGGGCGTTTAGGGCCGTGACCTTGATAGGAAACTAGCTAGCGAGCATGTTGGCATGTGACGATGGCATGCGGGGCCGTTAAGGGCCGTGATAGGGAAACTAGCTAGCAAGCATGTTGGCATGTGCCAATGGCATGCGGGGCCATTAGGGCCAGTGACCTTGATAGGGAAGCTAGGCTAGCGAGCATGTTGGCATGTGCTAATGTCATGCCATGGCCGTTAAGTAGTGACCTTGATAGGGAAGCTAGCTAGCGAGCATGTTGGCATGTGCCAATGGCATGTGGGGCCGTTAGGGCCGTGACCTTGATAGGGAAGCTAGTTAGCGAGCAAGTTGGCATGTGCCAATGGCATGTTTAGCGTTAGGGCCGTGACCTTGATAGGGAAGCTAGCTGGCGAGCATGTTGGCATGTGCCATTGGCACGTGCATGTTGACCTAGTTGCATGTTTTGCAAGCCTAGGGGCGCTATGTTTGGCGTGGGCCAAAGGCATAGCGGCTTGGAATTATGGCTTGCGGCACGTGTTGGCATGAGCCAATGGCACGTGTGGCCATGTTGACCTAGTTGCAAGTCTTGCAAGCCTAGGGCGCTATGTTTGGCGAGGGCCAAAGGCATAGCGGCTTAGAAATATGGCTTGCGGCACGTGTTGGCATGTGCCAATGGCACGTGCGGCCATGTTGACCTAGTTGCAAGTCTTGCAAACCTAGGGCGCTATGTTGGGCGTGGGCCGAAGGTGCGCAGTATGCGGCTTGTTTTGGCATGGTTGCCATGGTGCGCGAGTGCGGCTTGGTTTGGCATGGTTGCCATGGTGCGCGATATGCGGCTTGGTTTGGCATGGTTGCCATGGTGCGCGGTGCGGCTTGGTTTAGCATGGTTGCCATGGTGCGCGGCATGCGGCTTGGTTTGGCATGGTTGCCATGGTGCGCGATATACGGCTTGGTTTGGCATGGTTGCCATGGTGCGCGATATGCGGCTTGGTTTGGCATGGTTGCCATGGTGCGCGATATGCGGCTTGGTTTGGCATGGTTGCCATGGTGCGCGATGTGCGGCTTGGTTTGGCATGGTTGCCATGGTGCGCGGTATGCGGCTCGGTTTTGGAATTAGGGTTACGTATTTGAAAACCCTAATCTGGTATTTTGAAAAATACCCTATTAATTATTTACACACGAGTTAAATGCTCTTATTCAATGTGTTGCGGGTAACACTAGGTCATGGGGTTTCTGATTTTACCCCTTGCCTAAAAAACCACCATCAACATTAAGTCCCAACAGCTCGGAGCGGGGGCTTTGTTGCGAGTAAGAATAAGATGGTGACAAACTGTTAACAACAACAAGTAAAGAAAATTGAAAGGAGGCTTTTCGACCTTTTATAAATACGATTTGGAATCCTTGCCTCTGGAAGTTTTGCACAAATCGGGAGGCTGGCATAATTGGTGGGCCCGGTCCAATCTTGGAAAGCATGCTTGCAGGCGTGACTTGGGCGGCATTGAGAAGTCGCAATTGGTGGGGCCGGTCCAATCTTGGAAACCATGCTTGCAGGCGTGACTTGGGCGGCGTTGGAAAGTCGCAATTGGTGGGGCGGTCCAATCTTGGAAACCATGCTTGCGGGCGTGATTTTGGTAAAGGAAATCCTTCCCTATTTCAAGTCTTTCACGCCTATATATATATATATATATATATAAAGCCCCTTTTCCCCATTACTGCGCTTTATTCTTTCTTCTTTTTATACTAGCGGCAAAGAGAGGCAGAAGCTTCTAGGTATGTCTTCGAGTACTCTTCTTTCTTTATTTTTTTTTCTATAGGTATAAACCTTAAAAGTAGGCGCTTCCACAATCTTTGCATATGATTCCTTGGCGTGCCTGCGAGGAAAATCTTTGCGTGTGTATTTCGAACCCGTAGAGAACCCTGTATGAATCCCGAAGAAGAATACCGTGTATATGCTTCATATGACTCCGAACCCGCAGGAAATATTGTATATATGATTTTTCTTCTTGAAAGAAGTATCACGCGCGTAGTTTTGGACCAATAGAAAAATGCTCCATATATATTTTTGAACCCAAGAAGGATACGTAGACACACTTGTACCGTATAGAATGCGCGTATATAGTTTCGAACCGGGAAAAATAAAATTTGCGTATATAGTCTTGAACCCGAATAAAATACCGTATATATAGTCTTGAAACCGAATTTGTTGGGTATGATTATGTGTCGGGGAGATAACTTCTTTTCTCCATTTGTTTTGTGCAGATATCTTATTACCAAATTGTTATGAAGGAATTCGATAAGATGTTACACGAACCACATTTCACTTCGTCGAAGGATGCTCATAATTCCAAACCGAACACGGATGATGAATTCTTCACTAGAGCCCTCGCCCCTTCTCGGAAGAATCACCCGGGTTTCGTGCCAATTTTGCTAACCGGTGGTGAGGATGACAGCGGGAAGACACGCTCGGTTCGCCCGAGAGAGAGCACCATTCGGTTTTGTCTTTATAAAGGGGTATATTCCTCTTCCAACATTGACTTTAGGATGTGTCAAAGTCCATTGCGTTCTTTTGACGGATGGGTTGAGTTCATGGTGAGCGGAAGCGCATAAATACCATCTTGACTCAAGCGCGGGTCATTGATGCTATCAAGACTTGATAAATCTTGATTAGGAAGGACATCCCGAGGCTTAGTTGCTTTCATCTCCATATGGTGTTCGGACACCCATACAATCATATGTAGATGGGGTGAGATAACTTTCTCCTTGGAGAGTGTGGCTCTCTTCTTTGAATCTTCCGTGCTTCCGGGAATCTCGGAATCCAATTATCGAAAGTGAGGCGAAGATGCGGGATGACCTGGCCGCTAAGTTGGGGGATTTCGCTCGGAAAGATTCCATTGCGAAGTCGAAGGACTATGCCGGAAAGAGGATGAAAGGTGCCCTTACGGTTGGTGGATATCTCAATGGTTTCGGACGAGTTGGAGCACGAGCAGAAAACGATGATCTTCATGTCGCGGCATTTTTGGCTCTCACGGTTGTCTAGAGACATTTTGATGACGGTTACGGCAAGAAGGGAATAAGACCATAGTTGTTGGCGATTCTTTGTGAAATTGGCAAAGGGTGAAGTTCTTCCCATTGGCAAAGTTTGTTCCTTGGTTCCCTGTATGTGCATCCTGGATCACACTGGTTGCGAACATGCGAGTTTCGAATGGTTTCATGAAAGTGGATTCATATGTGCACGTTGCGTTTCTGCAAGTCGGCTATGGGAGCACTTTGAGAAGTATGCTCCGAAACCGTTGCTTTCGCTTCCGTGAGTTGGGGTGGCTCCGAATTCTTCGATGGGTGAACGGGCGTCCAAGAGTTGGCGTGAGCTTGGTTAGTTTTCTTGATAAGTTGCATGAAATCAATTTTCGTCCATGGGGGCCGTCCATAATTCGGTGACTCAAATTGGCACTTTTGCTTTTGCTCCGCTCATGTCTTTGTCTTTTGATGACGATTTGAGCGTTGGTGAAAACCTGTTCATTCAAAAGCTGCTTGCCGGTTATATCGTCTTTCTTCGTGGGGGCTTTCCGGATAGCTGCTTACAATATTGGCCGTCTTTGCTCGTCACATGGGTTTCGATCAAGGGGTGCCTCTCGTTTACCATCCGGTGATCCCTAAGGATTCGTTGCGTGTCGCCCTTGGCGCCGATGTCCTTAAGCCGGGTATCCGTCTTTCCTTTTCAAATGGGAAGAGTAACCCGACGACCTTCGGCTATAATGAGTTTTGGTGCGACGAGTTTACAATGATCCGCGGTTTTGTGAATAATGCGGTGGAAAACGTTCGTTGCAAACCTTCTCCAGCATTACGAAGGAGTATCCAATGTTGAGAGATCCCAAGCGAAAGTTGCCTAGCAATTCGGAAAGCCCCCGGGCGAGGAACGGAGAACGAAGAATCATCTTTGGCGGGTTCGGACGGTTTCACAAGATCCTCCCACGGCTCTTGTGTCTTTCGGTTCTTCCAATAACCGGGTATGTGTCGCCTCTTCATGGGTTTGTCTCAAAACACACGTGAATTTCGGTGAGAATATGTGTCTTGTTTCCTTCGGCTTCGGTAGTGTTAACGCTTTCGCTTCCCTTGCGTTGCCGGAGACGGCGGTTTCTTCAAGGAATTCGGCGGCAGAGCCTACTCATAGCGGTGATGAGTTAGACAAGAAGAAAGTTCAACAAGCGAGAGTGATTCCTCTGCAGCAACCTTGGTTCTTCTTCGGGAAGCGGTTCGGTGAGTTTCGCGTTTCTTTCTTTCTTCTTTTCTGTTTCTTCTTTTGAAAAATATCTAACTCAAGTTTGCGGGAGGAATCCGGTTCGGAGGATGATTCTGGGATGGAGTCACACAAAACTTGCCTTTGGTGACCACCGCGGTGACTTGGAGATGGGAGTTAGCCAATTGCGGGCACAAACGTGGTTGGACGGTGGATGATTCTCGATGGTTGTTGCGTAGACATGGAAGAAAATCCTTTGCGAGTCGTGAGGCCACTTGCGGGGCGCCATTTTGATCCCCCGTACTTGGTTCCTTATCCGGGTCATGTCTTTGGTTGGAGGTTTTAAGCGTGCGGCTAAGCATGAGGCGTTGTACACGAGAATGGGAGAAGCACGGACATATGGCTACAACCATGAAAGTCACTAGTCGATTCGCGCTGTTTAAGCGTGTGGAAGAGGCTTTGTCTTCCATCGAGGATATGCGTGAGGTGACTGGTCACACCGTTTACGAAGACGTTATTGCCTGGGAGCACCATCGCGACGTGTGCGTGGAAAAGGAGTTCAACACTTCGTGGTTTGTCGAAGGCCTTCTTTGAGATCCAAAAGTTGAAAGATGCGAATCGAAAGCCTTTCCACCGGGAGATCGCCCGACGGGAGATGGAACTCGAAAATCTTTCCAAGATGTTGACTATGAAGAGAGCGACTCTTGAAGACGCAAGGCGACTTTCTCCAAGAAGAGCGGGCTTGTTGGACGATTTTCCTTGAGCGTTTCTCTGTTAAACTTTCATTTAGGTTATTTATTTTTATTTTTTTTGAAAGATATATTGGATGTCCGGTTCAAAACTTAACCTTTGATAGATAGCTGGTAGCTTTTTAGGGTGTTGGATTATTTACGGGATGAATGGTTTTGATAATATAACTACGATTATGTTTTGGGAAAGGAATATTGCTTTTATGAAAGTGTGTGCTAGCAATAGGCACAAGACGCAATAGTATGGCGGTTTTATTAAGAACCTAAAAAAAAGCAGATCGTATATCTTGCCCAATCTAAATTTACTCACTTGCAAACACGCCTCCTTCCAAGTGAAAGGCGGCTTTCTTTGGTAGCATCGCCGATTAGTCACCAATTCTTGGTAGCGTCTTGGCGAGTCCCAGGTTTTACGTGTAGTTTTAACAATTGATAACCGGGTTGCATCTTCAACGAGTCCCGTTGAGTTTTTGCGGACCTGGTAGTTGCGGAAGTCCCCTACCCTCTTGACATCTGGGTCGAAAAACGAGATCGATGATCGACATTATAGCCCGATAGATCAATCCTCATTTGTGGTCGCCAATTGTTTATGGGTGAAAATCGTTTACTGATTTCGGTAATTTCGGTGAGTGAGTGAAACTGATTCAAACCCTAAACAAATGTCTTTGCGTGAGCACTTTATAGGTTCGAGAGATCGATCTGTACAAGTCCCGCCTAAACCAAGAAATGGCCGTTCCGGACTTGCTTCGGTCACAAAGTGGAGGAGAAGGGTTGATTTGGGTAGGGAAGCAAAGAAAGGTGTTGAGGAGAGTAGTATCTCGACTTGTATCGAGAAAGTGAAAGCTTAGGAAGCTTGCAAGAGATGGAAGCTTTTGAGAGAGCTTGCAAAGTTGCCTTTACGAGTGTAAGTGTAGTATATTTCTCCCGACCGAGACTTGTTGTCGGTGGAAATAGGTAAGACCTATTTATACAAGTCGAGATTGAAACGTACCACTGGCCTCATGAAGGAAGAGAGTAAAGGGTGAAATAATGGGAGGAGGTGGTAACCGCATGGTTTAATGGGTGAAAACGTTTTCACCATTATTTCCTCTTTTATTTGACCGCTTTATTCCTTTTCACGCTTTCTTAATGTGAGCGTAGTGTCTGTTGCATCTATGTGACCGCCAAACCAAAACCCTAAAGAAGCATCCCCCGGTTGTGTTGATGTCTCGAGTGTTGGTTGCATCTTGAGTGCAAGTGGCGCTGCTAGTGGTGCGTGTGGCATGTGCCAATGGCATGTGCGGAATGCCTTGGTGGTAGGTTGCACGGTTTGCAAGTTTTGGCTACCAGCGTGTGCGTTTGGCATGTGCCAATGGCATGTGCGGAATGCCTTGGTGGTAGGTTGCACGGTTTGCAAGTTAGGCTACCAGCGTGTGCGTTTGGCATGTGCCAATGGCATGCGTGGCCATTAGGGTCGTGACCTTGATAGGGAAACCAGCTAGCGAGCATGTTGGCATGTGCCAATGGCATGCGTGGCCGTTAGGGCCGTGACCTTGATAGGGAAGCTAGCTAGCGAGCATGTTGGCATGTGCCAATGGCATGCTTGGAGCCGTTAGGGCCGTGACCTTGATAGGGAAACTAGCTAGCGAGCATGTTGGCATGTGCCAATGGCATGCGGGGCCGTTTAGGGCCGTGACCTTGATAGGGAAGCTAGCTAGCGAGCATGTTGGCATGTGCCAATGGCATGCGGGGCCGTTAGGGCCGTGATATGGAAAACTAGCTAGCAAGCATGTTGGCATGTGCCAATGGCATGCGGGGCCATTAGGGCGTGACCTTGATAGGAAGCTAGCTAGCGAGCATGTTGGCATGTGCCAATGGCATGCGGGGCCGTTATGTTGACCTAGATAGGGAAGCTAGCTAGCGAGCATGTTGGCATGTGCCAATGGCATGCGGGGCCGTTAGGGCCATGACCTTGATAGGGAAGCTAGCTAGCGAGCATGTTGGCATGTGCCAATGGCATGCGGGGCCGTTAGGGCCGTGACCTTGATAGGGAAGCTAGCTAGCGAGCATGTTGGCATGTGCCAATGGCATGCGGGGCCGTTAGGGCCGTGAACTTGATAGGGGAAGCTAGCTAGCGAGCATTTTGGCATGTGCCATTGGCACGTGCGGCCATGTTGACCTAGTTGCATGTTTTGCAAGCCTAGGGCGCTATGTTTGGCGTGGGCCAAAGGCATAGCGGCTTGGAATTATGGCTTGCGGCACGTGTTGGCATGTGCCAATGGCACGTGTGGCCATGTTGACCTAGTTGCAAGTCTTGCAAGCCTAGGGCGCTATGTTTGGCGTGGGCCAAAGGCATAGCGGCTTAGAAATATGGCTTGCGGCACGTGTTGGCATGTGCCAATGGCACGTGCGGCCATGTTGACCTAGTTGCAAGTCTTGCAAAACTAGGGCGCTATGTTGGCGTGGGTCGAAGGCATAGCGGCTTGGAATTTGGCGTTGTTGCCATGGTGCGCAGGTGCGGCTTGTTTTGGCATGGTTGCCATGGTACGCAGAGTGCGGCTTGGCATTTGGCATGGTTTCCATGGTGCGCGTTGATGCGGCTTGGTTTGGCATGGTTGCCATGGTGCGCGATGTATGCGGCTTGGTTTTGGCATGGTTGCCATGGTGCGCGATATGCGGCTTGGTTTGGCATGGTTGCCATGGTGCGCGATATGCGGCTTGGTTTGGCATGGTTGCCATGGTGCGAAATATGCGGCTTGGTTTGGCATGGTTGCCATGGTGCGCGATATCTGGCTTGGTTTGGCATGGTTGCCATGGTCGTGTGCGCGATATGCGGCTTGGTTTGGCATGGTTGCCATGGTGCGCGATATGCGGCTTAGTTTTGGAATTAGGGTTACGTATTTGAAAACCCTAATCTAGTATTTTGAAAAAATACCCTATTAATTATTTACACACAGTTAAATGCTCTTATTCAATGTGTTGCGGGTAACACTAGGTCATGGGGTTTTACGATTTTACCCCTTGCTTAAAAAACCACCATCAACAACACCATTAAATTGCTTCTTGATGAGAGCGTCTAATCCCGCGAGTTTCACGCGTGTCTTGATTCGAGTTGGCCTAGCTCTTTCCGATAATCTTTGGTGTTTTGTTGTTTCGGATCGTCTGGCGGCTTCATGGAGTTCGGAGAATGTTTGGAAGCGCAAGTTCTTTAGCAAGGCGCGGTAAATAGGAACCATACCATTGATGCACGTTCACCGGTTGTTGCTCGATCACGTTTGGGTCGTGACGATCAGTGCTTGAACCACCGAACCTTTTAGCGAAATCATTCGGATGTTCGTTATCCCAGGTACATTCTTCCGAGGTGCGAAAGTAACTTGTTCGGACACGAAGAAGTATTTCTTGTAAAAACGCATTGACCATGCTAGTCCCGAGTTGGGAATGTTGTTCGGTGGGATCTTGTTGTACCATGTATACGCCCTTCCAAAAGTGATTTCGAGAATTCCCTTAAACGAAGAACGTGATTATATTCATGTTCACCTAGGGATTCCAGGAAACGGGAGACATGCTCATGTGCACTCCCGGTACCATCGTACAGGGTAAATTGAGGAGAAGAGTACCCCCTTGGGAGAGGGATTCTCTGTATTTCAGATGGGTAAGGGGGTTGGTGATGATGCACGTCCCATTCATTGTTCTTGATTCGGTTGCGGAGAAGTTGTTCCAGATCTTCCCGCGTGACGAAGTTGGGTGGCTGATTTCTTTCAAACGGAATTCTAGCGCGAGTTTCCTCATCCGTGGAGGCGTGCTCCGCCGAGGTGCTGGCGTCGGGGTTGTTGGAGACGTTCCTAAGCGGCTCTGGAGGACGCGACTCACGTGGTAGTCGCTCTGTCAGGGTCTTGAGAAAGACGAGTACCTCCTTCTGCATTGAAACCATATCCGTCTGGGCTCTGGCGAGCATCTCCTGTCGTTCCATCAAATCAGCGATGGTGACATAAGGACGACTTCCTGCTGGTCCCTCCTAGGTCTCGTCCGTCGGCGGGGTAGTTGGAACCTTAGTTGTGGTCGGAGGCGCCATGCTGCTAACGAAACATTAGGGCCGCGGCGGCGGCTCAGCTAGTGACTGTGGTGGCGTGACACCCAAGAGATATTTTCATTGCCGTGATTAGAGGGGTTGTGCAGAGACACTAGAGGAGGCGGCTCTGGCCCCGGTGATTGGCGGTGTTACGCTTGAGGAGTGCATTCAATGTTACTGTAGTCGATGGGTGATGCAACAACGTTATTGGGAGAGACGCTAACATCGGGGATGTGTTCTATCTTTGGTATTCTCGGCGGCCGCTCAGGCCTCGAGTTCCACCATGTTGGGATTTGACGTTCGCTAACCAAGAAGGAAGCATCATGCGCTGGGTGCACAGATCTGGATTCTTGGAATCCACACCCTCGGGACAAAGTTAAGATTATGGAGTGTTTAAGTTATTGAATACTTGTAATACATGCAAGTTGGATACATTTTTTCCAAGCTGGTTTGAATCACAGGCATAATTTTATTCTCGTGGTTTAAATCCAATGGTGGGACGGACTGTTTTTGGGAGAGCTTATCAATGGACCTAGGTTAAAAAAATGAGACCCGAATCTCACTCCTTCGGTCCCCCTATATAAGCTCTTGCGTTAGGGTTCACTCTTAGATTCATTCTTACAGCCTCTTACCCTCTTCTTTATTGTTTTACGCGCCTCAAACACCACACCTCCTCCCACCGATCATGGCGTCGATTATGTCGATGATGATCATCAACAACAACCACTACATATTCAAAGACAATGATATCTCCTCTCTCAATCGTAAGTAATTTAGATCTAACTTTTTGTAGATCTATATTACAACTTGTAATAAAGAATTAATGTTGGCTCCAAATACTTGCGAGAAAGATGTAATCGACATGAAACAACAGATCACGAATTTGACAGAAAAGGTATGTGTTATTGATAAGAATTGTCAATGTAATATGTATTCTACAGGAGATTGTTTGATTTCCTTCTTCCACGTATATCTTGATAAATCTTTCGTGAGCTAGATTTAGAATCGTAAAGAAAAAAAAAAGTTATTGTGGATTTAAAAGACTTCCATCTAATTTTATATTTGTCAATTACATGGGCCTGAAATTGAAGCCGAGAAAAAGAGAAGAGGTTGAGAATTTGGTGAATCAAAAACACAAATGGGAAATCAAATTTTGTCACTAGGGGTGAGTTTAATACAGAGTCTAAAATCAGAAAGAACTGTTTGAATTTGGTGGATTGTAGATGATTAGATAAGATGCATGGTTGGTTGAGTTTTGACTTGGTGTTGTTTATTGGCTAGCAATGAGTGTTGTTCTTCACTTTATTGATTTTTTTGGTGTTCAGAACTTGAGATGTATCTTGGTTTTTGTTAAACGCTAGCATGTTGTGCAGCCATAAAGGAAGTCACACTATTACCAAACTATCAGGGTCAAATGCCATGAGAACAAGGGATTTTAAGGGTCTTGCAGGAAGGATTTAAAGTTCAAGAATGACTGTGTGAGCTTACAACGAGAAGATACATAATGGAGCTCTTATTTATGGTTTTGGCTGTCTTTTTTATTTTGTGGTGGGTGTGTGGGTCCTTCATTATGTTCTGTAGTTAAAAGAAGTTAGTGAGCATAAAAGATAAGCAAGTTAAAAAAAAAAATTGGACAGGACTAGAAATCTGTTCAATCCAACTAAGGTCAAGGTTTATACTGAAGGTGTGTGGTCAATGTTGAATTTACCATAGGGTGTTGTAATATGTAAATTGTGGGTTCTGTTGCTGGACCAACATGGATTATGCCATCTAAATCTTTGTTAATACGTAGTGAACTAGGTAAAGAAAGTAAAATTACACTTGTACACCAAGTACACCATTTCATGGGTGTGTGATTTCTTTGGGTTATTCACACATAGTGATATCATTATAAGTCTATTGATGCGTGACTTCAAAGTGATATTTTTCAGTTAATAATTGGGAATTGATGCCATAATTGTACTTGTGGCAGTGGGTAATTAGCAGATACACTTGCCAATAAAACAATGCGTAATCCTACAATGACAAAAACTTCAGCTTTTGATGTCCCCAATCTCTGTTGCCTTCATGTTGCTCCATAAAGTCGTGTGCACTCGAGATCACAGGTGACTTATTTGTGATTTTAATTTGATTCAATTTGTGATTTTAACTCGGATATTGCGAGAAATGCAAGTTGATGAATTGCCTACATTTTCGAAGGAAGACACGCCATATAGCATTAGACAGAGTCAGACTAGAACCAAAAAGTGTTAATGCAAAAATAGGTTAAAATCCCTTTAAAAAATATTTATACTGGCACACACTAATGGTGTAAACAGAGTATGAATAATGCTTTTACCTCTTGGTCTCTATACCCTTGTGTATAAAACCAACACAGATCAAAAGATCATGGCATGTGATATTGAGGATCACCAACAACAAAAATTACATATTTAGCACAATGATATCTCCTCTCAAACGTGAATGATATGTCTTACTTTTTCTGCATTTCATATTTTTTTTTTAAAATAAATATAAATCGTTTCTGATTGTTTTGGTTTTCAAAGGATTTTTCTGGATCGTTCATGTAACAACCTAATGGACCTGAAAAGGCGATCTCGTTTTCCCATGGTTTCACCTGACCGGTGAAAGCATGCAACTTCTCGTGTTCTCCGTCGCCGTAAGTTTAATTTCATTGTTCTTTAGTTCTGGTCAGGTTTAAAATGAGAAAAATCATTAGATCTACTGTATACGGATGATTTTCATTTGATATATCAATAGATCATCCAGAATTGTAGGATAAAGACTTCGAAATTCAGAGAAAAATAAAAAATAATTGGTAGAACACTTGTCATATTTGTCAACTGCAGATGCCTGGAAGTATAGATAAGAAAAAAAAAAAGAGGTTGAGACTCTGCAATGGCCATGAGGTGTTAATATATTGATAAATATGGTTTGATTAGTTTGTGCTGCTTACATTTGTTGTTAAAAGATCTGGTCATTTTTCTCGTGGTATGTTTAGTATTTCATTATCTTTTTAAATCCTACATATTCTAAGTAATAGTGAAGTGCATAAGTTATGTGGATGCCATATATGATATCAGAACTTGATATAGGGGTTCCCTCTATGCTTAGTTAAATGTAAGGATCCACGCAGTAGAAGATTGAACTTCGAGATGCCGTTATGCAAGTATTTATCCAATGTATGTTAGAAAAAGTAAGGTAACACAATGAGATTATTTGGTCCTTTATGACGGAGTATCTCCAGATAAATACGTGTTTAGAACTTGAGACTATCTTGTAGATTTGATTCTGTTATTCGCTGAAGGAAGGATTTGAAGTGCCTTGAAGGAAGGATTTGAAGCTCAAGAGTGACCAAATGAACTTACAACTTGGAGATACATACAGGAGCTCGGCTTTTTCCTTTTGGCCATGATTTTTTTTTTAAACCTTTTTGGTGGCTTGTCCCAGCATTATGTCCTGTATTTGAAAAAAATTAGTGTCAAAAGAGTGCATATATATTTTGGAAATCCTCAAAGGTCAAGGTTTATACTCAAGATTTATGGTCGGTCTTGAATTTCCATCCACTGGTGTCATATGTAGACTGAACGGTGTATCTACATTGTGCGTTCTGTTGCTGGACCAACATGCATGGATTGTGAAATCTGGCCCTGTTAAAATGTAATAAACTCTGTAAAGAAATTAAAATAACACATGCACTCCATCCACCTTACGGGTGTATAATGTATGAACTCAGTCTATTTGATGTGTGATTTCGGAGTGAAAATTTTCAGTCTATAATTGGGAAATAATGCCACCGTCTCTCTCTCTCTCTCGTACAGGCGGTAGCTGTCTTATAAAATGATCTCATAACTTTTCATCTCTCTAAAATCTAGTGAATACGAAAAAGTCTTTATTCATTTATGAGCTCTCAAAAGCAATCTCTCTTGTCTAAAATCTCTGAGCATTACACTTTGCTAGAAGAAACAATACCGATAGGGTTGGTCTGCTATCAGATTCTTTTCCTTCTCTTAAACTTAGTAACTGGTTTCGTGTAATAGAAATTCAGTATACACTCCATTTGCTCTCTATAAGTGCTTCATTTATTGTTCTTAGTTCCCGTAAGTCAGATTTTATAACATATAACGAAACTAGAGGAAATTAAATTTATGAGCAAATCAAAGTTGAAATCCGCCAACCAGAATGGAAGCAACGTGCGCCCGGTTAAAGAAAATTGAAATTCGATCTGGTCATTTTTGGTTTTTTGTTTTATGAATTAACATATATTCTTTCTTGTTTCTTTCTCTTTTCAAGGAGATCGATAGACGGTGATCAATGGCCAAAATGGATCTAAAAGCATCGTCTCCTTCACCCTTATTCTCATCTGAATTGGGATCACACGCAACCTCTTATTTTCTTTCAAAGTAAGTTCAATTTCCTTTCGATCCATTAGATGCACTGTGTTCTGTGTTTAACAGAACATAATTTGTAAACGGATGGTTTCATTTGACACGTCTGTAGATCTGATCCTCAATTGTTGGCTAAAATCTTTCATGATCTAGACTTTAGAGCAAAATAAAAAGTTTAACTGTGGATTTATAAGACTTTCCCTGAATTCATATTTACCAATTGCAGGGGCTTGAAATTAGCGCTGAGAAAAAAGAAGAGGCTGGGACTAATACTAGTTTAATGGAAACACACAAACGGGGAATCAAATATTATCACTAATGGTGAGTTTCATTTACATATGACTGGATAAGATGCACTTTTTTTTTGACTGGATAAGATGCACATTGGCAAGAGTTGTGACTTGGCGTTGTTCATGTGCTAGCAGATGAGTGTTGACAACCCTAAGATGATTATTAATATTTTGAGTACGATACCTGTGAGAAAGAGTGGTCATAGATTAATAATAAGCAGCTAGTAAATTTTGATTTTGTTGATTGCCGAATTCTAAAAAATAACAGTTTTGTTTGCAGCATGTTGTGTGGAGCCATAAACGAAGCCAAATTATTACCAAACTAGCAGGGTAAACTTCCATGTGAACTAGCTATTTGAATGGTCTTGCAGGAAGGATTTTTGAAGGTCAGAGTGAACTTAATTTGGAACCATACATTGTGGATGTCAATTTCTTTTGGCTGTGTAAGCATGTTTGAGCATTAAAGAAATCATGTAGTAGAGCAAAGAACACCAGCAAGGCATGATTCTGACAGGACTGATTGTTTAACCTAACCGAGGGACTGTCGAAATCCTCTAAGGTCTGAGATTTCTGCTCAAATGCATGTGTGGTTAATGTTGAATTTCCCACCCAGTGGTGTAATATGTGGACTGTATATACATGATGTTTTCTGTTGTTACGGTTCCATCGATTAGTTTTCCAAATCAATGTAAGCAAGAGAAATTTAGATATTTTGTTTTGTTTTTCTGCCCATTTATTTTTTGTTATAGTTGTGAATTTTTTTCTTACACTCCAGTTATAAAGTTAACACTGTATGAGCTATGCATTGCTTTTCTACTTTCTCCACTGGGAAGTGGGAACTAAAACATTGGGGCAGAATTAGTACTAAAACTTTTATTGCGGACATATGCCTAGGCCTTCTTGTGAGAAATCTTCAAGAGAAATGGGTACTGCTAAGAACTACTACCAGGAAAAATGAACAAGTTCAAGATGCAGACAAACACGGTTTAGGAGAGTAGCTGAATGGATGTAGTCGTTCAATTTTACTTTGTGACCATGGTGGAGCAAAGATTAATATGTTCTTACCTCAACGGTGGAAAAATGAAAATGAAACTTACGAAAATATTGAAATCCTTGAAACTGATTGCATTCTTCAAGAGAAATAGGTACTGCTGAGCAAAACTACCTGCAAACTTGAACAATTTCAAGATTTTAAGCAGAATTTGAAAGGTACGTTTTAGGAGCATACCTGCACGGATATTAATTGTTTTAAGTGGGGATGGTCAAATTCAAGTTCAATCTCTGTAAGTCGATCGGAAACACATGAACTTAGTGAGGGGTCAATAACGTGTTGACAACATGGGGAAGTGAAGATTAATATGATGTGCTTAGTATGAAAAACTAAGAGTATTTACCAATGATTCAACACTTTTCTGAGTCTTAAAAGAGACAAATAATGATCTAATGATATCAACTAACAAGTCGCATTTGTCGAACAGTTATCGTTTTGCTTCAAGTTCAAGTTTAGATTTCGGAGTGTTTTAAGTTATTATTGTATGTACTTGTAATAAATGCAAGTTGATACATTGAAGCTGCTGGACTGGCATCGTCGCATGAGCTTTTCAAACAATTTATCCTGTGGTTTAGATCCAAACGGTGGGGAGGGATTAGCAATGGGCCGGGTTAAAGAAAATGAGACCCGCATCTCCTCCTCGAGTCCTCTTATTTAAGCGATTGCACTTAGGGTTCATTTCTCTCCTCTCCTTAGATTGATCCTTGCCGCCTCTTCGTCTCTGTTCTTTGCCTCCTCAAACAACCACCACCACAGATCATGACTTGTGATGTTTATGATGATCATCAACGATGATAATTTCATACTGAGCATAATGATATCTACTCTCAAATGTATTATATTACTATCTTACTTTTTTTTTACATTTCATTTCTATTTATTCTCTTATGAATTAACATTAATTGTTTCCTGTTTCTTTCCTTTTTCAGGGTGATTGATTACGGCATACCGAGCTCGTTAATGGATCTATATGGACCTTCATCTTGCATCAACAGGGCGCATGTGCTGGTGCTCTTTCTTGAAGTAAGTTTAATTTGCTTGTTCCTTTTGTTCCTCTCTTACTAACCTTTAGATGCACTGTCTTCTATGTGTAGGTTAACAAAAATCTATAGATGGATGATTTCATTGATATATCTGTAAATTCTCAATTGTAGGATAAAGAATTTGAAACTTAGAGCAAAATATAAAATTATTGTGGATTTTGAACACTTTTCCTCAATTCATAGTTGTGGATTTAAAAAAATCGTTGTGGATACCCTACCTCCGTTTTGTTTTTTTGACCCTCCCTTAGACCCTTACAGACCCATGGATGGACAACCCAAAGTAGGTCTACCGTCTTCAATGTTTAGCGAAACATAATTTGTATATGGATAATTTCATTTGATATGTCCTAGATTCCCGTTTTAGGATAACTATTTCATGAGATAGACTCAGATGCTTAAAGCAAAGTAAAAAACTATTGTGGATTTATAAGACTTCATCTGATTTCATATCTGTCAATTGCAGGTGCTATGGAGATATATAGAGCTAAAAGAACAAGATGTTGAGAGTTCGTCGCAAGAGCTAAAAGAACAAGATGTTGAGAGTTGGTCGCAAAAATACAACATCTATGTGGTATCAAAATTTGTCGGCAGTGGTGAGTTTTATATACACATGACTGTCTAAGAATCTTATGGAACTTTTGAATTTGATGGATGGTAGATTGCATGAACAGATAAGATGGTGTTGATTATGCGCGAATGAATGTTTTCCTTCACTAATGCAAGTGAAGCTTAGGTGATTATTGATTTTCTTCTATACATGTGAGAAAGAGTGCTCGAGCCTATAAGCTTGTAATGTGACTCGCAAGTTGTTGTCCTATGTATGTATGCTATAAGCTTATTATTCTTTGTTTGCTGAGATGCATGTGGATCTATAAAGGAAGTCGACTATTACCAAGCAAGCGATATGAATTTACACATTTTGAAGATTTAGTGATAGAAGATGATATTGGAGGCATTTTGATAAATTCATCGTATTTTGATGGAACAGACGATTGTTTTCCTCCAACCTCAAGTTTTTCCTCCAACCTCAAGTTCTTGGAGGAAATTTGTACAGATTGTTTGGTCTTGTACAAACCCAATTTATCCGTCACATGTGATAACTTAAGAAATTGTTAGGAAGCATTTGTGTTGTATTCTCTTGGAACATATTTAGTTCTCCAATTAGGTAAGCTTGACATCTCTGTCTTTCACATCTTGACCGAGATACTTCTCTTGCAATTTTTGACTATGGTTGTTCATATTTGTGGTAGTAGGTGGTGAAGGAAAAGCTGTACAACTACTCGAATACGAATCAACAAAACAACTCTCCGAGACATCACTAGAGGAAAAGAACAAGAATGAGACACTAAAGTGGCGCAAAGATTGAAAGTAAGAAGGAACAAAAAAAGAATTCCACAATGTAGAGTCAAAATATGAATAATAATAATAAATTATGGAGATTTCTATGTAGACAAAAATAATCTTCAAAGTACACAGAGGACTGTTATAATTCAAATTAACGGATGTATGATCCACCAAAACAAATATGTCTCATCTCATAGAACACTCAAAATAGAACTTATATGTTCAACAGGCAAGACTAAACTATTTGGTGTGTTGCTCCTGCCTCAAATCTTCCAACACAAGTCCGCATAGTTGAACACCACAAAAGTCGCATTCCTCACGTGAAAGTCATTAAATCGGTATCAAACCCCTTTTGAAGGTCCACGAGTGACATAGTGATGAGGTTGATTTCCATCGTCTTCCAACTCTATCACCTGCCAATTCCTTCGTTACATTGCACAAACATTGTAACTTCTCATTTATCATAGCTTGAGCTGATTAAGACGACGACACCCTGTTCTTTCCTCGACAAATAGTTTCCTATATTTTATTTCAGCGTATCTTGGAAGACGATAATAACCTTTGTATATCTGCATCATCTTTTCGAACCTCATGTTGTTTTTGTATTGAAGACCTAGAATATCTAAGGATGTGATTAATCTTTGTACTCTCCGACACACTTTACCAAAAAGCTATACCCAGATTCTTGTTTTCTTCTAGTTGTTTTTCGTAACTCAAGAGATTGGAATGCGTATCTTGATTCCTTCACGTCTTTTTTCTTCATTAATATGTTCATCGCTCATAGTTTCTGTTTTCATCAAGACCAAACTCCTTCTCAGATTTATCTATATCCTCTATTGTTTGCCATGAATAATAATAGCTTTCTATTATATTCAGGGATCTCTATGAGGAACTTTCTTTACGTGATGAACTCTACTTTGATGTGACATCTTTGGGCTTTGTTGCTGCTTATTGATGGATGGGAGCCTCCTGGTTATATATGGTGGTATAACGATAGTTTATAAACTAGAGCAAAGAATATAAACAATAGCAAACAATAGGTTCAGAAGCTACTAGTCTTCTTATATAGGGTTCAGCAAATAGTATTATGACTAGGAAAAGGAAATCAAATCTAGGAAACTGGCTAATAACAACCCTAAATTTCACACGGGTTATATTTAGAAGTCCATAGTGATACTTGTTCCGGTTCATGGAAATAACTGTTTTGTGGGAGTTTTCAGATTAACGGTTGAGATTTGAGGAATACGTGTACAATTAGGTTTGCGAGTGATGCCGCATGGACTGACATTATCGGTCGTGTCAGCTAATTACATCAAAAACGAAAAAATTCAGATTTGCTTTCTATAGTTTTGATCTTTGGAGTTTCAGATTTTTAGTCGCGGAGAAGGAAGGGAGGATGAGGTATCAGAGGTTTTCTCATGGTGTCGGAGTTTATCACAGATGATAGAAGAAGATATTGGTGACATTTTAATAAATGCTTCGTATTTTGGTGGCACATATGGTGATCTCTATAAACCAGCACTAATCATTGGAGAGGTCTTTGTCTTGGTTTCATTGTTTCTTTCAATAATTCTCATGTTGCAACATCTCCGGTGGTTAATTTGTCTTCTATGTGCTCTTCCCAAGTGTATGGTTTTTAAATTTAATGGCGGATTGTTTCTAATATTCGTTACAAGTCGGTTGCAGGAACATAAATGGATTGTGGCGGTGCTTTTCATGGTTCCGTTCTATGCTTGTGAGTCTGTAAGTATCATAAGTAACAGCTATGCTCTAGGACTCAACTATAAGATATATTGTGGACATCTTAAGGAACTGTTACGAAGCATTTGCATTGTATTCTTTTGGCAGATATTTGGTTGCGTGCCTAGGTAAGTTTGATATCTATATTTGAGCTGATACTTTTTCTTGCATTTTTACATTTATATGAATTTTAGTATAAATGTTTTGCTTTTTCTTTGCTCAGGTTAACATTGTTAACAATTCACATACTAAACAATGCCTTGTCGGAAGCCACTTTGTCTTGTTTTCGCTATGTTTTTGGTTTTTATTATAGGGAAAGATGTTTCATCCCTATCAGACAAATGAAAAAGGAGTAAATTTACTCCAATTTGTGTTTTTGTATGATTTGTATTCATACCGTACTTCTAGTAAGGTGTTTTGTATGTCATCATTTGGAGTGTTCGGTGATTTTTTTTTTTCCTGCCAACAAGAAATACGAGCTCTCTGTAGCCCATTATTATCCTTTTCATTGCAGTTGTTGTCGAGGCACTTGGTGCTTTGACGGTTGTAGATGTTGATGCCAGGAGAAATTTTATTTTGTTTGTTCTTAACGGACTTGATCCAACTGCGAAGGGAGGCCCTGATCATAAGGTAAGGCTGCATTTATTTTATGATTTTGAATTTTAGTGAGTTATAATTTCTGTCATTATTGCTTTTTTTTTTTTTTTTTGTACATGCAACTGGAAAAGATGGTGAAATGTTGAGACCAATTCAGAGGAGCCGTATGATTCCGTCCATATTTCTTAAACGCCAACTTGTTCATTTTGTTTGCAACATACAGTTAGTTTTCTTAACGGAGCCATTGAAAATGGAACGAGAGATATTAGTCACTATACAAGTGGTTAATGTTTGTTTGACTCTTCTCATTATAAGCCCATCTCCATTTTCTTATATGCCGTTTTATGATCCAGTGTTGTGTTTTCGTTGCAGGGGATCAGGTGGAAAGAGAACATAGGGAGGCGCACTAGGAATAAGAGATGCCGTTTTATGATCCAGTGTTGATGTTTTCGTTACAGGGGATCATGTGGAAAGAGAACATAGGGAGGCGCACTAGGAAAAATAGATGACAATACGGTTAATCCAAACGATCCCAACCATGACAGTAATGAGATATAAAAAGTCCCCCTAGGAACGGCAAATAGATTTTTTCATTTGATATATTATTGTGTAGATATAAAAAGTTCCCCTTGGAACCGAAAATAGAGTTTTTCATTTGATATATAACTGAGTTGTCGATGACCTAATAATTGTAGTTCATATTGTAATTGCAAGACTTGTCATTTTTTGCAATTAAAGAATTTTTGCAAGATAATATTTTTGTAGTGGCTGCATAATTTTTATGCAACTACAAAAATATCTGCATAACCTGTTATGCATTCAAAAAAAGGTTGCATAACGCATTATACAGTCACATTTTTGTTGGCACTGATATAAAATTAACCGCATGATCTGTTACGCATCTAAAAATTGTTGCATAATTTGTTATGCATCGGAGAAAGTTGGTGCATAACCTGTTATGCATCTGAGAAAATGGATGCATAATGCATTATGCGATAACTTTTTCTAAATCAACCAAAAAAAGGTTTAGTTGCTTTTTCTTTGCTCAGGTTAACAATGCCTACCCTACAACATTGTTAACCTGACCAAGCTGGTAACTTTCATCTCACCACTCCACGGTATGCATTCCCAGTAAAACTTATGCAGGGCCGCCAACACGGGAAGCCAAAGCTCTCTTTACTACTCAAAAAGGTTAGTCGGTTAAATGCAATTTTGCTCTCAAGTTCAAAATCAGTTGGAATGTCGCTGAGTTTGTAAATTGAACCTGAAAGATGTTCGTGGGAAATGCACTATGAGATTTTCTTTGTCCTTGAGAACCATATACCAAGTTTTATCCTCTCATTTCAAGATATCTTCTCATTGAATTTGAAAGGCAATGTCTAGATCATTTCAGTATGACTTTCGATCATTTGAATTTCCACGCCTTATAGATTTTTGGTATCCCATACATGTAACATGAAGGAGTTATCACTGAGTCTCTTGTAACCGAAAATCAACACAATGGCACAAACTTTCTAAAATTGCATTATGGCATATAATTCTACAATTACCCTAGTCTCTGTTGCCTTCATATGGCTCCATAAAGTTATTAAGATGATCAAAAGCAACTTATTTTCTAATTTTAATTTGATTGCACTAGTCCCATTCAAGTACAGAAAGAATTTTGAGGCCCATAAAGGACCATATGACTTCATATAAAAATCAGGCCAGGAAAGAAAGATATGCCCGAAGAAACTATATCGAGAGCTTGGTCTTTTCCTTCCCTTAAACTTAGTCACTAGTTTCGTGTGATAGTAATTCAGTATACCTACTATAAATTTGATGCCCCTCCAATGCAATGTAATGTTAACAATTTCTGGTTCTTAGTGCCGAATACTAATGAAATTAGAGGGATTTT
Organism: Papaver armeniacum; assembly: GCA_023531295.1. Taxonomy (NCBI): domain Eukaryota; kingdom Viridiplantae; phylum Streptophyta; class Magnoliopsida; order Ranunculales; family Papaveraceae; genus Papaver; species Papaver armeniacum. The sequence goes on along the minus strand of JAJJWW010006376.1, from coordinate 298,004 downwards.
GCTGAATTAAGCATGGGGGCTATAACCAAAATTAACATCCCTTCCTCGAAAAAATCCGCTAACCAAGAAGGAAGCATCATGCGCCCGGTGCACGAGATCTGGATTCTTGGAATCCACACCCTCAGGGACAAAGTTAAGATTATGGAGTGTTTAAGTTATTGAATACTTGTAATACATACAAGAGAGTAACAAGATAAAGTTACCCTTAATATATTTACTTGTTAAAGGAAGAAATTTTGGATTTTCTATCTGCTCAGTAAAGAGTCTGCATAACGAGTTATGTGTTCTATTTTTTCAGGGTTATAATTGGTATTCAATCTTGAATATAACACATATGAAAAACCGTGCCTTGGAATTTTACAAATTTTATTTCGTTATAAAGATTTTAAAGAGCTCTACAAAGCGAGTACAAACAACAATATCAAATTTGAATTTTTACGGAAAAAGTCGGAGGTGATTATCATTTTAGAGAGAATTTTCAAAAACTGGATACATTACCTTTATGAAGCCACCATAAAGGACACATAACACATTATGCAGACACCACAAAGGATGCATAACAAACTATGCAACCATATTTTGGTTTACGCATCCACTAGTTAGGTTATGCAACCACTAAAACGATGTATATGCCTAAAAAACAAGCTAATAGAAAAAAAATGATGCATGACACATTATGGAGTCACAACAAAAGACGCATAACATATTGTGCAACCGTATGTTGGTTCATGCATCCACTAATTTGATTATGTACCACTAAAAACATGTATAAATTTAAAAATTATCATTTCTACAAAAAAAGAAATGAAATGATTAGCAAATTATGCAGTCATTTTTCAGATTGCGTAATAAGTTATGTAGTAATTTTTATAGCTGCATAATAGGTTATGCAATTATTTTTCTTTAGTTGATTTAAGTGTTAACTAGCGTAAATGAATTATGCAGCCATCTCTTTGGGTGTATGGTGTACAGTCTATTAAAATGATCCCATAACTGGGATCAAAGTCGACCACCACTTTGTTTAGTAATGGGCCTGGTGAAAGAAAATGAAACCCGCATCCATACCCCTCCTATAGTCCTCATATTTAAGCTATTGCGATTAGGGTTTATTTCGCTCCTCCTTGGACAGATTCATTCTTGCCGCCTCTCACAAATTTCCTCCCTGTTTTGCGCTGTCTCCAAAGCAACTACTACAAATAAATTGATCATGGCATCTAATGTTCATGATGATCATGAATAACTACATAATTAGCATAATAATATCTCCTCTCAAAAGTAATTAATAGATCTTACTTCTTCTACATTTCAACATGTATTGTAATTTCAAGAATGAATATAAATCGATTCTGGCTTCTTTCTGTTTTCAGGAGTTTTATTCCAGGTGAATATAGGTCATGAATGGATCTAAAAGCAACTTCTAGTTCCCTGCTGATGGCACCTAACTGGGGAGGCTGTGCTATCTAGTTCCTTTAGACCCTTCCTTACCACTGGCTAGTAAGTTGTATGTTTAACATAATTTGTAGATTCCATTTGATATTTATATCTGTAGATCTTTAATTGTAGGATAAAGCCTTTTATGAGCTAGACATGGATATTATTGTGGCTTTAAAAGACTTGTCTTAATTTCGTATTTGCCAAATGCAGGTGCCCGGAGAAGAGTTTAATTAATGCTTTACTTTAGGCTGAATTGCAAGTCCAATTCACATGAATAGCATGATGTCACGGCGATCTTACAAATCTTAAGGTTGAAAATCATTATGAAGTCTTGGATAATGGTTAAACTCCCATGAAAGGGGTTTTCCTTTCCATTCATTATTATATCACATAAAGAGTATATCACAGTAAATGAGAATACTATATTTTAATGAGAGTATCACAAGAATAAAGCTAAGTAAGCAAACAACATAATATCTAATCTACCACACCCCCTTAGTCGGAGCGGGAGAAGAGCAGACGCTCAGACTAGCACGGAAACGAGTAAATAGCTGTCGTGGAAGGCCCTTGGTAAAAATATCAGCATATTGATTTTCCGAGGGATGTGCGATACATGAATATCACCAATACGAACGCCATCACGAACAAAATGTATATCAATCTCCACATGTTTGGTGCGTTGATGTTGAACAGATCACTGACATATAGATCGCACCGACGTTATCACAATATACAATAGTGGCACGTCGTAGAGGTAGATTAAGCTCAAGAAGTAGGTTGCGAAGCCAAGTAGTCTCTGCAACTACATTGGCCACTCCCCGATATTCAGCTTCAGCACTTGAGCGAGATACAGTTGCCTGACGCTTAGAAGACCAGGAAACTAGGTTATCACCTAGAAAGATGCAGTAGCCGGAAGTGGATCGACGTGAATCCGGACACCCCGCCCAATCAGCGTCATAATAAGCAGTTAATTTAGTGAGTGTAGTAGCAGACTTGAACAAGCCATGATCAAGAGTACCCTGAAGATAACGAAGAATCCGCTTAAGGGCCTCGCATGTGAGGCTCCACAGGATCATGCATAAACAAACATACTCGTTCAAACCGCATAAGTAATATCCGGTCTAGTGAAGGTGAGGTGCTTGAAGAGCCCCGCTAGGCTTCGGTATAAAGTAGGATCCTCGATTACATGACCGGATGTTGCACTTCGAGTTTAGAATTGGTATCAACTGGGGTGTGGCCACGGGATTACAATTTATCATGGATGCACGTGCAATGATGTCCTAACGCGTAAACCGACCGAGACAAGTAGAGGCCTCAAGATGAGCGGTTAACGAAATACCCAAAAAATGATGCGGCGGGCCAAGATCGATCATGGCAAACTCCCGTTTCATCAACATAATAAATTTTCCAAGGAGATGATCGGTATTTCTTTGTTAAAATGATGTCATCGACATATAAAAGTAAGTATGCCATCTCGGATCCGGATTGGTAGACGAAGAGAGAAGGATCACATACACCGCCCGAAAACCACAATTGGTAATAAACTTGGCAAATCGCTGAAACCATGCACGAGGTGCCTGCTTTAGACCATAAAGTGAACGACGTAGTCTACATACATAATCAGGGTGTTCAGGATCAAAAAAACCCGGAGGTGATGCATATAAACCTGTCTCGATCAAATCCCCGTGGAGAAAGGCATTCTTGACATCCAATTGATGTATAGGCCAAGAACGTGAAGCTGCAATAGTAAGCACAAGATACGGATAGTCGCTGGTTTGACAACCAGACTAAATGTTTCAAAACAATCAACTCCAACCTGTTGGGATTTACCATTTGCAACAAGGCGTGCCTTGTGACGCTGTAAGGAACCGTCGGCATGAAATTTGTGGCGAAAAAGCCACATGAAACGAATAATACGTGCATCTCGTGGCCGAGGAACTAGTTACCAAGTATTAGTTTTTAACATGTCAGTGTATTCATCTAGCATGGCTGCATTCCAGTTAGGGTCCCTAAGAGCATATAGGTGGGAGCGAGGCAATGGAGAGATCTTACATTTGGACCGGACATGAAGATTGAGTTTGTGATTGGTACAAAAGATGCCTCGGGAGGCCCGAGTGACCGGACGAGAAGGAGGAGGGATGGGTGGGGCCGTAACAGTGGGAGGATGTACATGAGTAGGAACTGGAGAGACCGGACTAGGGGAGGCGGACGGAATGGATATTCTAGGATGTTCAATCGAATCGGTAGAGGGAGCCGGACTAGTAGAGGTGGTAGCGGAAGAAGTGGGAGGCACCGTAGGTCTGCTTTGTGGGAAGGAGTATATGGAATAGGGGAACCGAGGACAGCGGGCGAAGGGGATGAGGGAGATGCTTGTGGTAGGCATGTTTGTCGAAAAAAGAGTGGTGGATAGGAGGGGGAGAGGATTCGGTCTGTAGACTTTGGTGGGAATAGAGGTTGCGAATGGGAAAACAGGTTTCGTCAAAGGTTACATGACAAGATATGATAATTTTATGAGTGGTAAGATCGAGACAACGATAACCACGATGATTTATAGGAAAACCAAGAAAAACACATTTAGTAGAACGAGGAGCAAGTTCGTGAGGTGTAGTGGAGGAAAGATTAGGATAGCAAAGACAACCAAATGTACGAAGATGATCATATGTAGGATGGCGACCATAGAGGGCAAAAACAGGAGAATGAAAATGTAGAATTTTGGTGGGAAGAATATTGTGAAGATAGACGGCCATGTTAAGAGAGCCAGCCCAATATTTGGAGGGAATTAAGGCATGAGACATAAGAGTACGAGTAATATCGTTGACTCGACGAATCATACGCTCAGCCTTGCCATTCTGGGAAGAGGTTTGTGGACAAGAGAAACGAAAAACAAAGCCATTTGTATGAGCAAAATTATGAACAGAAGAGTTATCAAATTCACGACCTAAGTCACATTGAAAGCTTTTGATGTCACGCTCAAATTGAGTTTTAACGAAAGAGTGAAATTCCAAGAATTTGGTGTAGACTTGAGATTTGAATTTTAAAGGATAAACCCATAGATAATTAGTGAAATCATCCAATAAAATGAGGTAATATCGGAAACCTGTTTCAACATGTGATGGACAGTCCATAAGTCACTATGAATAATATCAAAGGGTGCAAAAGTATTGGAATTGGACTCAAAAATTGGTAATCTAACATGTTTGCTAACTTGACAAGAATGAAACAGTTGAGAACATGAATTTTTATTACACAAAATAGCACTTTTGGTGCGTAAGACATCTAATATAGCTTTTCCAGGGTGACCAAGCCGGTTATGCCAAACATCTGGCGAACAAACAACAAGAGAGATAGGTTGAGGAAGGGGCGGAGTAGGAGGAGATACGATGGACTTGGTGATAGGATAGAGCTCTTCAGAACTGTCACATCGTATAATAGTCTTCTTCGAAATCAGATCCTTCACAGAGAAACCAGATGGGTGAAACTCAACATACACATGATTATCAGTAGTAAACTTGCGGACAGACACTAAGTTTTTGATTATGTGAGGGACAACAAAGGTATCTTTGAGCTGAAGAAGACGAGAAGGAAGATGTATGAATTTGGTACCACTAGCCGTAACTGGAATACTATTGCCATCGCCAACTAGAATAGAACGAACATTGCTAGAGTTAAAAACGTTATGTAGCGTACCTAGATTTGTAGTGAGATGTGAAGTAGCACCGGTGTCCATGTAGAAGTCATCATCCGGAAGATGAAGACTCATGGAGCTATATGCCTCTGCAATATCATCGGGTTGGAGAACTTCAGTGGTTGGAGTGAAGTAAGCTTGGCCACGACCCAATCCAGGTGACCGTGCGCGTTGCGAGCGTTGTTGGTGTGGCTGTGGTCGACGGGGTTGCCAGGAAGGGGCTGTAGGGTACGGGAAGGGAGGTACCGGCCAGTATGGTGGCCAGTGAAGCTGGTAGCTGGGTTGAAGGGCATAGCCTGTAGGTGGTTGGGACGCTGTGTGATGCATGCTGGGAGTTGGCAGAAGAGGTGGTTGGGTCGCTGGACCAAGGGTCGTATCATTGCCGTTGGAGGGTGGACGAGGACCACGTCTGTTGCTGTTGGTGCGGTTTTGCCGCTGGTTGTTGCGATGCATAGGGGAGGCAGCAACAGCGACCGTGCCGTTGGTGTAGAAGCTAGGGTTTGCTGAGAACGCCTTATTTCTTCCGTTCGTAGTTGAGATCTAGCAGAATCAAAACTAGGCATAGACTGTTGGATGAAAGATGCAACAATGTTGTATTCCTCCGGAAGGCCATTGACAAGTTGAATAACCAAACGCTTGTCATTCATCGGGAAATCGAGATCACTTAATCGATCGGAGAACGACTTAAGTTTATCACAGTAATCATCAACACCATTACATTCAGTGAATTTAAGGTTAACAAACTTACTTTCAAGTGTTTCTGCGCGGCTTCCTTTGTTGTCTTGAAATAACTTCTTAAGGTGATCCCAGATTTCTTTTAGCGGTTTTGCCCTCGATTTGAGAACGGTGAGCATCAAATCTTTGGCCATGGTAGAGAACATCCATTGGCGACAGAGAGCGTCTAGCTATTTCACGGTAGCGGCATCAAGATCTGTTGGGGTTATTGAACCATCAATAAGAAAAACCAGGTTGTGAGCTTGGAGATGGAGTTCGAAAAGAAAAACCCATGAAGAATATTCATCCTGTTTGATGTCCAGGAGAATGAGAATGAGGGTTTTGATGTTGGTGACAAAGAAATGCTTTGGATGCAATGATTTCTTTTCACCGGCCATTTGTTTTTGTGTAGGAGAAGAAGAAGGATTGATGGATCGAGTTAGGCTGATACCATCTTGGATAATGGTTAAACTCCCATGAAAGGGGTTTTCCTTTCCATTCGTTATTATATCACATAAAGAGTATCTCACAGTAAATGAGAATACTATAGTTTAATGAGAGTATCACAAGAATAAAGCTAAGTAAGGAAACAACATAATATCTAATCTATTATGAAGTTTTTCATCGTTTAAGAGACATCTGTAATAATGAAGTGCAAATATTTTGGACGCTATGAAGATATTAGAACTGAATTATATAGAGGTTATATCTATGCTTATTTAGATTTAACTTTTACTATGCATACTAGGAAACGTAACACAAGCACTTGAGGCTGTTTGGTCCTTTATAAACGTAACACAAGCACTAGATGTCTGTTGCAGAATTGATTCTGTTAGTTGCTGATGGATTTGTATGAAGCATGTTTTGGAGCCATAAAGGAAGCCGGATCATTATTCAATCTATAAATGGGAAATGATGCCATAATTGCAAGCTTGTGGTAGTGAGTAATTAGCAAAACCACTCAGCTAATAAAAGGATGCGTAATCAATCCTACAATGACAAAAGTTTCAAAATTTTATGGCGGCAAGTTATCCAACGGGCCGGAAGGACCCTGATTGTCTCGTGGGGATTAGTAATGGGCTAGGTTAATGAGAATGGGACCCGCATGTCCTCTTATCTAAGAGATTGCGTCTAGGGTTCATTTCTTTCTTCTTCCTCTCTGTTTTGAGCCGTCAGTCTCTAAACCAACCAACACAAACACAGATCTATGGCTTATGATGTCGACGATGATCAATTACAACTACATATACTCAGCGTAATGATATCTCCTCTCAAATGTGAGTGATATATCTTAATTTTTTGAGTTTCATTTTTGTCTTCTTAGAACTAATATAAATATTTTTTTTTTTTTTTTTTTTTTTTTTTTTTTTTTTTTTTTTTTTGAAGGAATCTGCTTTGCGATCATCCTTGTCATCCGTTTCAGTTCAGATGATCAACTTACTCATTAAGACCTTGCATCTCTTTCAATTTTCAGCTTCAAATCTTTTTGTCTATCCAATTCCTCCTGTAAAGCAATTATTCCATCGTTATCAGAACCAATTGAAAAATTACTTAAAGGTTTATATCTTTTTTTACCACTGGAACATTTCTGGAATCTGCATCTGGCAATGGCATCAACGCTGCTGTAGATCTTGGACTCTGTAAGCTAATCGAAAAAGGTATTCCTTTTGTTTATTTTTTAAGGTTTTTCACCTGAGCTAGAGGTAAAGGTGATGTATACTTGTATAATTTTCACTTACGAGATATTGTATATCCTTGATTTTGCGGTGTTTCCCTATGTCCTTAGACTTTCAAATTAAGCAGCAAAATAAAAAATTGTTATGGATTTAAAACACTAGTCCAGAATTCATTGTTGTCAATTGCAGATGCCTGGAATTAGCGCTGAGAAAAATGAAGAGGTTAAGACTTTGTTGCAAGAACACGACAGGCATGAGGTATCAAATTTTGTTGGATGTATGTATGAGTGTCTAATAAACTGATAGAACTTTTGATGCATGATTATACACAGTGGCGGAGCCAGACTTTCCAACCTGGGGGGACAAATATATATAGTGGAAGGGCCGCCTAAATTTTTTTAGGGTCTTTTTCGACAAAAAATACAGAACTTGCCTCAAGACTCCACAAAATATCAATACTTCATAGAACCTTATACCAAGTGCTAGAATTTGTTGTTGAAAATTTTGAAATGTATGTAAAAAGTCACTCAAATGAAGCATCTTCCTTGTCTTTCCGTTTCAGTTCAGATGATCAACATACTCATTAAGACCTTGCATCTCTCTCAATTTTTACTGCAATTGCTCAATTTCCAGCTTCAAATCTTTTTGTCTATCCAATGGCAATCATTCCATCGTTATCAGAACCAATTGAAAAATTACTTATATCTTTTTTTTACCACTGGAACATTTCTGCAATCTGCATTTTGCAACGGCATCAACGCCGCTATAGATCTTCGACTCTGTAAGCTAATCGAAAAATGTATTCCTTTTGTTTCTTTTTTATTAAGGTTTTTTGCCGGAGCTAGAGCTAAAGGTGGTGTGTATTTGTATAATTTTCACTTATGAGATATTGTATATCCTTGATTTTGCGGTGTTTCCCTATGTCCTTAGACTTTCAAATTTAGAGCAAAATAAAAAAATTATTGTGGATTTAAAACACTTTCCTGAATTCGTTATTATAAATTGCAGATGCCTGGAATTAGTGCTGAGAAAAATGAAGAGGCTGAGGCTTTGTTGCAAGAACACGACTGGCATGAGGTATCAAATTTTGTTGGCTGTTGAGTCTCATATGTGTCTATGAATCTGATGGAAGTATATAACTGGATATAGGGGTTTGATCTATGCTTCTTTAAATCTAAAGATACGAAAATGTAGAAGATTCAACTTTAACCAGATGCCACTACGCAAGTAGTTATCCCATGTATGCTAGGAAAAGTAATGCAAGGCACTTGAGGTTATTTGGTCCTTTATAACCGAGTATGTCCCGGTGAATACATGTTTACAACTTGAGGTGTATCTTGCAAGTTTGATTCTGTTAAAATATGAATTTTAACGGATAATTCTATGTTTGCAGCATGTTGCTGAGCCACAAATTGGAAATCTGGTTATCACAAACAAGCACTAGCAGTGTCGAATGCCATGAAAACAAGTAATTTGAAGGGTTTTGCAGGAAGTATTTGAAGCTCAAGAGTGACTGAGTGAACCTACAACTTGGAGATACATAATGGAGCTCGTCTTTTTCCTTTTGGCTGTAAGTTTAATTTCTTTATTAGACTATATTTTTACTGCTTGGTCTCTTTCCCCTGCCTCATGTTTTCTTTGGTGTAAGTTTAATTTTTTTGTTCCTGTTGACCCTCCCTTGCAGACCCTTGGATGGACAACCCATTAAAATTTATTGTCTTGTATGTTGAACAGAACATTAGTTGTATATGGATGATTTCATTTAATATGTTTGTAGATCCTCAACTGTAGGATAAATATCTCATGAGCCAGATGTAGAGGCTTAGAGCAAAATGAAAAGTTATTGTGAATTTAAAAGACTTTTGTTGATTTGATATGTTCAAGAATTTGATGCTTTACTATAGGACTTGTGAAATTTTTGTCCTAATTAAGACATTGAGACGGCTATTACTAGTGCAGTTAAGAAACTATAGAAGACTCAACTGTAACCAGATGCAATTAAAACACTTGATGAGGTTGTTTGGTCCTTTGTAACGAAGTTTGTCCTGTTGAATATGTGTTTACAACTTGAGATGTATCTTGCAGATTTTATAAAAGCTGAACTTTAACCGATAATTCTTTGTTTGCAGTATGCTGTGGATCCATAAAGGAAGTGACGTTATTACCAAACAAGCAGGGTCAAATGCCTAAAAACAAGGGATTTGGAGGGTTTTGCAGGAAGGATTTGAAGTCCGAGTGAACTTACAACTTGGAGATTCATAATGGAGCTCGTCTTTTTCCTTTTGGCCGTGGCTTTCTTTTCTTTGGTGGATGTGCGTGTCCCAGCATTATGTTTTGAAGCATAGAAAACCAGCAAGTTCAAAAAAAAATTGATCCTTATGTTTTGAGGTACTGCTGAAACATGTGAATGAGACCCGCATCCATCCCCTCCAATGAACTATAGGGATTAGTAATGGGCCGGATCAAAGAAAATGAGACCCGCATCCATCCCCTCCTTCAGTCCTCCTATTTAAACGATTGCGTTTAGGGTTAATTTCTCTCCTCCTTAGATTCACTCTTACGCCTCTCACTCTATTCCTTCCTTTTTTACCGCCGCCTCCAAACCAACCACCTCCACCGCCGCCCCTCACTCTATTCGTTCCTGTTGTTAGATCAGATGTAGCTGAATAACACTAACAACCATTACATACTAAGCACAATGATTTCTCCTCTCAACGGTATATAATATGTCTTTCAAAGTGAATGATATCAGCTTATTAAGCTCGTTAATGAATCTACAAGCAACTTCTCTGGTGTGTCAGCTGAATGGGACTCTTTTTCCGGTGGTGTAAGTTCAAGCACTTTAGATGTACTGTCTTCTATGGATGCTTTCATGAGCTAGATTTAGAAGCTTAGAGCAAAATTAAAAGTTAATGTGGAATATGGATTGAAAAGATTTTATCTGATTTCATATTTCTCAATTTCATCGGGAGATAAACCCGAATTTGATTGTTTTGATAGATGCCTGGAATTTGTCACATGGATGTAAGTTTAATTTCTTGTTCCTCCCATACTGTCTTCCATGTGTAATTTAACAGAATCTGTAGATATGATTTCATTTGATAAATCTGTAGATCCTTAATTTCATGAGCTAGACTTTGAAATTTAGACCAAAAGTTATTGTGGATTTAAAAGACTCATCTGATTTGATATTTATCAATTGCAGATGCTCTGGTGATAGATCTACCAAAAAATAAATGTCTAAGAATCAGATGGTTATATAAGATGCAAATAAATGAGTATCCAGACCTTAGTTTCAACAAATAAAGCGTCAAACTCTTGAAACAAGTGATACCTAAATACTGATTCCCATATGAATAAAACTATCTAGCTTTTTGATCAATAACCAAAGTCTAAAGTAACTACAAATATTTTTTCCTATATACTATAGCCCTGATTATTCCCAAAAGTTGTCTGATTAAAAACGTAAAATATCCGATGAAAAGGTAAAATGTTAGTCAAGTTTAGATAAAATATCTGCCTGTGTCAATGAATATAAAGTAAAATTGTGCTGACTAACCAATAGAATCTAAATTACACGACAAGCGGGACAAACACAGCTCAGTTCAATTATTCATCAGCTACATTCAACTTAAAATGATATTCCAGAATTCGTAAGTTACATTCTAATCTAGTAGGTTGTGAATACTTTTTTTCCCAGGTATATACTTGAAAAATTGTTAATCATCTAGGAATTGTTTACCTGAGCGAAGGACACCGCTCATTTGCTAGCATATTAACAGCAACCCGAAACTCATGTCGATTTTCATCTTATCTAACCATCTACCAAATTTAAAACAGTTGTATATAAAACTCACCACTGCAGACAAAATTTGATGACCTTCCAATATGGATGTGTGTTCTCCAAAATTTGGATACGTTGATTCTTCAAGATTGCAAAGGAATTAGACAACTTCCACCAATTATTGGGCAGCTTCCACTTCTTAGGCGTATTTTTAAGATTATGGCTTGTGATGTTCATGATGATCAACAACAACAGCAATTACAGACTAAGCATAATGATATCTCCTCTCAAATGTAAGTAATATAGATCTTACATTTTTAATTTTATTTTTAGAATTAATATGAATCGTTTCTTGTTTCATTGTTTATTCAAGGTATCTGTTGGAAGTCCAGTCGTTTGTCTTAATGGACCTCAAAGCAACTTTTTATTTCCCTTCTTGTCACGTGAATGAGAAAGCTATTGTGTTTTCTGTTGATTGGGCCGATCGAGCGAAGCGAGGGAGGACCTTTATATTGCCACTTTTATGTCAATAGTAAGTGATCAATTGACACAAAAAGATGGGATTTTGGTGTCCCAAATTGATTTCAATCGACAATGAAATGACTAAAGAGCCCCTCCATGTTTCCATTTCTCACAAAAACTACCGTATATACAACACAAAATGAAGGTTAAACGCGTAATAGAATTCAGAGAATTCAGCTGCAACAGCGAGCACTTCAGTTAGAGAAAAGTTGTATTGCAATAGAAGAAAAACGAAGTTAAATTTGTGAAAGTGACAAACAGTTATGGATGATGCACATTATATCAGTCTTGATTCCATCCAATGGCCTTGGAAAATGAACAACATTGGTGCAACATTCGAGAAAGAGTATCGTTTCAATTTCTGACTATGCATGTTAGCTTCGAACAAGACCTTTGCCTAGTCTACAAGATTCTCACCAAAATATACTGTTGATTGGTATCAATACCTGATAGACAAACTTTCTTTGTGCCAGACCCTGTACCAACAATATAGATTTTACTAAGAAGAGAAATGGTTGCAAGAATTATCGCAACACTTTAGAGTCTAAGGTTTGTACGTTTTTGGCCAGATTCCGGTGATAAATAATGAGCCGTTCATTCAAATATTACTTTGTCAACATTTAGTTTTGGGTCAATTTTTTCGGTCGACCGTCCCACCGTGGCAGCGGTCATCCAGTATCACAAAGAAATGCAAGTTCATGAATTGCCTACAGATCCAAAAAAATACGATATAACGCACTACAAAATCAAAATTGTAATGTGATGCAAAAGAAAAAATGTTCATACTTAGCACACACAAACGGTGTAAACAAAATGTAATAATATTTTTGTTTTTTTGGGTCTCATTGCCATACTATATAAACACATGCGTTAGGGTTTTCTCCCTCATCCTCAATTTAGTTTCCTCTAGCCTCTCCCTCTACTGATCTATGTTTTCACGCCGCCTCAACCCACCATCATCACAAATCAATAGATCATGGCTTGTGATGTTGACACTAGTGGAAAATGAGATTTTTAAGTCTGATTAGGATTTATAAAAACGACTACCAAGGGTGTTCTTAATCATCCAGTCTTCCTAAAGTAGACGTTTTTATAAAAAAAAAAAAAAAACAAAAATGGAAAACTGAATCGAGCATCTGTGGTAGTCCTAATATATTTAGGGTATATTTGTAAATAAAAAAGCTTCTAGAAGGAATAAGATTAGGACTGCGTGGGTGGCTAGTTTATGTGGGTTTCTCTCTCTTTCTCTCGTTTCTATCGACCACTTATCTTTCCCTTCGTCTCCCTCTTCCTTTTTCTCTTACATAGAAAAAACTCTGCAAAAAATTTTTATTCGTCTTTCACTTTATCTTTCCAATACTAGTTAACAATAATCACCACTATTGATTTCCATGTTTCCTTCTCGCACGCTTTCACCATTAGGGTTTTATGCAATCTCTTATTATCATTTACCAAACCCTAGGTCTATTTTTTAGTTCAGTCTCTGATCAAAACGATAACTCGTTTCTATCCTTTTTCGATTTGAGCAAATACCAGTAAAAATCCCTTAACCGAATTTAAGATACCCCTTACAGAATTCTGAGATTTTTTCATCTATAATGAACTGATTTGGTTTTTTTTTTTTTTTTTTTTTTTTTTTTTTTTTTTTTTTTGATTTTTCAGTTAGGGTTTGTGTTAGTAAGGGTGCAGATCTAACTGATTTTATCTCTATGGGTTATTCAGGATTTAAAATTTCTTATTTTAAAATTTCTTATTGTTGAATGGAATTTTGGGGTTTTTTGTTTACTCAGTTGGGGTTTCGTTATATCTCGAATTGTTAATTGAGATGTCAAAGGGTTGATTTTTCTAGTTCTCTGAATGAAATTTCGTTTTTGTTTTGATATCTTATCCATGTTGTTTCAATTTCTCTCAATTTCTCAATAGCAATGAATCCTGTAATATGTGTTAATTTTTATGTTTGTGTGATTTCTGCTCAAGGTGACTTAATGGAAGATTTTTTTCTGGATCCCCACCACTTCGGTACATGTTGATGGTATTGGCCTGATTATGTTTGGTTTTCTTTTGTTATTCTCTTGTTTGTGTATGCTAGCAGTTGTGATTTGCTTGGCACTTTTGAAGTTAGGATTACGTAATACACTAAGCTTCAGGAAGTTAGGATCATATTACCGGTCTCATTCATGGGTAGAAGAGGAGGAAAGAAGATTGTTGAAAATGGATATTATCTTATACAGGTAATTGCTATTTGTTATACATTTATACCCTTTTGTAGATACAGGTTACTGATTATTCTTTTTAATCCAGATTGAGATTATGAGCAACTTCCGAAGTCTCATTTCTTATTATGTTACCTACCCTAGAAACTTGGTTATTATTTTTCCAGTTCTATTGTTAAAATATTGTCTTGGTTTTGCTCCTGTAGTTGAAGTCATAAGGAAGGTGCCTGCGAAAAGTCTCCTTTAGCTTTGTTCTGCTTTTCTGTTATGAATAATTTCGATGCGAAATTTGGATATGTCGATGAAATTGATGAACAATAAGAGGATGGTAAGTGAGCTTAGTATCAGAACTTTAGTAAACTTTAAAGTGAGGTCAACTACTTATTTTGGTTTATTGTCTGTTGTAGGATTCTAGATTTGGAAATTGGGATCGAATGGGAGCCATAGAACATCCCAAATATCGTTGGCTTTACCATATTCTCTAAAAATTCTGACTTTTTCTTTGATGTGATTCATTTTTATTAATGGTTGGAGTCAATGGTTAGTCTCAAATGCACTTGGATCACCTATTTATATTATCTAGTATAGTACTACTTAAGGTGCATTATCTCTGGCCAGTTGGATTTCTTATAGATGGATCCGAAAATTAATGGTATGTTACTAATTTGAAGCAACTTTTTCAAAGTTCGTTCAGTTGAATACAACAGGTCGGTTCGGATTAGTGGAATACCTTAGTCTTGTAGTTTTTTCGTGCACATAATGTTTGTCTGAGTCATCTCTGTCAACTTGTATTTGTCATCTTAACTGAATCATGACTTAAACTATGTTTTACTTCTTGTGTGTATTATTTTTTGAATGTTCCAGATCCAAACTATAAGTATCATCGTTTATTTGTAGGAAGTTACAAGGAAAGATGAAGCTGCTGGTAATATTGATTTTCCAGTGCAAATCAAATTGGTTGTACGTCGTCTCAGCTTGAGCATGTTAATTTTCAAAGTCCAAATGCTAAATGTAGATCTGCAATCCTGTCCGTTTAATTTCTAATTGGATAGTTAGTTTTCTCTACTACATACGCCATGTCGCTGGATTGTGGGGACTGTTAGTGACAATGATGGTAATTCCAATTTGGAATAACTCTCGTATGCATTGTCGTTTTAGGTCCACACCCGCCTAGTTCACATTGAAAACCGTGTTTTAGAATCTCCCAAAAGATCATGCCTAAATGTGAATGCTTATGAAGATCCGTATGTGTTACTGCATCCGTAAATCCATCTCCACCAGTTTTTACACCTGTTGCTGACAACGAGTATTGTGATGGATATCATGTAATAATTATTGACTGAATACTTTAATTTGGCTTCTTTGTGTTTTTTCTATATACATGGAGAGCTGAACACATGGTCGCCTCTTCATGTTATCAGGAAACAAGCTAAATCCAAAGATTGAAGAATGTTGATCAGGTATATATCTTCTTTACAAGTTAACGAACACCAACAATAAAACTCCGTTATTCTCTGACTGTTGCTTGCAACAACTACTTGAATTTTTTATTGCACTACCATTGTTGTACTATCATCACCACCTTCTCCTTCACCAAAACTTTTTGTTCACTTTTCAAGGCTTGTAATTATGAGTTATGATGTCCTTCCGTAGCTTACTCTGATTGTTATTTTTTTTCTTCTATGGAGTTGTTGCAGATCGGTATGGAAGATTATTAACCTGGATAAGGCAGATGACGTGTTTTGATTAACAAGGCAAGGAGTGTCAAATCCATAGACTCACAATTGAGGATCATGTAACTATTTGTACATTGCTTGAGGTATGCTTTCTCCTCTATGTTGGTAGAAATTTTGATTGAGTTTTTAGTGTCATAAATTTCAGTGAGCATGTTCTTCATAAGAACAAGTCTAGAATGCCTTGAAAATCAGGTTACTTGATGCTTGTAGCATGTGTTCGGATTTACATGTGTGTTTTAGTTGCTGAGAATATGTTCATTGGAAGGTCCGGCATCAGTTTATTTTCTCTGCTTAACCTAGATGTTGCCAGCCATTGGCTGTGAATCTACATGTAGTAGTGTCTGAAATTATTTGCATAAGTTGGTTGTTAGAAAATTGCTTGTTTGTCGGAAGTTTGTTAAAATTCTAATTCCCAAACTTATTTTGCTGCAGGTATACTATTCACATAAGCTGATTAGGTCATCTTTTTCTTGGTTTTAGTTGATTTCATTGCCTGTATAGGTTGGTTTCGACAGATTGTAATAAAATGCATCTTTAAGAGCTTAAATTGGTGTGAATTAAGTAGTTATGTAGAGTTTGTTGGGATTTTGACCTAAGTGTCAGCACAATTCACATGTAAATTCAGTTAATATTGTACAACAAATTTCAAATTTGAATTAAATGGTGAATGTTTTGATCAGCTTATGAAATGAACTTCTAATTTCAATGAGTTTCTAATTTTAGATTCAGTCAGAAATAAGTCTATTAAATTTTTTGAAATAGCTTCAGTCAGAAATACCAGTTAGACTGGGGGGATTCAGACAAATCAACTTTTCTCTTATTCAGCCCAGATACAGGACTTCCCAAACTGTAGGTCAGCTTTTACGTTTTTTAATACAAAATTAATGAAACGTCTGTGGCTGTAAGAATTAATTAACTTTCTATTGAAGAAAGTCTTAATTTCAAAGGATTAAAAGAGTCTCAGACACAGTCGTTTTGGGAAATAAGACTACAATGTTGGGGCTCCCGAAAGCAGCCCTTTTTAGAGGTTTCAAGACTTTTTTTGGCAGACCTTTTTTTTTCATTTTCCACTAGTGTGATGATGATCAACAACGACAATTACATACTCAGCACGATGATATCTCCTCTCAAATGTAAGTCATATGGATATTACTTTTCCTACAATTTCTTATTAGGCCGACCGAGCGAAGCGAGAGAGGACTCTATATATGGTGACTTTGTGTCAATGTGAAGCGTGACATTTTTTTCAATTACACAAAAAAGATTGAATTTTGGTCCGGACACCTGGAAAAGACTAAGATGTCCCTCTAAATCAAATTTTACCTTTTTTCCTTTAGACATTTTCGTAAATAAATCAAAGAGGAAGGGGAATAAGGTATTAGACATTTTTGTAAATAAACCAAAAAGAAAGGGCACAACAGTAAATGCATTTTTTATATATTTAAAAACCTCGTATATTTCAAACTACAAGTCGTATTTTTATAAATTTTATATATTTGGAAAGCCATTTAAATTAGCTACGCAATGAGCACAAACAATGCTATCAAATTTTTGTTTTTCAATTTTTTTTATTATTCTCCAAATTTTGTATCTTTTCTCCTTCAAAATTAGGCATAGCTTAAAATTAGGCATATCTTAAAAAAAAATTGAATAAACTACAAGAAAAATAAAATGATTGACTAAGTATAAAAAACAACTAATTTTAAAATGAAAAGCACAACATATGGTGTTGAATCACCACCAAATTATTTGCAAAGTAAAAATATACCATGGCTTACCTGTCTGGAAAATGATACTTTCGCGTCGTGTTTGGAAAAATTATACCTTCGTGCCGTCTCAGGAAAAATAATATTTTCACCCTACGGCGGAACTAAATTGTGAACACAAAATTTAGTTTTACGTCAATTTTTTCGGTCGGCCATCCCACCGTGGTAACGGTCATCTAGTTTTATTTTTTTTGAATTAATATGAATAGTTTCATGTTTCATTGTGTTTTCAAGGAGTCTGCTGCTGGTTTCAAAGCGATCTATCAATGGCCTTTTGGATCAGATCCGAATCTATAAAAGATTTAAAATGGTCAAGGTCGATAAAAGATTTGTTTAAAATCTCTGGAACTTTGGGAATATCAATTCATCTTTTCAATGGTATATTAGATGGAGGGTAGTAAAGGATTTGATGATTTGCGATATAGCCACAGACGTTTTATTAAGGACAAATCATGTTGTTCACCAGAAGCCGGTTCACTAGAAATTGTGAGTGCGACGTCCAAAATTCTCAGGGGTTTGAGTGTTCTTCATGGAATATTTGCTGACAACCTTTTTGAGAATTTTTTTTTTTTCATGTAAGTTTAATTTCCTTCTTCCTTTTGTTCCTCGCTTATTAATCAACCCATAGATGGACTGTCTTCTATGTGTAGATTCACAAAATTTGTAGATGAAGGATTACATTTGATATATCTTTACATCCTTTGATTTTGAACAATATAAAAACTTATTGTGGAATTGAGCAAAATAAAAACTATTTGGTAGATGATTAGATAAGATGCACATTGGCATGAGTTTTGACTTAGTGTAGTTTATGTGTTGTTCTTCACTAAGGTAAACAATCGCTTAGATGATAATTAATTTCTTTTAGTGTATACCTGCGAGGAATAGAGTAACAGCCTACAAGGTTAGAATGTTACTTCTAGATTCTGGAATGTTATTTTATTTGCGGGTGATGCACGATAAGGAACTATGAAATTACAGTAAATGAAGAACCATGCATAAAATGTTTTAATATTCCTTAGAATGAGTTTTTGAAGCAATAAATTAAGAGATAGATTAATTAGCCTTCATTCGTAAGAGGTGATGCTATAATACGTATTTGCATTTAGCCTCTTTTTGGTGTATTCGCTCGCGCACAACTTGTGTGCTTCTTAATACAATTCCTTTTGAACGATCAAAAAAAAAAAAAAATACGTATTTGCATTTATAATATCATTGTTCAACATTGTTGGATGAGTTTGTGCTGCTTATATTTGTTGGTCAAAGGTCTAATCACTTTTCTGATAGGTATGTTTAGTATTTCATATCTTTCAAAATCCTGCAGATTTCATTCATTTGTTGGTAGTCGAGTGAGTGTAGAATGTAATTTCAAAAATTCTTGAAGTAAAGTGTGCATGAATTCTCTTGAATCCAGTATCAACACTAATGTTCCTTTCCATAATGACGTTTTTGGTCACCTTTCCTGCAGTAGGAACAATACAAATGCTCTGTGCATAACATTTGGGTTTGTGTTTTATTTCCCCTTTTTGTTTTGGAACTCACCACTCGCTACTTGTTGGCCTGCAGGGTGCATATTGACTGATACAACGAGAAGGGTCTTCTTAGACAAGTCAGTGAAGTGACAGAATACACAGATACTTCCATCACCTTGTTAGTGAAGTCAGTGCTGCTGCCAAAATCACCCATGTAATTCCCGGTAGATTTGCAATCTAACCAGTGTACTTCTTTAAGATTATCAGCCAAGTCATGACTCTCTACGCTCTTGTGTAAGGCAACTCAAAGAGGGGAAAAGGGCGACACTGAAGGAGGGGAATCCAAAGATTTCCCTCAAATGATTAGTTGAAGGTACAGTATAAAGTCTAGCCTGAAATTTACCTTTGTAATGAATTAGAGGCGAAAAAAAGGTGTATTAGTTTTTGTTTCTTGTTTGCACATCGTGTGGTGAAATCCATAATGAAGTTAGAGCTAAAAGGTTGTCCCTATGGATACATGTTTAGAACATGAGATGTATCTTGCAGATTTGGTTCTGTTAATTGCGTAATTTTAATTAGCAGATAATTTTTTGTTTGTAGCCTGTTTGGAACCATAAAGGAAGTCAGATGATTACCAAGCTAGCAGGGTCCACGAAAACAAGCAATTTCAAAGATATTGCAGGAACTTCTAGGAAGGATTTAAAGCTCACGAGCGACTGAGTGAACTTATAATTTCAGAGATACACTTTGGAGCTCTCTTTTTCCTTTTGGATGTGTTTTTTTCTTCTTTGGTGGATGTGCGTAACCCAGCTTTACTTAATGAAGTTATACAAGAAATAAGTGGAATCCTCCAAGGTCAAGGTTTATACTCAAGATGTGTGGTCAATGTTAAATTTCCCACCCAGAGGTGTAACATGCTTAGACTGAACGATGCATACACTAAACCAACACAATATATATACATTGTGTATTATGTTACTAGACCAGCATGGACCGTGACATCCGACCCCTGCTAAAATGCGTAAAATCAGTAAAATTGAACTTGCACTGTCAAACAGCACAAAAAATCCAATGTTCATGTACACCAAATAAGATGGGTTTCCGTGCCAGGCTCATTGGATTGGGGGATTAAGACCCATTACATTACTAGGCCATGAAAGCGTCAAATTTACACACCCGTCGTTTGTGTAAACAAAGTGTGATAATGTTTTTACAGCATCTGGCTCTCTAGTCTCTTGACTCTTCTTCTCTGTTTAACGTGGTCTCAAAAACCACCGCCGCCGCCACAGATCTTATGGCTAGTGATGTTTACAATCATCATCAACAACAACTACATACTCAGCATAATGATTTCTCCTCTCAAATGTAAGTAATCTAAATCTTACTTCTTCTACATTTCATTTTTTTCTTTCTTCGATTAATATTAAATCTTTTCTTGTTTCTTTCTTTATTGAAGGAAATTGATTTAAGCTTTTCCATCCCGTCAATGGATCCATAAGCAACTTCTCCTTCAGCCTTTATTTCAGTTGAATCGGGTGCATGGGCAATCTCTTGGACTTCGTTCATGTAAGTATAATTTTCATGTTCCTTTCCTCACCCTAGATGTTTGTAGCCATGGTTTAACTTGAGACAAACCATTAGATCTACCGTCTTACTATCATATATATATATATATATATGTCTGTAGATCTTCATTTATAAAAGCATTGAAGTTTGAGCAGAATAAAAAAATATTGTGGGTTTAAAAGGTTTGTCCTCATTTCATATTTGTCAAATGCAGTTTCAAGGAAACATCCCAGAACAATTGAAGAGGTTGAGAAGTCGTTTCAACAATAGACGGGTTTAATGTATCGAATTTTGTCACCGGCGGTGATTGTTTCATATAAATATGATCTATCTAAGAGTTAGACAGAACTGTATAAATTTGGTAGATGGCAGATGATTAGATAAGTTATACATAGACATGAGATCTCACTTTGGTGTTGTTAATGTTAGTAAATGAGAATTGTGGAGCCATAATGGAAGTCAGACTATTAACAAACTAGCAGTCAATTACCATGAAATTAAACAACCAATTCTGAAGGGTCTTGCAGGAAGGATTTGAAGCTCAAGAGTGACTGACTAAACTCACAACTAGGAGATACATAATGAAGCACGTCTTTTCTCATCCAGTGCTGTAATATGTAGACTGAACGATGATAAGAGTAAGTCTAAGAAAACAATGTCAACAGCTTGGACTACAATCTCTTGGTTTTCCTTTTCTTAAAACTTAGTCACTGGTAATGATAAACATCCTAATCGAACAAAGGATGCGAAATGTTGGCCATAGATATAGCCACTCCACTGTTTGTGATTTGAACTGAATATTTGAGAAATTAATGCTTTACTATATGTCTTGTGAAATGTTGGGCTGAATTAGAATACTTAGAGGGTGTTGCTGAGGTCAATGTTGAATATCCCATCAATTGTTGCAATAATATGTAGTATGAACGATGCAGATACTCCAACACAGTATGGTGTGTATGGTGTCTTCGGTCATCTAACGTGGAAACTTTCTTTAATGTTGTTGTACCATCAGCTATTCGATCAATGGTCATCTTAGCCTAATTAAGCTATTCGATCAGTTTAAGACATGATATAGTACCTGAAGTAGTGGTCATCTGCAGAATTCTTTTGAGTAAACTTTGATTTACTCGATTGATATAAAATAGAAAGTTCTTTACATTAATTTTCGTCCACAAACCTTTGATAAGAGAACTTCAAGCAAATGGATACCTGACCTCTGCATCAACCCCAAAATACTACTTTATGACCAAATTAAACGACTAAAACTAACCAAAAGAATATATTGAAATCTTGCTCGGATCAAGCCCTGTTGGACTAAATCCGAGCAAGCAAATGAGTGGCGGCTGTTTTTTTCTTTGACTTACAGTAGTTGGGTGTTTTTAGAGAGGAGGGAGATAGAAGAGAGATTGCGTTTAGGGTTCATTTCTCTCCTCAGATTTAGATTCATTCTAACCGCCTCTCACTCTATTCATTCCTGTTTTACGCCGTCTCTAAACAACCACCTCCACATGCATAGATCAATGCCCTCTGATGTATAGCTGATCAACAACAACAACAGTTACTTGCTAAGCACAATGATTTCTCCTATCAACGGTATATAATATGTCTTTCAAGGTGAATGATATCAGCTTATTAAGCTCGGTAATGAATCTATAAGCAACTTCTCGGGTGTCTCCGGGTGTCAG
The DNA here is from genome assembly GCA_023531295.1 of Papaver armeniacum. Classification (NCBI taxonomy): domain Eukaryota; kingdom Viridiplantae; phylum Streptophyta; class Magnoliopsida; order Ranunculales; family Papaveraceae; genus Papaver; species Papaver armeniacum. The sequence continues at coordinate 275,751 of JAJJWW010006376.1, read as the reverse complement.
TTGAATGGGACTGTTTTTCTGGTGGTGTAAGTTCAATTTTCTTGTTACTTTAGATCCATTGGATGTACCGTCTTCTATGGATGCTTTCATGAGCTAGATTTAGAAGCTTAGAGCAAAATTAAAAGTTAATGTGGAATGAGGATTGAAAAGATTTCATCTCAATTTCATCTGGAGATAAACCCGAATTAGATTGTTTTGGTAGATGCCTGGAATTTGTCACATGGATGTAAGTTTAATTTCATTGTTCCTCCTTTACTGTCTTCTATGTGTAATTTAACAAAATCTGCAGATCCTTAATTTCATGAGCTAGACTTTGAAATTTAGAGAAAAAGTTAATGTGGATTTAAAAGACTCATCTGATTTGATATTTATCAATTGCAGATGCTCTGGTGATAGATCAGATGGTTATATAAGATGTCTAAGAATCAGATGGTTATATAAGATGCAAATGTACATGAGTTTTGGATTGTTGTTTTCTATGTGCAAGCAAATGAGAGTGTCCTTGTCTCAGACAAATAATGATTCTCAATTTTTTCGGTATATACCTAGAAGAAAAAGTAGTGGCATCCTTCTGGTTTAGAATATGTAACTTTTGAATCCTGGGATGTCATCGTTAGTTGAACGTAGCTGATGAATAATTCGACTGAGCTTGGTCAAGGGTCACAGTCCATAGTTTTTTGTCATACCGTGTTAGTACCAACAGTGGTCCTGTGGTGACTTGTGAGTGCGATAATCTTTGTCTATGTTGTTGTTGTATTCAGCAGAATTGAACTTTAGATTCATTAACAAGGAAATATATTTATCCAGACTTGATGCTAACATAGTTGGTTGTCACAGTCTATTGAACAATTTTTCAGAACAATTTGAATGGGCTACAGCATATAGGAAAACTATCTACTCTAGACTTTGGTTACTGAAAAAGCTAGATAGTTTAATTTTGGGAATCAGTATTTAGGTACCACTTGTTCAAGAGTTTGATGATTTACTACGTGTCTTGTGAATTTTTTGGCTGAATTAGAAGCTTGGAGGGCTCTTGCGAGTCCAGTTTAAGTGACCTGCATGATGTCGCGACGATCTTACAAAGCTGCAATGAACAATCAAACAATTATTTTGTTGTGGATTTTTGCATAATTTAAGAGACTCTGTAGTAGTGAAGTGCAAATATTATTCGGATGCCAAAAAGTATTTCAGAACTGGATGTAGGAGTTCTCTCTATGATAACTAGTATGGCCACATGTGCGATGCACATGCTTGAATTGGAATCTTTTAATAACACCAAATTTGATAATAATGGAAGAAAAAATCTTAAAATAAAAATTTAATATCCTTGTTTGTACTCATTAGTAGATAATTTAAAGAGATTTCAAAATATATTAATTTTGCAAAAATCCGATGTGTATTTTCAAAGATATCTAAGTTTTAATTTTTTTTTGATCTATTTTTAAAACAATGGCATTTTTGTAAATATACAAATATTAACTAAAAGCTTAGTTAATCGGGGTATTATTGTCATGTGAAAAGGCTTCACCAAACAATTACCTCTTTTCTTTATATTAGTATAAGATTTAGATTTAAAGATAGGAAACTGTAGAGAATCAATTTTAAGCAGATGCAACTACCTGAAGTAGTTATCAAATTTAAACAGAGTTTTTCCAGTTGAGTACCTGTTCAGAACTTGAGATGTATAATGCAGGTTTGTTTTTTTAAAAGCTGAATTGTAACACAGATAAGATCCGTAAAGAAGTAAAATTACACAAATATTTCTATTACTATTCCATCAACACTAGCTCTCCTTCTTCCATAATAACAAAAGGGAAACTTGGGGATATGCCCCAAAACTGAGTGTAATATTGGGGATATGTTCCGAGTTTCCAATCCTCGGTGATATGCCCCGATATAACAGATTCTGTTTAACTAAGTTAACTAGTCAATATCTCGTAAATTGACTGGTCAAAGTCTCTTAATATGGGATGTCATGGACTAACGAGAAGACAATTTTGATCTTAAGTTAGAAGAATCTTCTCCACGGCTCCACCTGTTTGTATCTTATCTAATCATCTTGATGATATCGAGTCCTTTAGGTCTTTTGCTTTCTTTTGGAACGCAAAAAAAAAAAAAAAAAAAAAAAAAAACTTAAGCCGAAATTTTGAAGTAAGAAACAGTTGCAGAAATTATACGACTCAAGATCTAAATAGTGAAGCTTTTATATAGGAGGAAGATGATCCGTTGACTGATTTGTGATTGAGAATAGTTATTTGATTCATCTTCAACTGTGTGAGCTAATAAAGGTTATTAGAACCAAGATTGAATGAGATTTTCCTGCTATTGCTAATGATTTCTTTTTAAATTCATAACTGGGTACTTATTAATCATCTCGAATTGTATTTCTATTCGTTTGATTTCATCAAATAAAACGTTTAAGGTTCTCAGATGAAATTAGGGTTTATGTATGATTTTTTTTTTTTTTTTTTTTTGAATTATTGTTTAATATCAAATTCAGCTACATAGATGATATTTTTTTTGATACTTTACTAGAGGACTGCTGCAGCAGTAGGGCCGACCATGTTTTTCATTGTTCATTATTTATTTAGCTTGTTTTTGTAGGTAAAATTTTCCGCAGAATTTTCTCTCAAGATATCCTGCTACCTTTGTCGTTGATATTTGAAAGGGTCTTCTTAACTTGTATACCCATATACAAGTTAAGGAGTCATTAATTCCTCACTTTTATCTTGTTTTTCTAACTTTCATATTTAAATTCCAAGATAATTATGAATAATAAACTCAATATAATATATACAGAGAAAATTACATGAATATCCTTAAAAGTTACGAAGCAGTTTAAATGCCTTTTCTTTGGTCAGTCAACGTTACAAATACTTGGGTCCCATCTAAAATAGCATCTTGCGTTAATCCTGCTCTTGTGAAAAAAGAAAATTCTTCTTAAAAATGTACAGTAGCGTTTGACTGCTCATTTTTTCTCACGGCTTTAATACCAAAATCGTCATTTTGGAAGTGGCAACTACTTATCCGATAGATCATGAATAAAATATGTTGTGCTATTTTATATTTTTTTAATTTTAACCAAATTTTTTTATTGTTAATGTAATACTAAATAATTAACCGACTATTTTTAGATAAAGATTTCTTTTCTCATAAATTTTTAAGATAAACACTACAACTAATTATTGTTATCGGCAAAAAAAATTATTCATGTCACGTGAGCGTCCACAAATGAAATTACAAGTTAACAGAATGCTCATAGCCTCCTACAAACATGTAACTCATTAGTCAACAGAATTGAAAGCATGAGTTAATATTATAATTTTAAACCGTATAGTGATAAGGGTTTAAATGGAATTTGAATTTTTATGAAAAATATATGAATCATATTCCAAGATAACTACAACTCCTATAAAATATGTGAATTCCAAGACAAAAAGTTAGCTATTAATGACTCCTTAACTTGTAGATGGGTATACAAGTTAAGAAGACCCTGAAATAGTAAAAATTTAGGGTAAGTTTATGTAGGACTGTATACCATATGGTCAATGTTTGTAAATATCAAAGATGAGATGACATACCAAATTTGGGGCTTGCACGTGTTTTTGATGCACCTTGCATGATCAACAAATGTAAGCAGAATTTACAAAAAAAATAAATAAGGAGGGTAATTTTGACTTCTATGAAAGACAAAAAAAAAAAAAGAAATTGAAACCTAATGCTATAGCTCCATCTCCGCCACCCCTTCTTCCTTTCCACCTCTTCTCTCCCATTGTTTTGTTCTAAAGCTAAAAGTGATTGTATAGATCCCATAGATTTTGAACGGCTTTGCCAAACTTACAACATCTATTCGATTATTAGGTGCCGGAATGTATATTTCCTACGGTAATCAATCGAGTTCAATAATTGTTGTTATGTAGGGTTTTTTTTTTTTTTTTTGGAGCATTGTTATGTCTAAATGTTGAAGCTATGCGTATGGGTTTTGTAGGTTTTGTAAAAAAAAAAATTGTAACATGAACTGAAATTGTAGTTTGGGTCTGTTCTTTCGTGTTTTTTTTTTGTTCAATTTTTTCTCAAAAACATAAGTACAATATGGGTCGAATATGGTTCTGTGTTGGACTAGTGAAGCCCATATCCGAAACTTCATCTTCTCTGCCCGTCTCTGTAATACCAAAATTCATTCTCTGCTAGTGCAATTGAATTAGGTTAACTTGTAATTAGACTGTATATCTGATAAAAATAGTTAATTGGGCTCCAATTGAGTTAGTTTCTGTTGGTTAATTTGGTACAAATTCATTGTAATTAGATAAATTTGTTGGATTTATTTCAAAATTGAAAATCATCATTTTTTTTTTTTTTTAATTCAGTCGAATTCGAAGTTGTTACAGTTCGTTTTGGATCATTGAACTGAAATTGGTAATGAATGCAATAGTATCGTCTGGATTAGATTGAAAGTTGAAGAAAAAAACTTCAAAATTGATCGAATTTTGATCAAATTAGAAAAAAAATATTGATGTAAAAAAGAGGACCATGAAAGTGTGACGGACAAAATCCAATACAGTCACCCTATAGAAGGCCTCCTGAAGTCGGCCAATAAGGATGGATATCTATTTGGGTGTTATTTCTGAAGGAGGAGGAGCAAATAATAATCTTGTTGATTTTCTATGGGTAACTTTGAATTGATTGATAGAGATTTTCACACTTCCTTCGTACCTAAACCTGAACTAGCTAGTACTATATATGTTTTTTTCGAAATAGCAAAATTCATTCCAGGAGTGCTGAGAAAGCATAAGAAAAACACGAAGTACAATAATCACAATAGTACTATGTATGTTAATGGTGAGTTTTTCGAACTGCCTTTAGTTGAGTTAATTTTTGGGGTTCAACTTCATTCTTTAGTTGAGTTCTGATATTGAGAACGCAGAGAACTCAACCATAAATAATTTATTTTTTCAATTGTTTTCACCATGTTATCTCGATGTCGGAGATATTTGTTGGAAGTTCCAGTAGTGATGCTAAGGTTTATATCGCAGGTGCCGTCACTAGGTTTAAGTATCGAAAACTTAAAGTCGCCACAAATAATTTTGCAACAGAATCTCTTTTGGGTGAAGGAGAACACGGGCGTACATACAAAGGTCGCTTATTCAAGGTTCACCCAGTTGAACCTTATAACCATAGGATATATATTAATGAAAAAATAGGTTATTACAAATCTGTAAACTGAATGGAACCTTATAACCATAGGTCCTTCCAGTCCTAAGAGTACAAAAGAAATTTATCTCTCAACTATCTCAGCCCATTATAAATCATATCTTGAAAACGAATTCCCTCGGGAGCTTTAGATGGGATTGCCCAATACAGAATCAAAGCCTTGATGTCCATGATTAGCATGTCGTCACTTCTCTCGGTACCCTTGAAGATGCGATTATTTCGCTCTTTCCAAATGGACCAACAAATGGCATACGGGATTGCGTTCCACATATAATTCCATGCAGTAGTAAAATCGTTTCTGTCGATCTCAAGAAAAACATCTTTCACTTGTTCCTTGAACACCCAGCTCGTCCCAAAAATGTTTTTGAAATGACCCCAAACTTTTGATGCCTTGTTATAGTGTAGTAGTAAGTGATCGATAGATTCCATACTCTCTTTGCACATAACACACCGATTTGCCGTAATAAGACCTTTATGTTGGGGATTATCGACTGTCAAAATGGAATTATGATGGACCAACCAGATAAAGAAACTAACCTTTGTCACTACGTTGGAATTCAATATTGAATCTTTTGGAAAAGAGACCGTACTTGTATTCTCCATGTGTTCGTAACAAGATTTACGGTGAATTTTCCATCTTTACCACTTCCATATCCTTGTGTCTTCCTCCCCTGAAACTGTAACAGACTCCAAAACAATTTATATACATTGTGGTTACATTGCTGGTCCAGCATGGATTTTGAAATCTGACCCTGTTAAAATGCAAGAAACTCGTAAAGAAAGTACAGTTAGACTTGTTCTCCACATACACCAATATTTTGGTTACGATTCTGTCCACTGGTGTATGAAGTCTTCGGCCATCTAACGTAGGAACTCGCTTGAACGCTGCAGCTATAATCTACCATGACATACTCCTTGGTCATCGTATCATACTTAATAAAAACATTTATTTACTCGAGTGATATTGGTTTGTGAGTTTGGGAAAATAGAAAGTGCTTGAGATTCATTTTCAATTTCACAAAATTAGTTAAAAAGACCAAAATCAATAATTCCTGGGTGAAAAAGACATTTAGATTTTGATACCGTTTAAATGGAAAAAAATATAAAAATAGCATGTAACCAGTTTCATCCTACCCATTTCAAATTCTTTTTCTTATTTTTAACTTACATCAGGATGCATCCAGTTTCATCCTCACTATTTTTTAAGTTTAACCCAGGATGAATCCAGTCTCATCCTTGCTATTTTTTTGTGTCCATTTCACCCATAATAATTTTTACTTGTCCATTTGAACCATGTTTTAAAAATTTTTGGGCAAATGACCCATTTTCCGTTTCAATTTTCTTCTTCCACAAGCCGAAGGTTAGAACATAAGTCAGGTAATGCTTTAATCCCAAGTACCTTTGAGAATAATGGACCCTGTTAAAATGCGGTAAAGAAAGTAATTACACTTTCTACTCCACGTATAACCAATCTTTCGATTGGGATAGGGGCGGAGGCACATGGAAGGGTGGGTGTGCACTTGCCCACCCTTGGTTGCCAAACTCCACCACTGGGTCTTAATTTCTCAAAGCCCAATTTTTATTTTAGAAGGTTTTGCACCCCTTAAAAAATAGCTGTGCACCCCCTTAGGAAGCTCGCCTATATTAAAGTTACACGAACAGAGTGAGATCGGGAATTCCTAAATCTAGGTACTGAGAAAACTTGAAAAACAACCATGAAAGGATGAGAAGATATCAAATCTTCGGAGAACTTTGAGGGATTTAAACCAAATCGTTGTTAATTATTGCAAGTATTGTATATCTTGTTGCTAGAAAACGCTATTAGGTGTTGTAATACAATCTTTCATGTGTAATGGATTTTTTTTGTTTGTTTGAGTTATTTGTTTTTTTTTTTTTCGTGGTGTACTTTTTCGTTGCCCACCCAGCTTTGAAATCCTGGCTCCGCCCCTGGATTGGGATGCCATCCACTTTACGGTTGTATAATCTCTTTGGGTGTATGGTGTATAGTCCATTAAAATGATCCCATAACTGGGATGTCTACCACCACTTTGTTTAGGAATGGGCCGAGTTAAAGAAAATGAGACCCGCATCCATCCCCTCCTATAGTCCTCCTATTTAAGCAATTGCGAGTAGGGTTCATTTCTCTCCTCCTTGGACAGATTCATTCTTGCCGCCTCTCACAATCTTCCTCCCTGTTTTGCGCTGTCTCCAAAGCAACAACCACAGATCAATTGACTATGGCATCTGATGTTGATGATGATCATCAGCAACTACAAAATCAGCATAATGATATCTCCTCTCAAACGTAATCAATAGATCTTACTTCTTCTACATTTCAATATTTATTGTAATTTGAATGAATATCAATCGATTCTGGTTTCTTTCTGTTTCCAGGATATTCATTACGGTGAATTTGGGTCGTGAATGGATCTAAAAGCAACTTCTAGTTCCCTGCTGATGCCACCTAACTGGGGAGGCTGTGGAATCTAGTTCTTTTTGACGTTCCCTTACCACTGGCTTGTATGTTTAACTTAACATAGTTTGTAGATTTCATTTGATATTTATGTCTGTAGATCTTTAATTGTAGGATAAAGCCTTTTATGAGCTAGAAATGGATAATATTGTGTTTTTAAAAGACTTGTCTTGATTTCGTATTTGCAAAATGCAGGTTGCCGGACAATAGCCTGAATGAAATTTTGAGACTGTCACCCACAAAAACACCCCATGAGGTATCAAATTTTGTCAGTACTGGTGAGTTTCATTAGGTAGAATACATGTTTGCATTTATAATATGATTGACAAAAGGTCTAGTCACTTTTCGGGTGGTAAGCTTAGTATTTGATATCATTCGAAATCATGCATATTTCATTCCCTTGTCTTAGGTCTTACACTTTCTAACGAATGACGAATCATATGGGGAATCTGTATTTAGTACCGCTTGGTTAAGAGGTTAATGATTTATAATAGGTCTTATGAAATTATGGGCTTATAATTAAAACATTGAGATGTTATTTAAGAGACGTCTTTACTAATGAAGTGCAAATATTATTTAAATGCTGCTAAGATTTCAGAATTGAAAATATAGGGGTTCTCTCTATGCTTTATTTAATTCTGTGAAACTGTAGAAGACTCAACTTTTACCAGATGCCACTCTATGGAAGTACCTAAACTATATATGCTAGGAAATGTAACATAAGTACTTGAGGTTATTTGGTCCTTTATAATAGAGTTTGTCCCGATGAATACATGTTTAGAACTGGAGATGTATCTTGCAGGTTTGATGTTGTTAAATGCTGAATTTTAACGGATAGTTCTTTATTTGCAAGATGTTGTGGTCAAATGCCATGAAAACCAGCTATTTGAAGTGTCTTGCAGGAAGGATTTGAAGCTCAAGAGTGACTGAGTGAACTTACAAGTAGTTATCCTATTCTTATTCTTGAGCTCGTCTTTTTCTTTCTGGCTTTGTCTTTCTATATTTTCGGGGTGTGCTTTTTCCAGCATTATGTCTGAAGTTGAAAGAAATTGGTGGAGCATAGAATGATAGAAGACCCGCAAGTTAATTTTTTTTGGATCCCGACAGAATAAATCATTTAATCCAAATGAGGTACCGCAATCCAAAGGTGTAATATGTAGATTAAACGTTGATAAGAGTAAGTAAGTCCACGAAAAAAACCAAAGGCTTGGACTATAATCTCTTTGTTGGTTGCTGTGATAGTAATCGACTCTACATTCCTGACTATCACATTGTTTGACTTGGATCCCTTCATATCTTAATGCACTGTGATGATATCATTACATCAAGACACCGACGATGGCTGACGTAATTTTCTTTTTATTTCATAAACTTCATATCTTGTTCTTATTGCCACCAAGTAAGATAATGTGGAGAATCTTGCACCCGGGTTAACTCAGGGTGTGCAAGAACTCAAGTTGATGAAATGCTCACATTTTCAAAGACTTAGCGATATAGCACTCATTAGTCAGACTACAAAACCAAAATTGTTGAAAAGCAAAAAGCACACACAGACACACTGGTGGTGTAAACGGAGTGTAACTAGGGTTTTCCTCCGGATAAAAATTGATCTAGCAGCAATGTCTAACATTTGGCACTTTTTTGACCTAAGGAAACAAACCATGGCTTAAATCATAGTTATTTTTGGATTTTATGGTTGTCTTTTTTTAATTGCAAGATTCCACTAGTTCTAAACAATGATTAGTGGATTTAAACTCTGTTCCGGTATCCTTAAATTATTATTTTTTGATTCAAAAATAGATCTTCATTGATTATATAGATATTACATCAGAATCCTGAGAAACCCATCCTTGAATATCAGGAGGTTACTCATCAAAATATTCAAAGTTAGCTCTCAAAAGTCTTGCTTTCTTAGCCAACTTATCTGCAACACCATTACAATCTCTTTTAACTGAAACACATTGTCAGTGTTCAATTTTATTCAAAAGAAATCTAATAATATCTAGAACTAAAACTTGATTCAACCAATGAACACAGGGAACTGATTCATTGATGGATTTAACTAAGACTTCACTATTAGATTTAAAAATAACATTGTTGAGCTTTCTTGAAATGGTTAGAGAAACAACTGCCTTCATAGCCTTGCATTCCAGTTCCTCCACCACTATTCCTTCCTTCATTCCTCTTTTAAAATATTGTCCTTGCACACCAAGGCATGTACCTACAAAATCTCTTAAAATCAGTCCTATAACGCCCTGAGAATGTTGTTTAATAAAAGATAGATCTAGACTAATTTTCAGATATCCAATATATGGAGGTTCCCATCCCATAATCTGTAATGAAACTGTATTATTAATGGTTAGGAACAAAATAAACAATTTATTGATATTATCCAAAGTCATTAATTTGTTAGGATTATGATTATGATTTTTTTTTTTTTTGAGCACCTATCTTTCCGGATAGCATAAGCAAAAACCATTAAAAGTTTGTTTATATCTTCCCTTGGCAGCCATGTACCAAAATTCATTTAATACATGTAGTCAACCAAGAAATTACCCAATTCTTGAAAGAACCAGGTTGTGACAAGATGTTACCAACATTGATGTTTAGAGCAAGCCATATAGATCTAGCATAGGACGTCAAGAAAAGAAGATCGCTTGACTCATTTGGGTGACCACACAGACTACAGTGAAGCTCAATAGCATTCCTATGTCTAGATACCTTGTCTCTGGTTGGGACAATATCTTTACTACATTTCCATACAAACAATTTAACTTTATGAGGCAGTTTAAGTTTCCAGAGAGCTTTCCAGACCTGCTGAGGAATAGAGTTAGGAAAAACAGCATTGTGAGTTTGTCTAGTTAAAACATTATGATTAAAGGACCATACATTTGTCTAGTTATACATTTGTCAGTTGAATAAAGTTTGCCAATACATACACGATCTATTTACTGAGCATTGGGAACTGGTTGAAAGAATACTTCGCTTCCTAAAAAAAACAGCGGATTATGGTCTTCATATCTATGCTACAAAGCACTTTTCACTTCATGCCTACTCTGATGCAGATTGGGCTGGCATCTTAGATGATCGAAGAAGCACTAGTGACTACTGCATTTATTTTGGGTGAAATTTAATATCTTGGAGTGCGCAAAAGAAGAAAACTATTTGAAAGTCAAGTACAAAGGCAGAATATCGAGGAGTAGCGATTGCAACATCTGAAATCATTTGGATTCAGTCCTTACGACAGGAATTTGGTTTGAATTCTACAACTCCAATCCTATGATGTGATAATCTGGGAGCAACATATATCACTATGAATCCAGTGTCTTATGCTTGAACGAAGCACATCGAGATAGATTATCATTTTTTAGAGAACGTGTTGCTAACAAGTTGCTCAATGTCAGGTTCATCAGTTCAAGAGATTAGTTGGCGGATATATTTACAAAGGGGCTCTCTGCACCACGGTTTCAAATTATACGTTCCAAGTTGCACATTCGTCATCTCCGGTACAACTTGAGGGGAGATGTTAACGATAGCATACTTATCTCTACAACAAAGTCTCATTGAGTTAGTCAGCTAGACCGAGTATTTGGGAAGAATCCTAAGGCTATGTATACACTCTTGTTAGTCAGAGTTTTGAATTTGTTAAAGTCTTTAAACTGTTAGAGTCTTTAACAATATTTGTAACTGTGTTGCAGTATTCTTCAAGTATAAATAACACTCGGATCTCCACACAAAGACTGTGGAAGATATTCTACCTAAACTCGTGTTTAAACTATTTCAATCCATCGATTATGATTCCATCCACTTTACGGGTGAGTGTGTGATGTTTCGTTCTAACCTACTCAATTTATGCACGTAGGATAAGAATGAGCCTATTTTCATTTATCTTCTTCCACAACCATTAACAAGGTTAGGTAAATAGATAAAACCTTTGAAAATGAAAAATGCTTAATAAACCCAGATTTTCAGACAAAACCAAAATCGACACACATTAAAATTAAAATCGGCCCTTTTTAGCCTCCGGGGCACAGTGCTGCCCACCAAATAAAAAAAGTGTGAGAGCAATTATGCCCAAAAATCTCGATTTTTTAGACTAGTTACTCACGCGGTTAGACTGACCGTAAGATTTATCTCATTGAGAAGATCTAATGCTGATTAGTGGTAGGCAGGGATATAACTCACACCAGTCTATCGATAAAAAGCTTTAGGGTTTAGTTTATATCTTTCCTCCTTAGATTCTTACAGCCTCTCATTCTCTTCCTCTCTCTGTTTTGCGGTGCCTGTAAAACCACCACCACCATTACGGATCCATAGATAATGGCTTGTCATGTAGACAATCTACAACAACTATTTACTCAGCATAATGATTTCTCTTCTCAAACGTAAGTAATAGATCTTACTTCTCTCATTTCAATATTTATTTTATTTTTAAGAATGAATATAAATCGATTCTTGTTTTCTGTTTTCAGGAGATTGATTTCTGGCAAATAGAGCTCGTGAATTGATCTAAAAGCAGCCTCTTTATCAATGGTGTCACGTCCTAACCGGGGAGGCTGTGCAATCTGGTATTATATATTCAGGTAAGTTTAATTTTGGTTCGACCTTCCCTTAGGAACCCTTTGGTTCCCCTAGTTGTGGTCAGAGTAAATGTCTTCTATGTTTAATTTTAGCTTAATTTGTATATGGATGATTCCGTTTGATATAAATTTCCGTGAATCTTCAATTGTAGGATAAAAGATTTGTCCTGATTTCATATCTATCAAATGCGAACCACAATATTCTTAAAGAGGGTGATAAAGCTCTTCCACCTGGAAGACATTGTTTCCACCAGGACTAATCCAACAAGTTTAATCTGGATTTTCATTCTGAAAAAAATCATTTCTTCACAGATCATGTTTTTTCCCCTTCTTGTTTTGTGTGTATAGATCATGTTCCTGTTAATTGTCTAATGAAATTTCTCTTCGGAAAGTATCTTGAAGATTGACTTTTGGAATGTATCCTTGAAAATTATTTGCAGACAAGTTGAGAAATTTGAAATGGAAGGAATATAACCTTCCAACACAAACAAAGATCTATGGCTTCTAATGTGGACGATGATCAATTAGAACTACATATACTTAGCATAATGATATCTCCTCTCAAATGTAAAGTAATATATCTTAATTTTCTCATTTTCATTTATGTCTTCTTAGAACTAATATAAATCATTTCCGTTTTCTTTGTTTTTTTAAGGAATCTGCTATACGGATCCTCGATACGATCTCCTTGTCTTTCCGTTTCAGTTCAGATGATCAACATACTCATTAAGACCTTGCATCTCTCTCAATTTTTGCTGCAATTGCTCAATTTCCAGCTTCAAATCTTTTTGTCTATCCAATGGCTCCTGTAAAGCAATCATTCCATCGTTATCAGAACCAATTGAAAAATTACTTAAATTCATCTATCTTTTTTTACCACTGGAACATTTCTGCAATCTGCATTTGGCAATGGCATCAACGCCGCTACAGATCTTCGACTCTGTAAGCTAATCGAAAATTGTATTCCTTTTGTTTCTTTTTTATTAAGGTTTTTTTACCGGAGCTAGAGCTAAAGGTGGTGTGTATTTGTATAATTTTCACTTATGAGATATTGTATATCCTTGATTTTGCGGTGTTTCCTTATGTCCTTAGACTTTCTAATTTAGAGCAAATAACAAATTCATTGTGGATTTAAAACACTTTTCCTGAATTCATTGTTGTCAGATGCCTAGAATTAGCGCTGAGAAAAATGTAGAGGTACTCAAGACATTGTCTTGATGCAAGAACACTACCGGCATGAGGTATCTAATTTTGTTGGCTGTTGTGAGTTTCATATATGTACGACTGTCTAAGAATCTCGATTGATATCATTCAGTACAGTGTATGATTTTGGGAAAATAGAAAGTGCTTTACATTCATTTTCATTCATCTTCGTCCACAAGCTCTCGCACAATGTACTCTACTCTGTACAAACTTTTTCGCGTGTCGGGCTTATAGTGAAATAAGAGGGATTTGGCTCAATAATAAAATCAAAATCTATTCTGAGAAAATCAGCCAAAAACATGCAACCGGTTAACTCAGGATGCACAAAAATTATCATATTGCAACAAATGCAAGTTGTGAATTGCCTACATTTTCAAAGGACGACACACAATATATAGCACTAGCCAGAGTGCCCATTACTAATCTAATGCACTGTAGGGATTAGTAATGGGCCGGGTGAAAGAAAATGAGACCCGCATCCTTCAATCCGCCTATTTAAGCAATTGCATTTAGGGTTCATTTCTTTCTCGTCCTTAGATTCATTCTTACCGCCGCCTCTAACTCTCAGCCTCTCTGTTGTTCTTCGCCGCCTCAAACCATCACCACGACAGATCAATAGATCATGGCTTGTGATGATGATGACGACCAACAACAACTACACACTCAGCATAATGATATCTCCTCTCAAACGTAACTAAAAAGATCTTAATTTTTCTACATTTCATTTTAATTTTTTTTTTTTTATTAATTAACATAAATCGTTTCTTGTTTCTTTCTTTTTTTCAAGTAACACTGTCACCAGTTCGGTAGCAGTCATCAAATAAACAAGATACCTAGTGTATTTCAAAATTTCCTTTTGCTGTAAGTATCATTTAATTTCTTTCTTCTATAGTTAACAGAACATAATTTGTAGATGGATGATTTCGTTTGATATGTCTGCAGATCCTCGATTGTAGCTAGATTTAGAAGCTTAGACAAAGATAAAAAGTTATTATGGATTTCAAAGACTTCATCTATTTCATATTTGTCAATTGCAGGGATCTGGTAGAACGATGCATAAAATCTTTTAATATGAGTTTTTGAAGCAATCAATTAACAATTGAGGGATAGATTAAGTAAACTTCATCCGTATGAGGTGATGCTATAATACATGTTTGCATTTATAATATCATTGATGAACATTGTTTGATGATTTTGTGCTACATACATTTGTTGATCAAAGGTCTAGTGAGTGTAGAATGTAAAGAAAAAATTATTGAAATAAAGTGTGCACGGATTCTCTTGAAGAGTCATTTGTTCATATTGCCATGAATTCAGTATCAACACTAAGCTTCCTTTCTGTAATGATGTTTTTGGTCTCCTTTCCTGCAGTAGGAACAATATAAATATTCTGTTCATAACACTTGGGTTTGTGTTTTATTTCCCCTTTTTGTTTTGGAACGCACCACTCACAAGTTGTTGGACTGCAGGGGACATATTGACTGATACAACGAGAAGGGTCTTCTGAAACAAGTCAGTGAAGACACTTACATCACCTTGTTAGTGAAGTCAGTGCTGCTGCCAGAAACACCCATGTTATTCCCGGAAGAGTTGCAATCTAACCAGTGTACTATGTATGTACACACTACAGGAAAATGGGCATCTAGTGACAATTATTTTTGTCATGAAACTACCTTGTTTAGTCGCCAAATAAAATTTGAAACAAAAAAAAAATTGTCGTCTAATCATTGTCGTGGAAACTTTTTATGGTCGCAAGATATAATATTGATGACACCAAATTTTATGTCGTTGTATATGACTTTCAATGACTAACGTAAATTGTCTTCAAAGTTCAAAATCATCGTCAAAAAACTAGGCCATCAAAAACAATTCTGGTGATAAAAGATTTTTCTCACTAAATATTTTCATGACAATTTCGTTTTGTCTCCGTAATGAGTTCCAACAATAAAGTACTTTGTCTTTAAATCATATTTTACCAACAAATATTTTTGTCTCCTAAAAGAGCTTTGGATGATCGTTATCACCGTTTTTAAAAATGGTTTCTGAAACAAATATTTCAGCCATTAAAAGTGAGTTTTATACACAAAGGATTTTGGTCTCCAAATATGTTTTATTGACTAATGTATTTAGTATGCAAAGGTTCACTTTTGGAAACAGAAAAATTCGTCTTGGAATAAAAAACATTAATGACATAGTAATATTGTGGCAAAATTGGTTTTTTCGGAGTCTGATATATTTGTCGTTGTAAAAAAAAGTTAAAGACAAATCTTGCTTGTCTCATAAAATTATTTTCGGCAATGAAATATATTGTCTTTATAATTATTTTTGGGAGACGGATATATTTTTCGTCGAAAAGATATTTCATTGACCAACAATTTTGTTTCGAAATAAGTCATTTTAGAGACGACAAATTTTATCCATGAAAACAAACTAAACAGACAAAATGCTTTTGCTGCAAATAAATTTGGTGACTAATTTACTTGCCTTTGACGAAAAAGAAAGGAAACGATTTTTGTTTGTCTCCATATAATTCTTTTAGGTGAGGAAAAAAAATGGTATTAATTTCTATTTGAAGACGAGTAGATTCGCTGCGAAAACCTTTCCTTTTTTGCAATCAACTATATTTGTTTCCAAAATACTCAGGAAATTGGTCTTCGTAATTCATTAAAATATGAAAATAGTATAGAATGGAAAACCATTTAAACGGAGTAATATTCCAATAACTTAAACAGTAATTGCACTCATGAACTATTTTAAAGAACACTTCTAAAATACTGAAGAAAACTAATACTCATTTAACTTTAACTAAAAACAAGGAGTAACATTAAAACTAAGCACTAAGCAGCTTTTGGATCTTAAATGGTTGGAGAATCAGCTGGATCAAGAACCAATATTTAACCAAGTGCATTGTGCCTAAAACTTGCGTTGGCTTCATTAATTTTTTCCATCTTCTCTATGTATAGATTGATTTTTTTCGTCCTGTGAAACTGGCAACGTACCCCCTTGATGACTTTCTCGTCTCTTCAACTTGACAATGTATGGCCCTAAGGCCTTAAAATTCTCATGACAATCACGACGTTTCTGAAATTTAATAAAAGTATTAAAGTTAGCTCCTGAAACATTATTAAAATATATACATCACCTATATCTTCCAACAATAACCATTTAGTTCACCTTAATTCTCTCCAAAACAAAGAGGTCACACAAACTAGACCAATTTTCTGGTGAGATTTTCCCAAAAGGATTACCCCGCACTTCTTCAATAGTTGCATACTCTCTAAAATGCATCAGCATTTGACGCTTAAAGTTGGTATAACCTTTTGACATACGATCATTCAGAAATCTCCTAACAGATGGTCTTGTGGTGTCTAGTATGAAATTATACTACAACATAATGACAAATAAGAGTTGTGAATCAAATATTAATTTCAAAAGTCAATAAAAAAAGATCATAGAGATAATTTTTCCTTAAAAATTTGTGAATACCTTTAGTTGTTCAATTAATACCTCCCTGTCTTGTGCAGGGATTGTTTTCCATGACTTGTATCCCAAAGGAGCGAAAGCATGAATAATCGTATGGCATTCACCGGCCAAATCAGATCTATGTTCTCCTAGAAGTTCACCAGATTGTTCATCAATGATAATAGGCATCCTTCCATTCTCGAGCCACTCGTTCCTCCAGTCGGTAGTTGTCCCCGGACAATGGGATCTCCTAGTCTTAATCCTTCAGAAAATCAACAAAAAACAAGTGAATATCCGGCCATGACAAAGGATCGTTCTTAGAAAATTGACCACAAGTCTATAGATATTAGAAGTAATTTACAATACCGATGCTTGAAGCAAATAAGCGATCCATATGGGTAGTAGGATATGCCTAACCTAGATATAAACAAAATATCAAATATAAGAACCAATAAAATAAATAAAATTATGATCAGATCATTACAACCACACACATCACAATCAATATAGGAAAAAGCCTAAAAAAGTAATGTTGATTCAGATCCCACTTGAACACGAATTCAGTAAGCGCTTCTGTAACTGTATATGCGCATTCCCATTTTAATTCATGTGAAGCAAGAGTTATCAATCTAACAGATCAAAAGATACCCAAAGCAGACTAATAATCCTTAAAAATTAAAAACATGAATGGGCACAACAACATAATGATTATGAAACCCAATAATGAAAAAAAAAAAATAACATCCGCACATCATAACATCCAATAATTTGACAAAATTAAATGTACACATACAAACTGAAAATAATTGAAACTGATAAAACCCTTAATTAGGTTTCTGTCTCATATCTTTTGCTCATAGAATTTTTTTAACATGTAGCTTAAGTAGAGTCAAAATTAGAATGAAATCAGAGGTTTTTTGAAACACAGAAGGTGATCGGAAGAAATCACTTAGACTTCAAGATTGTAGTTGATCCAACAACAGACGAACAAAGAAACAAAGTTAGGGTTTTGAATCAATTGGGTTAAAAGAATTAATGAAGAATCTATGAAATCAATGACGCCATACCTTCGATTTGATATAGAATTTTGCGAGCACAATTGGATGATAATACGGTTCCCTCCCAGAACTGATAAGTTACTCAAAACCAAAATTAGATAATAGATCCATTAAAATCACCACCTCTCATATGGTTATGAATAGTTCATCCGTATATTTAAAAGAAAAAAACTGAATAATTCATCCTGTCTTCTGGAATCCTCTTTTGCTATTTTAATAAATATGTTTTTCTGGGACCATCCTTAGCATGCATAGACCACCTTTTCAGAAAATACTGTGGTGGAATCTCCAAAAATTCTTCTTGAGAGAAGTACTCTCATAGCATGTACACAAAGAATACCTGTAAATTTGAAACCATTAATTGCAACAACGTATTCTCTTTTTTATTGAATCATACTTTTCGATCTTTGTCATTCTTTACCGGACTCACTATTTCCACCTTATGAATAACAATCTCACTGACAACTATTTCATTGATCGGAGTATGTGGCCTGACCACATCGTAGCCGGATCGGTTGTAAATCCATATTTCACTGACAACTATTTTTGGTCTCTATTATATAAGTAATCCTAACAACAAATTATTTAGTCACTGATTTTTTTTTTGTTGTGTCTAAAATTTGGTCATTATAAATATTATTTTCCGGGACTATTCTTATTTGTGGCAAAAAAACACGATAGCATCAACATTTTATTTCTCGCCTAACATTTATATCGTGGTGAAGTATTTTAGACGCCAAAACCTTATGGAGACAAAGTCTCTTCCCGTCGCAGTTAAAAGTTACTAACGACCGACGGGTATTGTCACCCTATATATATTTAACGAGAAAATAAAATAGTGGTCACCAATTATGTTTTTTGAGACCGGTGTTTATCATCGTCATTATAAGTAAAATTCGTGGATCACAAAATTGTCGCTGAACAAATCATTGGCAATGCACAACATTGCGACAAGTTTTTATTGTCATCCATAATTTCGGTGACAATTCTAAAGACAAAATAGTTTTTTTGTCACAAAAAGAATATTTATACTAACAATTTTGCGATTTGTCGCATGTGAATATGTTTGCTGACAAAAAACTCTTTGATGGAAAAACATTTGTCACTAAATGCCCATTTTCTTGTAGTGACACTTCTTTAAGATTATCAGCCAAGTCATGACTCTCTATACTCTTGTGTAAGGCAACTCAAAGAGGGGAAAAAGGCGACACTGAAAGAGGGGAATCCAAAGATTAGCCTGAAATTTTCCTATGTAATGAATAATGAATGAGAGGCGGAAAAAAGGTGTATTACTTTTTGTTTCTTGTTTGCACGTCGTATGGTGAAATCTATAATGAAGCTGTTTTTTTTTTTTTTTTTTACCTTAGCTAGAGCTAAAAGTGAAGTATTTGTAAAAAATTTGGACTATTATTAATCTTAAAGATTACTCTAAAATGTACAAGGGCTTAATTTGGAAGTAAGCAACAACCAAAAATGACAACCATTTTTAACCGTGTTATGTTAGATGTTTTCATCCGTTGATGGTAATTATCCTAATGAACAGAGGATGCTAGGTCTAGTGAAATTTTGCACTGAATTAGAACACTGAGTGGGTGCTACTGCCAGCGATCCCAATACGCATGATGTCACCTCAATCTTACAAAGGATCCAGTAGAAAATCAAACAAACCATTTGTATTAAAGAAAATGTCATTTTTGCATAATTTAAGAGATGTCCATAATGATGAAGTGCAAATGTTATTTGGATGCTGTAAAGATATGTATATAGAGGTCCTCTCTTTGCTTAATTAGATTTAAAGATACAAATATGCAGAAGACCTGGTAACTAAGGCAAGTACTTATCCAATGCATGCTAGGAAAAATAATGCAAGGCACTTGAGGTTATTTCATCCTTTATAACGTAGTTTGTCCCGATGGATACATGTTTAGAACTTGTGATGTATCTTGCGGCTTTGGTCCTGTTAATTGCGTAATTGGAGCACAAATTTTTTTGTTTTTAGCATGTTTGGAACCATTAAAGAAGTCAGATGATTTTACCAAGCTAGAAGGGTCAATTTCCATGAAAACAAAAAGGTATTCCAGGAACTACTAGGAAGGATTTAAAGATCAAGAGTGACTGAGTGAACTTATAACTTTGGAGATACATTGTGGAATTCTTCTTTTTTCCTTCTGGTTATGTCTTTTTCTTCTTTGGTGAGTATATACGCGATATGCGTGACCAGCGTTATGCATTAAAGTCAAAAGAAATTAGTGGAATCCTTCATGTCAATGGTCAAGATTTATACACTAAACCAACCTAGTATATACTGCAGTAGAGAAAGTAAAATTACACCTGCACTGTCTAGTTGTTTCTGTTAATGATAGCAGACTTATCTCTACAACAAAAAATCATTGAGTTAGTCAACAGACCGAGTATCTGGGAAGAATCCTAAGGCTATGTATACGCTCTTGTTAGTCAGAGTTTTGAATTTGTTAAAGTCTTTAAACTGTTATTGTCTGTAAAAATATTTGTAACTACGTTGCAGTATTCTTCACGTATAAATAACACTCTGATCTCCACACAAAGATTGTGGAAGATATTCTACCTAAACTCGTGTTTAAACTTGGTATCAGCCTACGATCCAAGAACATTTACATTTCAAAACAACACCACAAAAACAAAAAACCAAAAAAAAAAAATCAATGGCAACTGATACCAACAGCCTCAAAAATATCCAGATTCACCATCTTGTTACATTGAAACTCACAAAAACTAATTACTCCCTCTGGAAAACACAGTTTAAGCCTATCCTCAATGCATATTATGGACTTACTGGTTTCATAGATGGAACTCAAGAAAAACTTGCAAGAATCCAACCAGATTCAGAAGACATAAATCCTCTTTTGACTATGAGGCACAAGACTCGGTGCTTGTAGGATGGCTGAATTCTACTCTAACACCAGAGGTTCTTGGTCATGTCATAGGTTTAGCCCTTTTGTCTCATGCACATATGCATGTCTCCTTCTGGTCTGATGCATTTACTACACCTTGTTATTTAGTTAATAGGCTTCACCTTGTTATTTAGTTAATAGGCTTCCAAAATCATCCTCAGAGCCAAAAACTCCACTAGAACTTCTATTTAACAAACAACCAGACTACACTTTCTTAAAAGTCTTTGGGTGTCTAGCTTATCCATGTCTAAGACCGTACAATTCCAATAAACTCGAACCTAGGTCTTTACCCTGTGCGTTTATAGGCTATAGTCATGCGCATAAAGACTATCTTTGTCTCCATCGAAATTCTGGTAGAGTTTATATCTTACGGCATGTGAGATTTGAAGAACACTCATTCCTATTCCATCCAAAGAAGCAACAAGTACCAATGCCATGTCCAGGTAATGTTCAATCTGATACTAGTATTTTTTTATCACCTCCTTTTAGAAGTAGAAGCATTCAATGTACACAAAACAATGCTGCTACTCAGTCACAAATACAATCTACATCAGATAGTCCAACTGATACTATGGCTTCACCTGTGCATTCTGAGGCATCACCAGTTCGACATATTCACCAACAGTCTGCTTCACAAGACGATACAGCTGCCTCAGCTACATCAAGTGCTACTCAACAAGTTTAGTCAGATGTGCAATCCACTCAAAGTGAACTTGTTTCTCATCCTATGGTTACAAGGGAAAAGTCTGTCATAACCAAACCAATACAGAAGTTGTGTTTAACTGCAACTAAACATCCCCTGCGAGAAACATATTTTATGTAGCCAACGTGTTACTCAGAGGCTTGCAAGAATCCGAAATGGAGAACAACAATCGATGTTCAGATTAATGCACTCATTTGAAATGACGCTTATTCGTTGGTGAAATATGAAGATGGATGAATGTTGTTGTCTCAAAATGGGTATTTAGGGTCAAACAGAATCCATATAGTAGCATAGAGTGTTAAAAAGCAAGATTGGTTGCGAAGGGCTTCAACCAGCAGGAGGGCATAGACTATGGGGAGACCTTCAGTCCTGTGATCAAGCCATGCACCATTCGATTAGTATTATCACCTGCAATAATGAATCAATGGAAGATTAAACAGTTGGATGTCAAAAATGCATCCTTGCATGTCCAACTAGAAGAAGACGTATACACGAAGCAGCCAGCTGGGTATGTCGATCATATCTATCCTAACCATGTTTGCAAGCTCTATAAGTCTCTATATGGCATAAAACAAGCACCGCGTGCGTGGTTTTATAGACTTAGAACCTTTTTACTAAAGATTGGTTTTAAAGGTTCTTTTTTTGTGCTCAAAACAGCTGCTTCAGTCACATATGTTCTTGTGTATGTAGATGACATAATCGTCACTTGCTCTGATTCAGAACGTTTTACACAACTTATTGCAAGTCTTGGTTCTGAGTTTGCAATAAAACACATGGGGAATTTATCTTTTTTCTTAGGAATAGAAGTTCTACGACAATGAAGGTAGCAGCAGTGGTCCTGGTGGTGAAGGTAGCAGCAGTGGTCATGGTGGTGAAGGTAGTGTTCCAAAACGGGGTCGTGGTCGTCGTGGTCGTGGTCGTGGCCAATGAATGCTTTCCTAGTTCATTTCTTTATGTTGTGGTGGACAAATGTTTAAGTTAATGGTGTGGACAAATGTTTTTTTACGGTTTATGGGACATGTTTCGTATTTTGGACAAAAATGTTGGATTTCTAGTTGTTGAATGAATGGTTTGTTTAGCTATATAAAGTGTCGTATTACCTTGCCGGCATGCTTTTTTTAAGCTACCCTGCCGGCTGTCGGCCCTGTCAACCAAAAATTGTGTAGTTACCAGGGCCGGCAAGGTAATATGATTCCAACTAAGCCGGCGTTTTTGTAGCCGGAAGGGTACGAAAATAGAAACCCTGCCGGCCATATCTTGAAAAAAAAACCATTCTTCTGATGCCTAAAATCATGTAAGGTCGGGAGGGAAACAAAACAAGAAAATTCCGGCGGTATTTTGGCCGGCATGCTAATGAACCAATACATTTCCGGCCGTTTTGCGACCCCGGCATTGTAGCAAATTTACGACCCCGCCGGTGGGTTCAAAATTCAAATTTTTGCAAGTAAAATTGCATTGATTCACTTGTACTTGGACACTATAACGGCCAAATTTGGGCACCATCCTATAAATGCACTACTTATCTCCACAAAACAACACACAACTATTTGCATATACTCTCCAAAGCTCATATCATCACACACTCCATCTAACTCACCCAATAGCTCTCTACACACAAGAAATGGCTTCATTTGATTCTAATGAAGATTTGGCAATCACCAAAGCTTAGTATGCGGAGACTAGAGTTCGAAGGCAGTCCTCCGTAAGGGTGGATTCGACAACCTTTTGGGCTAGGGTTCACAACACTTTTAGCCAAGAGTGTGGGAATCCTAACTCAAGAAGTGTTCAACAAGTGCACGATAGGCACATAGTCATTGAAAATGCGATACTTGCTTATTTAGCTATCCAAAAACCAATTTTCAACTATACCACTTTAACTTGTCCATTGAACAATTTGTAAGTATTTTTGTGGTTTATTTTATGTGATCCATGTTGTTTGATCTTCCAACTTAAACCGCACTAACAAAGTAAAAGTTTGTGTTTTGTTTTTGTAGCATGAAGTCGCCAAAGCGCGCTACTTGGAGGAAAAGGGGGAAGCATTCGCATTCGATGCAAGCTATCAATTCATGGAATCCAATATCCTGGAGTATGCCCCTGAGATGATGGAGGGTGTATCGTCTTCGGAGGAGGAAGATTGATGGCTTTAGAAGTTTTAGTGTAGGTTTTATGGGTAGACCTCTATGTAAACCCTCGCGAGACTATAACTCGTCCACTAGGGTCGCCTAGGGGTTAAAAGACTTGATGCACATGCTAAGTGCATTCGTTTTTCCGTCGACAAGGATTAGGTTTTATGTTTCAATAAATGTAGTAACCAAAATTGAATGAATAAAGTAAATTACATCTTCCATATTATGTCAGCCGGCAAGGTTGTATTTTTTTTTTGCATGCCGAGATTAATATAGCTGGAAGGGTAGGAAATATTTACATGCCGACCGCAAGATTGCTGCCCAAGATAGTCGGCGTGTTCTTCATCCGAGGATAATTCCGGCGGATATCTGGTCGGTAGCTTATTCAAAGTTGACACTGCCGGCGGAAGAGCGATCGGCACCTTATTCAAAGTTTACCATTCAGGCGGATGTTTGGTCGGAAGCTTATTCAAACCACGACCTTGCCGGCTTTATGCATTTTCAAAACCAAAATTTTTGGATCGAAATCGAACTCATAAGACGGATCAAAAGGTTAATCTACTGAATTCATAATTTGAAAATTTTAATCTAAACTCAATTAATTAACCTAATCAGAATTTAGTGTTAATTAACCAAGGGCATATTGGCCTTTTAGAAGAAAAAAAGGTTAAGGGGTGGCTTGGTTTTACTTCATAATGACCAGATTTTGTCTTATTGGGTATACCCCAATTAGTTTGAGTATACCCCAATCAAGCTAGGTTACAAAGGAGCAAGTAAAAATAAATAAATCAATCAACCGTTTTGTTGTGGATTTTTGCATCATTTAGAAGAATCTGTACTAGTGAAGTGCAATATTTGAATGACATGCCATTTAGATTTAAAGATACATAAATGTAGAAGACTCAATATTACAACATACTCCCTCCGTCCCACTATTAAGTGACCTAGTTCAAGTTTGCACAATTTTTAAGGCAATGAACGGAAGGAGTATTTTTAAGCACTTTTTACAATTATACGCTTATGGATAATAATTTGTAAAATTTAGAAATGATTTATCTCTCAAACTACACCATGGATGTCCGCAAACGTTGTACCATTGAAAAGCATTTTAAAACACCAACGTAACGAATATAAACATGCCTATCAAATTATGTGTATTTTTTATATTTCTTATAATCAATTAAAAGGATAATTTTAGGAATATCTCCTTGTTTAGTGATATAGGTCACTTAATGGTGGGACAAAATCTAAAAGTAATTAGGTCACTTATTAGTGGGACGGGGGGAGTATCATGCAACTACGGAAGTAATTATCCTATGTATGCCAGCAAAAGTAAAGCAATCACTTGAGGTTATTTGGTTCTTTATAACAGAGTTTGTCGAGATAGTTGATATGTATCTTTCAGGTTTGTTTTTGTTAAACGCTGAATTGTAAGAAATTTTTTTGTTTGCAGGCTGCTGTGGAGCCATAAATGAAGTCAGACTATTACCAAACTAGCAGGGTCTTTTTTTTTGATCGGTCAATAGGAAAGGATTTATTGAAAAAAAAAAAGGTACTTAAGGGGGTAACTCAACCCAATCAATACAACCGACACAAAAAAAGGAGACCGATTTTTGGAATGGATCACCCCAAAAAAAGGAAAAGAACAAAGAGCCAAGTGGGAAAAATAAAAAGAAAATACCAAACGACTCAATCCACTCAAACTAGCAGGGTCAAATGCCATGAAAACAAGCAATTTGAAGGGTCTTGCAAGAAGGATTTGAACTTGCAACTTGGCGATGCTTAATGGATCTCGGCTTTTTTTTTTTTGGCGGTATCTTTTTCTTTTTTAGTCGGTGCACGTGTCCCAGTATTATGTTATGAAGTTGAAAGAAATTAGCAGACTTAGATAGTAACAGGATTAGATATCTGTTCAATCTAAGTGAGGCACTGCTGCCTAAAATGAGTGAATCTCTTTCAAATCCTCTAACGTCAAGGTCTATGTTCAGAATGCGTGGTCAATGTTGAATTTCCCATCGGGTGGTGTAATATGTATGCTGAACAATGCGTACGCTAAACCAACACAGTATATATACATTGTATGATCTGCATGGATTTTGACATCCGTATCTTCGTTAGAATGCGGTAACCACGGTAAACAAATTAAAATTACACTTGAACCACTTTATGGGCGTATGATGTATGTAATAGAGTTTATATTATCAGGTAGTGATTATTCTCATTTACCTTATTATCAGGTTACCTTACACACGATTCAGGTACTTTACATAACGTTTCCAACTCTAGTACTATAAGGTCTATCTTAGTTGGCAATGACAATAGCATTCCAGTTAGTGCTAGTGGTACCAAGCTCATAAATCTCCCTTCACTAGTCCAAAATGCGGATTTTAGGACAGACCAAATCTGTCATAAACTAGTTTATAGGACAAATTTTGTCCGTCCTAAAGTCTGTCTTATTTTTGGTGTACTATTTTTTAAAGGACTGACGGTTCTTGTCAATAAAAAACCACATATATCGTTTGTCTAAAAATAACTGCTAACTATGTCTGTCTAACTTCAGGTTTTAGAATTCAGAATCCTAATTCATCCTAGTCAGTTTCAGCTGAATCTGATTCATCTTAATCAAATTCGTCTGAGTCGATATGAATCGTTTTTCCTTTTTATTTTTTAATAATAGTTTTAGTCTAATACTTCAGAGTTAAGACAATCCAACATACTGGTCAACAAATGGACACATTTTATTAAAATCAGTTAAAATTTAATTTACAACTTGATAATAATCACCCTCAGTTTGAATGAGAGAAGCTACATAATTCATTCACATTTTAAACAACAATGAAGAAGAACAAACATTATGCGAGGTGCACTAGTTATGGGCCATTCCATGGTATCTCCGTGCAAAAATATCTCCAAGTGCACGAGTCACGTATTTATTTGGCCATTCAATCATCTCACCAGGATATCTCCAAGTGTTCCATCTTCTAGTTCAGAAAACTTGTGAGGAAAATCTACCGTGCTTTCAAAA
This sequence comes from Papaver armeniacum, assembly GCA_023531295.1. Taxonomy (NCBI): domain Eukaryota; kingdom Viridiplantae; phylum Streptophyta; class Magnoliopsida; order Ranunculales; family Papaveraceae; genus Papaver; species Papaver armeniacum. The sequence continues at coordinate 248,980 of JAJJWW010006376.1, read as the reverse complement.
ATCAAAGCTCCACTGTTGTAAGCCACTGCAGAGAAATCATACATAGGTCAGAAAACTTAGTTCGAATCTAATTTACATTAAATGGGTATATCAAACATGCTTAAGCAACGAAGGTAACGACAACAAAGGGTTTTTTGAAAGCATACAGCCAACAGATGCCAAAGAAATCTGAGTGATTCTCACCATATGAACAAAATTGACATGAAAAGAAGAGTATCAAGATTACATACGGTATAGTCATCCACTCCATTTATATTAAGAACCATAGTAATATTTAATTTTTGACAAACTTAAGATTGGTAAAGTTCATTACCTCCAATATGATACTCGGGGACCATGACAGTGCAGATCTCTCGTTAATAATGCTAGAAGGAAAATGAAAACAAAGAAGACTAATAAATGGATTTTCCAATATTGCGCTTTCCGCGATAGAGTTTAGCGACGTTGTCCCATTCTCAGTCTGAAAACCAATAAGACCACTGTAAGAAAATAACAATATTATGTTTAAATAGTTGAAGGTTCCTAAAATGCACAAATACATATATATGATTCTAAATATGTAAAGCATTTTTTTGGGAGGAATCCTAGCACCTGAGGGGTCCGTCAGTAAAACTCATCTGGACAATCTTGTACTTCAAGTACAAACCAATAAGATGATATGAAATAAATGAGCACTATATACAAAATCAAATGAGCGATAGCATAGCTTCCATATAATACACTTAATTGTATTACCAATGTATACTGATGCACATAAAAGATACCATAAATAAGCAAAGAAACATTGTTATCTAAGACAGAACCTTCTCAAGTTGGACTCCATGAGCAATTGAACAGACCTACAGTGAATTTGGTGACCACCATATAAGAAATTCTAATGCAAGTACAAATTCAAGAGGCGATATAATAAAATTTGCTATAAATTTAACCGCACACGGACTACACAAGAAGGCTCTTGGGCATTCATGCATGGAGACAAATTTTTGAGATAATCCTAATATTGCATTTCAAGTAATAAAATAGAAAAATAAGCATGCAACAAAAACTCCATGATAAATTCACAGTATATTTTTTCCCGTGCTTGAAATTTTTACCACCAATCTTCTTCTGCAGACTTCCCCCCTCCCTGGACTGTACACTCCTCCCCACCGTCGTTCCCACTCTTCTAACACACCAACTCAGAACTCTCAGGGAACTTCCACATCCGTCCGTCCAGCTCCCACATCTGTCCAATCACCTACTCCACGTCCCTCCAACTTCCCCTCTATGCATCAGTCAACCACTTCCACGCATGCTCACCTTCCTTTCACTTCAACATCACCTGCACCTCCTGCCCCCACTACAGTCCCCACAACTTCTTCCTTACCCACTACAGAACCTTCCATTCCTAATATAGTCCCCACAACGTCTTCCTTACCCACTACTGTCTCCACTCCCAACTCTACAACATCACCTACACCTACCGCTCCCACCTCCTCTACTGTCCCCAGTTCTATTTCTCCTACCACCGTGTCACCCACAGCCACAGCTCCTCCCATAACTGCAGCTCCTTCCCTCCCTATCACTCGTGCCTCTCGTGGCATATTCCGCCCAGTCAATCGTCTTAACCTTCATGTCCAAGCCTTACGCCATATCTCTCCTCTTCCCCGTTCTCACTTGTATGCTCTTAGGGACATAAACTGGAATGCTGCCATGAAAGATGAGTACAATGCCATGATGGAAACTAATACTTGGGAACTTGTACCACGACCACGTGATGCTCATGTTATTCGTTCCATGTGGTTGTTTCGTCATAAATATAATGCTGATGGATCCCTACAGCGACACAAGGCTCGTCTTGTTGCTAATGGCAAATCTCAACAAGTTATAGTTGATTGTTTTGAAACATTTAGTCCGGTTGTTAAACCTTCTACTATTCGTACTATTCTCACTATTGCTACATCACGATCTTGGCCCATACATCAACTAGATGTCAAGAACGCTTTTCTTCATGGTGATCTAACCGAGACAGTCTATATGCATCAGCCTCCAGGATTTGTTGACCATGCTCACCCTGATTACGTATGTAGATTACGTAGATCTCTATATGGCCTCAAGCAGGCTCCCAGGGCGTGGTTTCAGAGGTTTTCCAAGTTTATCACCAGTTGTGATTTCCGGGGTAGTGTATGTGATCCCTCACTCTTTGTTTATCAATCAGGATCTGAAACGGCATACTTACTTTTATATGTTGATGACATTATTTTGACTGCCTCTACTGATGCTCTCTTGTGCCGCTTCATTGATTTGATGAAGAGAGAGTTTGCTATGTCTGACCTTGGCCCACTACATCATTTTCTGGGTATCACTGTTACTCGTTCATCCTCAGGATTATTTTTGTCTCAATCATTATATGCACAGGATATCATCGCTCGTGCCTCCAAGACAAAATGTAATCCAGTGGCTACTCCAGTCGACACCGATTCGAAGCTCAGTGCAACCTCTGGTCCAGCACTTTCGGATCCCACTCTATACAGAAGCCTAGCAGGTGCTCTTCAGTACCTCACCTTTACTCGGCCGGATATTGCATACGCGGTTCAGCAGATATGTCTATTTATGCATGACCCCCGTGAGCCTCACCTGCATGCCCTCAAGCGAATCCTTCGCTATCTTCAGGGCACCATCAACCACGGATTGTTTCTCTCTGTCTCCTCTATCTCTGGCTTAACAACATACTCTGATGCTGACTGGGCGGGTTGTCCCGATTCTCGACGATCGACATCTGGTTTTTGTGTCTTTCTTGGTGACAATCTCATTTCCTGGTCCTCCAAGCGTCAAGCAATAGTATCTCGATCCAGCGCTGAAGCTGAATACAGGGGAGTAGCAAATGCAGCTGCTGAAACAACATGGCTTCGCAACCTTCTTCTAGAGCTCCATCTACCTCTACGTCGTGCTACTATTGTCTATTGTGACAATGTAAGTGCGATATATATGTCTGGAGATCCTGTGCAACATCAACGTACCAAACATGTGGAGATTGATATACATTTTGTTCGTGAACGAGCTCGTATTGGTGCCATTCAAGTCTTACACGTCCCCTCTGAGAACCAGTATGCTGACATCTTCACCAAGGGACTTCCTCGACAATTATTTGTTCGATTTCGTTCTAGTCTCAGCGTTTGTTCCTCTCCCGCTCAGACTAAGGGGGTGAAATAGAGTTTATATTATCAGGTTACCTTATTTACCGTTAGGAGATTATTCTCATTTACCGTTAGAAGATTATTCTCATTTACTTTGGTTGTAAACACAAAAGATATTGTTAAGGTTTTATATATATTCTTTCCAAGGAGAACATTTCTCCTCAAGGAAGTTATCATCAAATCCAAGAGTATGTATACTCGAAGTGATAATTGCAGACTTGTGGTAGTGGGCAATTAGCTAAAACACTAAGATGAAAAATTTGTATTAAAGGTGTTACATTCTTGTAGTCTTTTATGACTTTCCATTGGGTTACCAGCTCGTATTGTTCAAATCCAATTCTTGGCAGATCCCCAAAGATATATTGCGCTCTCAGCATTTGATATCCCCAATCTCTGTTGCATTCATATTGCGACCAAAAGTGATTTGCTGATTTTAATTTGATTCAATCGGGTCCTATTCAAGTACATCTAAAGAAAGAATTTGAGACGCATGATCACATATATCATAGGCCGTAGCAGTCTTTTAAAATGATCTCATAACTTTCTGCTCTCTAAAATCCTGTGAATAAGAAAAAGTGTTCATTCGTCTCCTGGATCTTCATTTTTGAGCGCTCAAAAGCAATCTCTGTGTTTCAATCACAATAATAAAAATGATTTGAGTTTTTACGTGCCATCAATTTGGAGCAATACACTCCATTGTACTGTATGGATTAGTAGTGGGCCGGGTAAAAGAAAATGAGACCCGCATCTTTCAGTTCTCTTATTTAAGCGATTGCATTTAGGGTTCATTTCAGTCTCGTCCTTAGATTCATTCTTACCGCCGCCTCTCAATCTCTTCTTCCCTGTTTTTCGCCGGCTCAAACCACCACCACAGATCTATGGATCATGGCTTCTGATGTTGTTGATAATGATCACCAACAGCAATTACATACTCAGCATAATGATATTTCCTCTCAAAGGTAATAATGATCACCAACAGCAATTACATACTCATCCTACTTTTTCTACATTTCATTTTCAATTTTTTCTTTAATTAATTAGCATAAATCGTTTCTTGTTTCTTTCTTTTTTTTCAAGTAACATTGTCACCAGTTCTGTAGCAGTCATCAAGTAAACTGGATGTGTAGTATATTCGAATGACAAGCTTTTTTTCTTTTGCGGTAAGTCTAATTTCCTTCTTCTATGTTTATAACAGAAAGGTTAGCTAAGAAAGGATTTGTTGTTATGTTTCTGTTTCTTTACCTTGCTGATCTAGAAAATCTTCTTTAATTTTGATCTGATTTTTTGTTTAATTGATGTCCTTGCAGTTGTTAATTTGCTTGGGAGGAAGAACTATACATATTTGGGTTTGGGCTTAGATGGCTGCAAGATCTTTAGTATTCAGTCTCCTCGTTTCAATTCCTGTCTTCGATTCTCAAAGGTCGGCCGCACACTCTCAGCCATCTCTAGCTACACATTCCCTGTTACCTTGCTATATATACTACAAGACTGTAAGTTTTTATTAGGTTTTCTGTGTTTTAAATAACCATAGCTTAAGTTCCTTGTGCACTTCAAAAAGCATCTGTTTAATATTTGTCAATTGCAGGCGCCAGGATTTAAAGCAGAAAGAAAAGAAGAGATTGAGAGTTAGTGAATCAAAAACACAAAGGGGAAATCATACTTTCTCACAAGTGTGAGCCTCATATACATATGATGACTGTAAGAATCTCATAGAACTTTTTCAATTTGGTAGATGCTAGATGATTAGATAAGATGCAGCATGAGTTTTGACTTGGTGTAGTTTATGTGCTAACAAATGCGGGTTTTCTTCACTGAGATATATAAACGACGGTTAGATGATTATTAATTTTTTGAGTGTAGCTGATGCATGATAAGTAGCTATTAAATCATTCATTATACAGTAAATTATATGAGTTTGTGCTGCTTACATTTGTTGATAAAAGCTACTTTTCTGATGAGTAAGTTTAGTATTTCATTTCCTTCAAAATCCTACAGATGTTGGTAGTCTAGTGAGTGTAGAATGTCAAGAAAAAATTTATCGAAATAAATCGCGCACAAGTTCTTCTTGAAGTTTCATCTGTTCGTATTGCCATGAATTCACTAGTAGCACTAATCTTCCTTTCTGCAATGATGTTTTGGTCACCTTTCCTGCAGTGCGGACAATACAAATGTTCTGTTCATAACACTTGGGTTTGTATTTTATTTCCCCTTCATGTTTTGGAATTCACCACTCACTAGTTGTTGTCCTGTGCAGGGTGCATCTTTACTGATAAAAAAGGAAAGGTGTTCTTAAACAAGTCAAGTGAAGTCACAGAAATACACGGATACTTAGATCACCTTGTTAGTGAAGTCGGTGCTGTTACCAATAACAACCATGTAATTCTTGTTAGAGTTGCAATCTTATCAGCAAAGTTCCGTTGTGCCATGCTCTTGTATAAAGTGACTGATCAGCGAGGGTAAAAGGGCTACCCTGAAGGATGGGAATCCAAAGTTTAGCAAATGTAAGCAAAAAATTAAGGGTACATTATTTATATGTCCTTACTTTTGAAACCCAATAAATATATCCTTATCCAACAATAAATATGTCCCTACTTTTTAATAATTTTATCAATTTAATATTAGATTACCTTAATACCCTCACCACCAACATTCAACTACCATTCCACCACCAACCTTCAACGACCACCACCTACCAACCGCCACCACCATTGCACCACCACCACCAGTCCGCCACCACCACTGACTTCACGACCACCAGTCCGCCACCACCACAACCAGTCCGCCACCACCACCACTGACTTCACGACCACTAGTCCTCCACCACCACAACCAGTCCGCCACCACCACCAGTACGCCACCACGACTGACGCCACCACTGCCACCATCGCCACCATTGCACCACCACCGACAGTCTGCCACCACCACTGACGTCGCCACCGCCACCACCATCACCATTGGTTTAGATATTTTGTATCAACAACAATTATTGATCCAAATAAAAATATAATCAGCAGTAGAAGTTGATCCAACTTAGGGGATCAACAACAATAGTTGATCGAAAAAAAAATGGATCAACAGTAGAAGTTGATCCAACTTACGGGATCAACAACAGTAGTTGATCCAAAAAAAAAAGGGATCAACGGTAGAAGTTGATCCAATTTAGGGGATCAACAACAGTAGTTGATCCATGTAAATGGAGTCAACAACCAAATTTAACACCAAAAAATGACATACGAATGAGTGAATTTGGCGTGAGTCGAACACGCATCATCTGACATGGAGTCAGTCATGCTACCATTGCACCACAAATTCAACATTTGAAGAATTTACATCTACGAAATCCAAGCATTTAAACTACAAGCATAATTATACTAATCCAAGGAAATGCGGTCACCATAGCAACAAACACCAACACTATGTTGGAACATCCACCACCACTGCCGCAAACACAAACAACCACCGCTACAACTATACCTTCCACCACCATCAAAAACATCCAATAGAAATACAATTATAATAGTGCCAATACCACCAACCTGAAAAATGGCGTCAACAACAGCAGTTGATCCCATTTAGGGGATCAACAACAGTAGTTGATCCAATAAAAAATTGGGTCAACAACAGGAGTTGATCTATAAATGGGATCAACAACAATAGTTTATCCCATAAAAACTGAAGTTCAAAAATATTTTTTACAATGAAGATGCCCGCCACCGCCACCACCACCACCACCACCCTTAATAATAGTAATGTTTTATGCAAACATATAACATTTGTTACCCTTAATTACAAAGAGGTATGTATCCAATTTAGTCATCAAATGGTAAAGTTACATACCTTCCTTGACTGTCCTGAACCAGTTCTTGCCGGAGGAGGATCTAACTGTGAAAAGAACCAAATAGTTTATCTCGTTAGTTAAGAGAAGGCATTCAATTCCCACTAATTATTGCAAGTAATGACAAAATAATGAATTCATGAACTGAAATGATACTAGCAAAGAAAAAGGACAAATATAAAATGATACTAGTATAAACAAACAGAACTAGCACATTAAGATGGCCTTCTACTATAATGATGTAAGAAACTGCAGTCTCATTATTACACAGGTCCTAGGAAGACACATTTACATTGTACCATATGAATAACACATCCAACGTGCTATACTGCTAAAGTACTAATATATGCTTGACCAAAGTGTAACAAGTTTAATTGCCAATTTGATTTCCTTTAACTTCTAACTCGTGGTTTGACCCTAGCACGAACACCTTGTAACAAGTTTACTCACTACTAAAAATGAATTTAGCACAAATGCTATTACCAAGAGCCTTACCAATTCTACCACTCCGGATACCATCTAGTCGCAAAGTTACATATGCCTGGAGGGATTATAATGAACACCACAAACAACGCCTGGCAAACAATCTCAAAGTGTGAATACTAATGTATGTTTTAGCAGAATGGTAGTTCTTATCATGTATTAAATTCATACAAACCTGAAGTACACTAGTCTGCTAGGTGTCAGGATCCAAAACAATGTCCTTCTTCTTCCTAAAACTTGTTGGAGTATCAGCACTACCTACTTCACATTCATCATCATTGTCACCATTATCCTCCAACACTAGAGTCGTATCAGTTCCTTTACCATCAGTATCACCAAACCCTTGACAATTTGCATATTCTAATTCTTGAGTTTCACCACTAAAATTATCATCATCCTTGTACAAATCTCCCCCTAATTCACAAAATTCAAAACTGAAATCAGTTAATGTCATCGGAAGGAACACAAACATAAATTATTAAATCATTAGAAAACCAAACAAACTTGTGGGAATATTCACCTGGCCTGAGAAAAAAAAACAAATCACAAATAAAAAACCATTACAGACACTCCACCACCACTACCAACCATTACCATCTACCATGCACCACCTCCTGTTACATCTTGATATACCCCCTTCAAAGGCTTAAAAGTAATGTAGTGAAAGAAATTAGGTACCGACACCACCGCTAGTGGCTTCGAACCCATAACCCTTCGTCAATTTAACCACCACCACCACCAGAAACTAAGTCAGATAAATGGAATACATAATTGAAACTCCCGAATCTAAATCAATTATTCATCTTAATCAAAGAAGAGAGAGACTTTTTCTGGATCTGAAACATGAAATACATAATTGAAACTTTTTGTTCTCAGTGAGAAGATCGTGCCGGTGGCTGGTGTTGTTGGCTGTGGTGGTGGCGTCGATATAGATGGTAGTGGTAGTGGTGGTAGCGATGATGAAGATGGCGGTGGTGGTGTCTGGAAAAAGAGAGAACTGAATGTCTTCCATTTATCTAAACTGAAAAGTGTAGGGGGTAGACTGATGTTCTACTAAAAGAAGATTGTTGAAACAAGAACAGGAAGGTTAAATAAGGAATTTTGAGAATTATCTTTCTTATGAAGGATATTTGTGAAGTTGTTAGGGATATTTATGAAGGCCTATCAGAAGGAGGGACAATAATTCAATTTCCACAAAAATTAAGTTGTATTCACTTTCTCCTGCATTTGATTCCTTTATTACGAAATTATTAGTTGAAAGTACAGTTTGAAATCCAGCGTGAAACATTCCTAACTGTGTAATGAATGAGAAAGGAAAAATAAGAATAATAGGTATAATTTACTCTTCCCGAGAGAAGGATTTTATGCCGTAGACTAGATTTATCTTGGTTTATCGATCTTACAAGGAGGAAACTGTTAACTGTTATGCCCTGTAATATAGCCTACGAGAAAGTAAATTAAAAGACCATTCTCGGCTAGAGCCCCACCCCAAGGACATGTTAATAGTATTCTCAATGTTCGTCACAGCAACTAAGACATCTTGCTAGGCTCACTGGGTTTGAGATCACAATACAGCGGATCACTGAAATTTACAGGAATTATATATAAAAGAAGTAATATGGTTCTAGCAAAGCATTAAGCATTTGCATGCAGACCTAAATGGTCATACACATACGTAAACTCATCCACCGAGTACTCTTTTTTTTAGCAGTTTACCTTAAAGGACATGTTGCTGTTCCGAAACCGTTCAATAAATGTGGATACATAACCAACTCATTACAAGTTACAACTTACAACCGTTCAACCAAATGAGAATAAGGCTTCATTCGTTCCGTGGATCTTCATTTTTGAGGTCTAAACAGCAATCTCTCTTCTTCTATCCCAAAAAGAATTTGGAGTTTTTGCGATCTCTGCCAAACCAGGAGCATTACACTTTAGGGAAGACAGATATGCTCGAAGAAACTATACCGATAGCATGGTCCACAATCACTTATTCTACTATCGAAACCAAATCAAAATGTGGAATAGGACCCCCTCCATGTGCTGTAGGGATTAGTATGGGCCGCGCAGAGTAGGGATTAGTAATGGACCGGGTTAAAGAAAATAAGACCCGAACCCATCCTCCTCCCGTCCTCCTATTTAACCGATTGCGTTTAGGGTTCATTTATCTCCTCCTGAGTTTCATGCCTCTCATTCTCTTCCTCCCTGTTTTGCGCCGCCTCAAACCACCAGCATCACTTATCATGGCCTCCCAAGTTAATGAAAAACAACAAAAACTACAAATTCAGCATAATGATATCTCCTCTTAAACCTAACTAATAGGGAGCATGTGTTCTTGTTGTAGCAGTATCACCATAATTATTAGACATATCATTGATAACTTAGATGGAACAGATCCCGGAATTGCATTAGTCATGAAGAGTAAGGAATTTTCTTCATTTCAGTTTAATTTCTTCTTTTATGAATTAGTATATAAATCATTTCTTTCATTTTTTTTTTGTCACCGGTTCTGTAGCAGTCATCAAGTAAACTGGATCTGTAGTATATCACGAAGATCAACTTATTTTCTTTTGCTGTAATTATAATATTTCCCTTCTTCTATGTTAACACAGAACATAATTTATTAATTTGTAGATGATGATATTTCTGCAGATCCTCAATTGTAGGATAACTCTCTCATGAGCTAGATTTAGAAGCTTAGACCAAAATAAAAAGTAACTATGGATTTCAAAGATCTCTTCTGATTTCATATTTATCAATTGCAGGGACCTGGACTTAGGGCTGAAGAAAAGAAGAGGTTGAGATTCGGTGAATCAAAAACACAAATGGCCGGGGAATCGAATTTTCTCAGAGGTGGTGAGTTTCTAAGAATTTGATCAAACTGATTGAATTTGGTAGATGATTAGGTAACATGCACATTTTGACTTTAGTTTATGTGCTAGCAAATGAGAGAGTTGTTCTTCACTCAGGTAAACAACGAGTGAGTAGTATTTTGATGAGTATACCTATAAGAAACAGTGGTCACACCCTTTACAAGTTTAGGGTGTAACTTGTGAAATCTGAAATGTTATTTTGGTTATGTAACTGATGCATGATAAGGAACTAGTAAGCAATTAAGACATAGATTAGGTAGACTTGGTTCTTAACAACCGATGCTATAATACATGTTTGCATTTATTTATATCATCGATAAACATTGTTTGATGAGTTTGTGCTGCGTACATTTGTTGATCAAAGGCCTGGTCACTTTTCTGGTGGGTATGTTTAGTATTTCAAAAAATTTCATTCATTTATTTGTTGGTACTCCAGTGAGTGTAAAAAAAACTTCTTAAAATAAAGTAGGCACGAATTCTTCTTGAAGGGTCATCTGTTGATATTACCATGAACTCCATTGTGAATCTCCTCTAATGATGTTTTGGTCATCTGTTAAAATAAAGTAGGCACGAATTCTTCTTGAAGGGTCACTAATTTTCATTCCTCTAATGATGTTTTGGTCTTGTTTTTTTTATTTTTTGTTTCCCCTTTTTGTTTTGGAGCTCAGCACTCACTAGTTGTTGGCCTGTGCAGGGTGCATCTTGACTAATAGAAAAAGACAAGTCAGTGAAGTCACAGAATACAGAGATACGTAGATCACCTTGTTAGTGAAGTCTGTACTGTTGCCAAAAACAACCATGTAATTCTTGTGAGAGTTGCATCTTATAAGTATACTATGTACGTAGAATTGCTTAAGAATATCAGCAAAGTCACGCAACGATATAGGGCTACCCTGAAGGTGACTCAAAGAGAGGGAAAAGGGCGACCCTGAAGGATTGGAATCCAAAGATGAGCAAATGTAAGCGGAAATAAGTTGTATTTTCTTTCTCCTGTATTTGATTCCATTATTACGAAATCTAGCCTGAAACTTTCCTAACTATGTAATGAATGAGAAAGGAAAAATAATAGGTGTATTACCGTTTGTTTCCTGTTTGTACACAGTCGCATGGTGAAATATATGATGAAGCTTTTCTTTTAATAATTTTCACCTGAGCTCAAAGTTATTCTCTCAAAAGCATATCAGATTAGAGGCTTACCTCTAGATTTATGGAACTCAAAGTCATTCTCAGAAATTGTTAAGAAATGGGGAAAATTGGTGGCAATCTCTAAAGCTACATCTGATTTCTTTAATTAAGCTGACAGAGAAAACGATTTGTGTAGAAGCCAGATATAGAAAGCATCCCAGCAGCTATGAGATTATGGCTAGAAGATAGGGAGGTTAACATCCTGATTCAAGTAATTCCCGCTGGGAATTTGGATAAAATTAAGTGTTCTTTGGTGCCGGTCCTATAAGATATAAGTATGAAAACAACCGAATGAATCAGACCGAGATTCTTACCACTCTCGTTCTCCCTCTTATTTTTATCTTTTGGCTGTGTCTTTTTCTACTTTAGTGTGTGTGTGTGTCCCAGTATCATGTTCCGAAGTCGAAAGAAATCAGTAAGGCATTGAAGACCAACAAATTACAAAAAATTGGATCCTAACAAGACTAGATAGGTGCCCATCCATACGAGGTAATTCTGAAACGAGTGAATCTTTCTGAGAATTGGAAATCCATTTAACGAAGTTATGAAACCATCCATATTAAAAGCTCCGAACAAACAGCTGGAATGTTAGCTGATAATTTTTTTCGCTTATAAAACTTGTTGTCTTGCTGATCTTCAAACTCCGTTCCTTCCAAACCATCTTCCTGGCTAGTCACACCTTCATTTTCTAGTGGTTGAGATGGCTCTTCACTGGTCTCTCCGAATATGGCCAAGGGCTCATCACTATGGTAATTTTGAAGCTTCTAGACCACATCTCATGAAGTTTATAGTAATTCATTATAAACTCCATTTTACTCACTAAATAGTTGAGTTGGACGCCCTCCAATGCACTGTAGGGTTATGAAGCCATCAAGAGGCAAATGACAAGGGGAGAGGTAAAAAATAAATGATAAGCATACAAGTGCCCGAGGGTAAAATACAGTAATGGGCCGGGTTAAAGAAAATGAGACCCGCATCCTTCAGTCCTCATATTTAAGAGATTGTGTTTAGGGTTCATTTCTTTAGTCCATAGATTCACTCTTGCCGCCTCTCACTCTCTTCGTCTCTGTTCTTCCCCGCCTCAAAGAAACACCAACACCACAGATCAATAAATCATGGCTTCCGATGTTAATGATAATCAACAACAACCACTACAGAATCAGCACAGTGATTTCTCCTCTCACATGTATTAATCTATATCTTACTTTTTCTACATTTTAATTGTCTTGTATGAATTAACATAGATCGTTTCTTGTTTTTGTTCTTTTTCTTAAGGAGATCGATTGGCAGTGATCAACTGCGTGAATGGACCTAAAATCTGCTTCTCTTTTAACCTTATTCTCATCTGAATAGGGATCACGAGCAACCTCTTGAAATCTTCATTGTAAGTTCAATTTCCTTTTGATCCATTAGATGCACTGTCTTCTATGTTTAACAGAACATATATAATTCGTAGATGGATGGTTTCGTTTGATACGTCTGTAGATCCGATCCTCAATTCTAGGCTAAAATCTTTCCTGATCTAGACTTTGAAATTTAGAGCAAAATAACAAGTTAAATGTCGATTTATAAGACTTCCCCTGAATTTAGCGCTGAGAAAAAAAAAGAGGTTGGGACTAATCGTTTTTTTTTGGTGGTTGCCTGGAATTTTTCAATGGCAACACACAAACGGGGAATCGAATATTATCACTAATGGTGAGTTTCATTTACATATGACTGGATAAGATTCACATTGGCAAGAGTGTTGACTGGCTGTTGTTCATGTACTAGCAGATGAGTGAGTGTCGACAACCCCGTAGATGATTATTAGTTTTCTGAGTACCATACCTGTGAGAAAGAGTGGTCATAGATTAATAATAAGCAGCTAGTAAATTACTGATTATTCTCTAAATGAAAAACCATGATTAAAGGTAGGAAACAAAAGAAAAGGTACGCATGATTAGAGACTGATATTCTAATTGAGATGTAACTTGCAAATTTCGATTTTGTTAATAGCTGAATTTTAAGCAATAGTAGTTCTGTTTGCTTTTCTTCTACCCATTTATTTTTTCTTATAGTTGTGATTGTTTTTCCTTACACTCCAGTTATACAGTTAACACTGTATGACCTATGCATTGCTTTTCTACTTTCTCCACTGGGAAGTGGGAACTAAAATATCGCGGCAGAATTACTAAAACTTTGATTGCGGACATATGCCTCGGCCTTCTTGTGAGAAATCTTCAAGAGAATCACTACCAGGAAAATTGAACAAGTTCAGGTAGCACACAAAGACGGTTTAGGAACATAAAACTTACAAAAATATCGAAATCCTTGAAACTGATTGCATTCTTCAAGAGAAATAGGTACTGCTGAGCAAAATTACCTGCAAACTTGAACAATTTCAAGATTTTAAGCAGAATTTGAAAGGTACGTTTTAGGAGCATACCTGCACGGATATCAATTGTTTTAAGTGGGGATACTCAAATTCAAGTTCAATCTCTCTAAGAAAAGCTAAGAGTATGTACCAGTGAGGCAAAAATAAGAAAAAACACAAGACAAGACTATGTTTTACTAGCTTAGAGATTCGAAACACTAAGTAATGGGCCGGGTTAAAGAAAATGAGACCCGCATCCCCTCCTTGGGTCCTCTTATTTAAGCGATTGCGTTTAGGGTTCATTTCTCTCCTCTCCATCTTAGATATATTGATCCTTTCCGCCTCTAACCCTCTTCGTCTCTGTTCTTGGCCGTCTCCTCTCCTTGGATCGTCGATCATCTAGACTGCCAGCCCAGTCTGAATCAGAATAAGCACTTAAACTGAAGTCCGTTGATGTTATGAGATGTAAACCATAATCAACCGTACTCTTGAGATAACGTAATATTCGCTTCACAAGTTCCCAGTTCTCGATGTAAGGGTCATGCATATACTGACAGACTTTATTAACAGCAACGGAGATGTCTGGCCGTGTAAGATGCAGATACTGTAAAGCTCCGACAACACTTCTATACAAAGTTGGATCATGAAATTTCGCCGTACCTTCTCTTCGAATCTTCTCATTAGGAGCCAGAGGCGTGCATACAGGTTTTATACCATCCAGTTTGGTTTTCTTTAAAAGATCAGTCACATACTTACGTTGTGTAAGTGTGATTTCATGTCCCTGCCTGATAACTTCCACACCCAAGAAAAATGATAAATCCCCCATATCTTTTAAGGCAAACTCAGTACTGAGATCCCTTATGAGTTGTTGTATCTGAGCTAGATTTGAACCAGTAACAATAATATCATCTACGTACACAAGAAGATAAGTGACAGAGGTAGATGTTTTTAAGATAAACAATGAACTATCAGCAACTGAACCTGTGAACCCTAGCTGTAGCAAGTAATTACTCAACCTGGAAAACCAAGCGCGTGGCGCTGTTTGAGTCCATACAAGGACTTATGCAGCTTACAAACATGGTGTGGAAAGTTGGGATCAACATAGCCAGCAGGCTGCTTCATGTATACAACTTCATCTAGGTTGCCATGCAAAAACGCGTTCTCAACATCCAATTGCTTCAATGGCCAGTTGTTCATGACAGCTATAGACAACACAAGACGGATTGTGCAAGGCTTAACCATTGGGCTAAACGTTTCACCATAATCTATCCCCTCCTGCTGATTAAAGCCCTTAGCCACCAATCGTGCTTTGTGGCGTTCAATTGTGCCATCAGGGTTTTGTTTTACACGAAAGACCCATTTTGAACCCACCACATTCATTCCGTCCTCGTACTTAACCAAAGAGTATGTGCCGTTTTGAATGAGAGCATTAATCTGCACATCCATTGCCTTACGCCACTTTGGGTTTTTGCAAGCCTCGGAATAACAAGTTGGCTCCATGAAGTCATCCTCCTGTAGTGGGTGCTTTGTGGCAGTTAAGCACAACTTTTGAATTGGCTTTGAAATACCGTCTTTGGATCTAGTCACCATTGGATGTGCAACAGTAACAGATTGTATTGCTGGACCATCAGGTTGGCTTGTCTGTGGTGAAGCTGAGCGTGAGGAATGAACCTGATTGCTTGAAGTATCACCAGGTGGACTGAGCAACTGCGTTGGAGAGATATTGGTGGTGGAGATAGCTGGAGACTCTGAAGAATTATGCTGAGTTGGCGAAGAAGAGCTGTCTGACTGACTTCGAGCCGGTGAAAGCTGTAAAACACCATCTTGACTGACTGTTAAGTCACAGCGACGAAATGGTTGTGAATTTAATATACTAGTGATGGTAGGCACATTACCTGGACAAGGCAAAGGCGGCTGTTGCTGATGAGGGAGGAATGGGAAAGACTTTTCTTCAAATCTCACATGTCGAGAGATATATAATCTGTTTGTTTCACGATGCAGGCACATGTATCCTTTATGTGCACTGCTGTAGCCTATGAAAACACACGGCAGAGAACGTGGTTCTAATTTGTTTGCATTATACTGTCTAAGACACGGATAAGCTAGACAGCCAAAAACACGCAAGAATGAATAGTCTGGAGGTTTATTAAACAATAGTTCTAGTGGAGTTTTGACCTCTGAACTGGATTTGGGTAATCTGTTGATTAAATAACAAGCAGTAGTAAATGCGTCTGACCAAAAAGAACGAGGCATATGTGCATGGAACAAAAGAGCTAAGCCAGACTCTGTGACATGTCGTATTCGACGCTCTGCTAAGCCATTTTGGGGTGAAGTATGAGGACATGAGAACCTATGCTGAATGCCCAAGTCATTGAGATATGACGTGAATTTCTTATATTCCAAGGCATTATCTGATTGAAAGACTTTGATTTTATTATCAGTGAGATTTTCAACTTGCTTGCGAAAATGAATAAAGGTCTCAGTAAAGCATCCGATCGTCTAACCAAAGGAAAAATCCAAGTAAAATGGGAATAAACATCCATAAACAGCAAATAATATCGAAAACCAGATCTTGACAAATACGGAGAAACCCAAATATCCGAGACAACTAAGCTTAATGGCTTATCATAGACAGTAGTACTTAGAGAAAAGGAAAGCTTCTTGCTTTTACTAATGTGGCAAGAATGACAATAATCAAAATGTTTGCTAGAAACAGGAAGAGAAAAGTTGCTACAGATTTTAGAGACCGTACGCAACATGGGATGACCTAATCTCTGATGCCAGACAGGGAAGCTAGTTGCGACTTGTGCCTGCGGCTTTATTGGCTTAGCTAGCATGTGAACTCCATCAAAAAGATACAGCCCATTCCTATTGACCCCTCTCAGCACCGTTTGCCCCGTGCGCTTGTCCTTCACAACAAAGAAAGAGGTGTGAAACTCAAAATATACATCATTATCTCTACAAAATTGAGACACAGATAGCAAATTGCACTTGATCTGTGGTACATGATATATATTGTTTAGATGAAAGGAGCGAGAGTTGATAGTGAAGGAGGCATTACCAATGTTGGCAATATTCAAAGCATTACCATTTCCTACATGAACCTTCTCAGTACCATCATATTCATGTGGTATTGTCAGATTTCTCATGTCAGCCGTTAAATGGTGAGTCGCACCAGATCGTCGACCCACCGAGCATCATTCCGCCTCCCGGTAGAGCAATATATGCCGCAGTGCCTTGGTTGATTATTTTTGGGCTTGTCGTAACGAAACCAACACCTATCGGCAAGGTGATTCTTCTTTTGCGAATCTGACATTTTTCTCGCTGATTGCTTGTGGGAGATTGCTGATTATTATTTCGCTGATAGCCTGAGTTGTTGTTTCTTCCATAGGGCTGAGAGTTGTTATTCTGATAATGATTTCCTTGTGCATTGAACATCCTTTGATTTGGTATGTTCCCAGACTGTGATGGGTTTGCTAAAGCTACATTAGCCAATGGTCACGCAACAAGGACAATCATTGTTCTAAGCGCATATATCAAAAGTGAGAAGATGCGCATAGAAGGTATCTATATCCATATCATCAATCGTGCTCAAAGAAGTTACAATCGGATCATAGGAATGGTTCAAGTGCATTGTTTGATAGACTCTTTCTTTTCATCTCGCCGTGACAAAGTAGCCTGTCTCTAAAGTGATCAAATAAAATTTTAGCTTCTGTTAAAAAAGCCTTCAAAGTTTTGTTACCTTTTTGCATAGAGTGCAATTGTTTCTTCAGACTCATTTGATGAGCCCTTGTTTTTGGTGTATAGTGACTTTCCAATTTGTCCCATACTTGCTTTGTTTGTCACTGACCTCTAACTTCTCCTAGAACTTCGGTGTTAGGGGTAGAGTTTAGCCATCCTACAAGGAGTGAATCTTGTGCTTCATAGTCATGAAATCAGGGTTGATAGCTTCACTGTTAGGGAGATTTCTGGGAGGTATTGCTTTGGTTCCATCAATAAAACCAGTAAGGCCATATCCTTTAAGAATAGGCTGAAATTGAGTTTTCCAAAGAAGATGATTTGTTTCTGTATGTTTGAGAGTAACAAGGTGATGGATTTGGATTTGGCGAAGGTCGTTTGTGTTCATTTGCCATTGAAGATGTGTAGGGTTTAGTGTTTGTTTTTGGGTTGTTTGCATGAAACGTGTCTTGGATCGAGTGGTCGATACCAAGTTAGAACACGTATCTGGGTAGAATATCTTCCACAGTTTTCCTGTGAAGATTATACTCTTATTTATATGAGAGGAAGATACACTTATTGTTACACAGTTGGTAAACAGATAGACATTCAAAAACTATGACTACGGAATAATAGCTAACCAAAAGAGAGCGAGTTCTAAGCTTGCATAGCTGTTGTTTACTTGACTGACTCTTCTAGCTATTCTTATGGAGAGTTTTCAGGTGTATGCTTAACAGCTTGTGATGTTTTTGATGATCATCAACGACAATATTTTCATACTTAGCATAATGATATCTCCTCTCAAATGTATTAATCTGTATCTTACTCTTTCTACATTTCATTTTTATTATTTCTGTTATCAATTAACATTAATTGTTTCCTGTTTCTTTTTTTTTCAAGGTGATTGATTACGGCATACCGAGCTCTTTAATGGATCTATAAGCAACTTGTTAGATTTATTCCCCTAGTTGGGGTAAGTTTAATTTCCTTGTTTCTTTTGACCTTTCTTTACTAACTTTTTCATTCCCCTAGTTGTCTGTAGTCATGGTTTAACCTGACACAAACCATTAGATCTACTGTCTTCGATGCTTAGCTTAACTTAGTTTTTAGATGCATGATTCTTTTTTTATATGTATGTCCTAGCATCTACTGTCTTCAATTGGAGGATAAAGCTTTTTTGAGAAAGACTTGGAAATCTAGAGGAGAATAATGCTATAGTGTTGATTTAAAATATATACATAAAAATATCAACCGTTTCATGTTAATCTCTTTGATTGTTAACGATTAATTACCTTACCAAGCGATCTATCTACCTTGCAGAATCAGCTATAGACCAAAACCTGCCACAAAGGACAATGTCAATACCAACATTCAACGTGCTGAATTTCGGTGATATCGGCGACAATGTTCACGATGACACTCGGGTTAGTACCCATCATCAACTAATCAGAAATTCATTTTTAATTTTGGCAATAAGTTGAATTTTCATGAGTTAGTTTAGTTTAAGTCTTCAATTGGAGGATATAGCTTTTATGAGAAAGACTTGGAAATCTAGAGGAGAATAATTTTATTGTGTTGATTAAAAATATATGTCCGATTTCATATTTGTCCAATGCAGGGTCTCCGAAAGAGCTAAATGATATTGAAGTTGTCAGACTTGGTCGGAAAAACACAAAGGCTGTGAGGTATCAAACTTTGTCAGTAGTTATGAGTATCGTATGCATATGACTATTTAAGAATCATGTAGAACTGTTTGAATATGGTAGATATTAGATGGGTGGCCAATTCTGGAATAAAATGCACGGCGACATGAGTTTATATACTAGCAAACAGTGGTTCGATTATTGTGGGAGAAAGTGGTCATAGGATACAAACTTGAGAATTTTGGAATTTTATTGTGAGTCTAATGTAGCTGATGCATGATAAGGAACTTATTCTATAAATTAAGGATGATGCATAAAATCAATTGAGATACAAGTTTTCATTGACAATATCATTGATTTTAATATGGTTTGATGAATTTGTACTGCTTACATTTGATAAAGATCTCGTGACTTTTCTGGTGGTATGTTTTGTATTTCATATCTTTCAAATCCTACGAATTCTGTTCATTTGTTTTACGTCTTGCAGTTTCTACCAAAAAATCAAATACGAAATTTTATACTATCTTTTCTATGAATATGACCTTACAAAAAGACCAAGTAGAAAATCAAGCAACCATTTGTTATCGATTTATGCCTAGTTTTAGAAACTTCCATAATGATGAAGTGCAAACTTTATTTGGACGCTATAGAGATATCATCAGAACTGGATATAGGGGTTCTCTCTAAATTTATTTGGATTTAAAGATATGAAGCTGTAGAAGACTCAACATTAACCGCATGTACTTATCCTATTATGATAAGAAAAGTAATTCAACAGAATTGAGATTATTTGGTCCTTTATAACCGACGAATACGTGTTTAGTATTTTTGATGTATCTTGCAGGCTATGTTGTCAAAGGCGCCAAAGTGGCCTTATTCTGAACTTGGGTGCCACGCAGTGGGCAAGGAGATGCCACTTTAAAAGGAATGATTTAAAGGGTTGTCGAGTAGTGATTTAAAACTTAAAAAGAGCGATTCTTTCGCCTTCATGACAGGCATGAGAGGCTACTAGTGATTGACATATTAGTAATGAGAGATGAAAAAAAGAGTATGAAATGAGGATAATTTGAATATTGAACTTATTCATTGTTAACCTGCAGAACAAAATTAGCTATCTGTAGTTGTTTAATAGCCTGTGTGATTAGCATATATAATTTTCTTCGATTTGTTCAATATTGAAGTCAAGTTTTAATACCTATTGCTTTGCATCGACTCACAACTGAGCGCTTCACTTAGGAGGCACACTCTACAGTTTTTTGTCATATTGTGTTTGTCCAACTTGTTAGTATTTTAGCCTTTGAATGTGTTGTTTGCTGAATTTAGAGCCACTTGGTTAGTCAGCACAATGTTAACTTTAGATTTGTTGACAGGGATAGATACTTATCTAAACTTGGTTTACATTGTCATCGTCTATCTGGGACTATTTTTTGGAACAGGCTATATTAGATAGGAAAGAAAATCTGCAGCTACATTAGGCTTTGGTTACTGAAATTTTAGTATAATTCATATTGGGGAATCTGTATTTAGTACCACTTGTTTAAGAGTTTAATGCTTTACTATAGGTCTTGCGAAATTCTTGGATTAATTAGAACACTGAGAGGGTGGTACTGCAAGTCCGATTCACATGAACTGCAGTATGTCATGATGATCTTACGAAGGTCAAGTCGAAAATCAAACAACCATTTGTTTTCGAGTTTTGCATCGTTTAAGAGACATCTGTACTAAGGAAGTGCAAATTTTATTTGGATGCTATAAAGATATCAGAACTGAAAGTACTTATCCTATGTATGCTAGGAAATGTAACACAAGCCCTTGAGGTTATTCGGTATTTTATAATAGAGTTTGTCCTGATGAATACCTGTTGAGCACTCTAGATGTATCTTGTAGATTTGGTTCTGTCAGTTGCTGAATTTCTTAACGGATAATTCTTTGTTTGCAGCATGTTTGGAGCCATAAAGGAAGTCAGATTATTACCAAACTAGCAGGGCCCAATGCCATAAAACAAGCGATTTGAAGGGTCTTGCAGGAAGTATCTGTTGGTGTGCCTATCACAACATTATTTTCTGAAGTTGGAAAGATAATAGTGGAATATAGAAGATCCACAAGTTAAATTTTTTTGGATCCCGACAGGATTAGATATCTGTTCAATACAACTGAGGTACTGCTGAAAGAGCGAATCTTCGTACGCATTAGATCTGCCTAAATAGTTGTTATCAAGGCATTCAAAGCTAGAAGGTTACCTTGAAAGTTATACTTACAAATAGTCTGGCTAAAATAGGAGCTAATCTGCTTAGAAATTAAAGGAGAGTTTTCTTTTACAGGCCAAGTTTTTTGTTAACTATGGAAATTCCAGATTTTGTTGAGCGTGTGGAGTTTGCTTGTAATGTAGGCAATGTTTTTTTTTTTTTTTTTTTTTTTTTGATCAGAAGAGAAGATTTTATTAGAGAGAAAGAATGTACAAAAAGCAGTCTACCAAAGGTAGACAGAACACAAAGGCAAACTAACTAAATACAGAATTTCAATTTGTTACGGAATGTAGGCAATGTTCCATGAGTGTTTTACAATTTTTTGGTAAAACAAAAAAAAAGACTAGCATGGACATCTGACCCTGTTAAAATGTAGTGAACTCGGTAAAGAAAGTAAAATTACACGAAGATGTATGATACATTGATACCTTTCAATTTACAGTGATATATCTCACAGTTGTAGTCTTCTGATGGGTAATTAGCAACAATACTCGCCAATAAAACTGGGTAATCCTAATGGGTCGGGTTAAATAAAATGAGATCCACCCCCTCCTTTAGTATTCATATTTAAGGGAAGCGATTGCGTTTAGGGTTCATTTTTGTCGCCCCTTTTAGATTCATCCTTACCACTTCTCATTCTCTCACTCTGTCTTACGACGCCCCTAAAACAACCACCATCATCATAGATAAATAGATCATGGCCTCAGATGTAGATGATGATGATCAACAACAACTACATACTCAGCACAATGATTTCTCCTCTCAAACGTATGTTATAGATCTACTTTTCTGCATTTCATTTCTTTGTAAGTTTAAGAATGAATATAAATCGATTTTCGTTTCTTTGTGTATTTAGGAGACTGATTCCTGGTGAATAGACTTCATGATTGATCTAAAAGCAGCCTCTTGATTTATGCTGACACATCCGGGGAGGCTGTGCAATCCGGTATGATATATTCAGGTAAGTTTAATTTTATTTTGACCTTCCCTTATGAACCCTTTCGTTCCCCTAGTTGTGGTTAGTGTTTGAGGTAATTTTAGCTATATTGATGATTCCGTTTGGTACATATCTCCGTGAATATTCAATTGTAGGATAAAAGATTTGCCCTGATTTCATATTTTTGATGGTTACAAAGATATCAGAATTGAATATAGGGTCTCTGATCTGTGTTAATTTAAATTGTCGAAGACTTGACTCTTGCCAGATGCCACTCTATGCAAGTACTTAAATTATGTATTCTAGGAAATGCAATGTAAACTAGAGGCTATTTGGTCCGTTATAATAGAGATTGTCTCGATGAAATACCGTTTAGAACTTGAGATGTATTTCGCACTTTTGATTTTGTTAAACGCTGAATTTTAACAGATAATTCTTTGTTTGCAGCATGTCGTGGATCCATAAAGGAAGTCACACACACTGTTACCAAGGTGGTCTTTATACTATGGAGAATATGTTTAAGCTGCTTCTCTCAGTGTTACTTATTATTTCCTTCAATTCGCAACATCAGAATCATTATCGAAGGGAAAATATGACACATTCATAGTTCAGATGTCTAACAAAGAAATGCCAACTCCATACACGTCTCATCAGAACTGGTATTATTCGTGTGTGTTAAATCCGTTTCAGACACTGCAGATATCTTATACTCGTACAGAACCGTCTTTCATGGGTTTGCAGCCAGACTAACAGAAGAAGAAGCTGAAATACTCAGAACCAAAAATGGTATTGTTTCGATATCACGGCAGAAAAACTACGAACTCCACACTACTAGAACACCAACTATTTTAGGGATTGATAATTATGATCTATCTGATTTTTCAATCAGCACTACCAATATCATAGTTGGTGTTATGGATGGTGGTGCTTGGCCCGAGAGCAAAAGTTTCGACGATGAAGGAATGGATCCTGTTCCATCAAGTTGGAAAGGAGAATGTGAGAGTTCTTCAGATTTCAGTGCTAGCAGTTGCAACAAGAAACTTATTGGTGCCAGGTATTTTTACAAGGGTATCGAATCTGCATTTGGCCCTATCAATGTGTCCACCCAATCAAAATCCCCAAGAGATGACAGTGGACACGGTACTCATACTTCAACTACAGCCTCTGGATCCGTTGTTGCAAATGCGTCCCTATTCGGGTACGCACCTGGTGCTGCTAGAGGAATGGCTGAGCAAGAGTTGCAGTCTATAAAGTATGTTGGAAGGGTGGATGTTTTGATGCCGATATTTTAGCAGCAATGGAGAAAGCTGTTAAAGATGGTGTTCATGTCTTATCAATATCACTCGGTATGTATACCGTCTATTACATATATTGGATTAGAAGATATAAATGAAATAGAGGCTTATGATGATTACCTCATTGTTATTGTTTTACATTATGGTATTCTTATCCTGTTAATATAGGATTACCTAGACATTCTCGCTTCCACATGTTTGCTGGTGAAATTATCTGTTTCTCTTATGCTATAATATAATAAAATTAATGACTTTCCACTTCTTTGCTGCTGAGTAAACAACTATCTGCATTAGATAACATAAATCGTCGCCATATATTGATATTAAGAACTATGCTGCTAGTTTAAACATTATGCTCAAGGAATGAATCCTTCTCTACTGGAGCCAGTTGGAACCCTTTGGAAGTGTTTTTAAGGCTTAGTTGCAATATGCATAGTCGTATTGTTGATTCTCTAAATCTTTATCAACAGGCAAAATATATGTGTTCTGTAACTAAGGATGATGTTGCTAGAATTCAACGCATTCAAGAGGAGACGAGATTGCATTTAAGAATCCCTTTTGGTTTCATGACCTGATGCCCTGTGCATGTGTTTTGGGGAGGTCAAGATGTCTAATATTTTTTAGATTAGAGAACTGATCAGGGTTTTCTCTGTCCCTATATTTGTTGAAACCACGGTCGAAAATCACATGAACTGCAGTATGTCACGACGATCTTATGAAGGTGAAGTCGAAAATCAAACAACCATTTGTTGTCGAGTTTTGCATAGTGTAAGAGACATCTGTTCTAATGAAGTGCAAATTTTATTTGGATGCTATAAAGATATCAGAACTGAAAACATGGAGTTCTCTTTATGCCACTGTGCAAGTACTTATCGTATGTATGCTGGGAAATGTAACACAGGCCCTTGAGGTTATTTGGTCCTTTATAATAGAGTTTGTACTGATGAATACCTGTTGAGCAACATATATGTATCTTGTAGATTTTGATTATGTTAATTGCTCAATTTTTTAACAGATAATTTTTTGTTTGCAGCATGTTTGGAGCCATAAAGGAAGTCAGATTATTACCAAACTAGCAAGGTCAAATGCCAGGAAAACAAACGATTTGAAGGGTCTTTCAGGAAACATTTGAAGCTCAGGAGTGACTGATTGAACTTACAACTTGGAGATACATAGATAGTGGAGATCATCTTTTTGCTTTTGGCTATGTCTTCCTCTTCTTTGGTGGGTGCGCGTGCCCGGCATTATGTTCTGAAGGTGAAAGGAATTAGTGGAGCATAGAAGCAAGTTCAAAAAAATTTTGGATCCTTAAATTATGTATTTTGTTGCTGGACTAGCATGGACTCTGACATCTAACCCTGTTAAAAAGCTGTAAACTCTTAAGAAAGTAAATGTACAGGGAGGCAAAAATAGCAAAAAAACACATAACAAACCCGGTCCCAGTCCTAAGAATTTCATCCCTGAGGTGGTGAATTTGCTTGTCCACCCAAACCATGTATGGCCTGTTAGTTTTTCATCAGATTAATCAAGTTATCTTCAGCAGATGGATCTCCTCGCTGCTCGTCTCTTTGAATAAAATCAACATACAATTCTCTAACAAAGGATAACGATTTGAGATCATAGGTTAAAAATTCCTGCACTTGCGGGCAACCGAAGAGGGTTAATTTGTGAAGAGAAGTCCATCCTCGTAAATCTGGCAGATACTTTAAAGCTGTGCAATTTATAAATTCCAATGTTTGGATAGAACTAGTATGACATTTAGGGAACCAATATCTAAATACTTGAAACTGATTGCACTCTTCAATGACCAGAGTTTCAAGATTAGGATTGTTTTGGAGGATGCTAACTGGGAAGAGAATAAGCTCCTTTATACTGTGTAAGAAAACTTCTGTGAGAGAGGTGTGGCTTTTCCCAAATGAGCTTACTAACTTGACATTGATCTTCCGTAATTTCAACTCCTTCAAAGAAGGAAAGCAAGGTACTCTGGACAACCATTTGCAGCCGCGGATAACCAGTTGCTGAAGACAAGGATAGGGATAACACAACTCCTCCAGAAGTAACATATCATTAAGATTGAGGAAAACTAACGAACGAAATCTGCCAATATCCAAACTCTTAAATGGCAATGTTGTAAGAGTAAGACGCCTAAGAAGTGGAAGCTGCCCAATAATTGCTGGAAGTTGTCTAATTCCTTTGCAATCTTGAAGTATCAACGTATCCAGACTTTGAAGAACACACATCCATATTGGAAGGTCACTCCCCATGAAGTTATAAAATGACAAACTAGTCAAACTAGTGGGAGGCTGGAGAGCTTCAACTACTTGAAATCTACATGAATTCTTCCACCACCTTGTACGCTCATACTTTTGTTTTCCATACCAACTGAGTACCAAGTGACGAAGGTTTTGTTTTCCTTTCAAATTTGCTTTTTCAGCATCAAATGGGTCTTTCACGTTCTGAGGATTACATATCATCAGTATCTCAAGGAAGTGTAGGTATGCTAACTCTTCAATACCATCATTGCAATCAGGTACATTTATTATTTTTTCTCGCACCGAGTAAAACAATTGTTGAAGGCAAGCTAGTTTTCCTATACCCATCACTAACGAATTTGTACTCCAGCTATTGTGATAAAATTTTCTAAGTTTTGTCCAATTCTTTAAATCTTTGGGTAGCTCACAATCCCAAAGCATCATGATCTCAAGGTTGCTAAGGTTAGAACACGACTCTTGTAATACTTTGATCCCAGTACCTTTTAGATTAAGAGACCTTAACTGAGTTACTGCTCCAAAATCTTCAGGTAGTGCTTTCAATAGTGGGCAATTTCTAAAATCAAATATCCTAAAATTAGTAAGGCCTCCCACGTACTCTGGTAAGGATTTTAGATTTTTGCAGGTACTGACGTTTAATGTTTGCAAATTGGAGAGGGTTGTGACAGAAACAGGTAAATCTTCAATAGCGTTTTTTAGACCACATATAGAGTCTGGAATGACACTTAATTCACAATTACTGAGATCCAATGTTTCCAAATTCCAAAGACTCGTGACAGAATCAGGTAGTTCTTCCATATTCGTCCACGAGATTTCAAGATATCTTAGTTTTTGTAAAGAATTAATGTTTGTAAGAAGATTTTCAATACAACCATCAATGTTAGTCAATACCAATGTCTCCAAATTATAAAGTTTCCTAATGGACTGACCATTCACTGCTTCACTAAGACTAATATCGGCAAGGTGAAGATACCTCAAATGTCTCAGCTTGAAACTCAAAGAACGTACCTTTGAATAAGCATAATTTGGTGAACAACCCACGTGCAGGATACGCAATTGTTTATTTCTTGAGAATATAGAAGGATCCAGGTTTGAACCTTCAGGGATAATAAGTGTCTGCAACTTCTTCGCATTAATTAAGCTTTTCAAAAATGTTGCTGATATGTCTTCGTCCAAGTCTAACTGTAACCAACGAATTTCACAAGTATCAGTAAACTCGCTTGCCTTGGAAAATACCAAATCATTAGCCGCCGAAACACCTTTTGCAAGATCATGCACAAGTTCATGAATCTTGCATGTCTCAGTTTCATCCAATTCATTTTTCGTGAAGTCATAGAAAAAGGAGCTCCGTGCCAGACTCTCGAAATAACCACGTCCGATATCTTCAATTGATTTTTTGTTTTCTACCTCAGAATGTTCGAGAAATCCTTCAGCCATCCAAAGATGAACCAAAGTTTCTTTGCTAATCTCCCAATTCCTTGGAATGATTGAGCAGTACGAAAAACACTGTTTCAAATGAGATGGCAAGTTATTGTAGCATAATTTCAATACTTCTAGGGTTTTCTTTTCACTTTCTGGTGTATTCCACATATCATCATCCCTTATTGAAATCCAATCACTTACCCTATTTCTTGAATATAGTAGACCTCCAAGGAATTTTGCAGCAAGTGGTAAACCACGACATTTTCTTGCGATTTCTTTTCCTATGCTAGCCAACTCTTGAGTTTTTACGGAAAATGGGTCATTTGTCCAAAAAAATTAAAACACGGTTCAAATGGACAAGTAAAAAATTTTATGGGTGAAATGGACAAAAAAAAAATAGCAAGGATGAAACTGGATTCATCCTGGCTTAAACTTAAAAAATAGCAAGGATGAAACTGGATGCATCCTGTGTAAAATAAAAATAAGAAAAAATATTTGAAAATGGACAGGATGAAACTGGTTACATCCTGACTATTTTTAAATTTTTGTCCATTTAAACAGTATCTAAATCTGACTGTCCTTTTCACCCAGGAAATTTTGATTTTGGTCTTTTTAACCAATTTTGTGGAGTTTTTAGTGCTCCACCAGGAGAAAAAGCTTTTTTCTCAATCATAGACCAACATGAATCATCACAGAGTTGCTCCAAGTCGTATGGTGGAGTAGTCCCCTGTAAAGATGTTGTACCGGTGCTGGTAATTTCTTCCATAGTTAGGTGGAATAGAAACAAGAATTAATGAGAGAATCGAGAAAAAATGAAGCAAAATTAGTTTCTCAGATGGATGTTTACGCCCTGATCTGGACGTTGTAATATTTTGCTATATATATGTAGATGTTCTTGCATTTCACATTTAGATCTTACAAGAAAATCGTATCGTTTGAATAATTGAAGTAGCAGATTGTTTGGTGAAGAGTCTCATTCATACCACCCCACATGATGACTTTAGAGAAAGTTTGCATTTCCGATCAAGTGATCATTAATTAATTTATTAGTAGTGGCAGTCTATATCCGCCATTCTTTAACAAACCTACTACTAGTTGTGGCTGCTTCCATGTTCGTGAAGGTCATATGTATTTGTCATATTCTTCCTTTTCGATGCTGTTGGTTGTGACATTTACCTACTAGATGGATAGAATAACGTATATGCTGATAAGAAGTCCACACGTGAAGACAAAAGAATAGCTAGTTAATTTATTAGTAGTGGCAGTCTAGCTATT
The DNA here is from genome assembly GCA_023531295.1 of Papaver armeniacum. Classification (NCBI taxonomy): domain Eukaryota; kingdom Viridiplantae; phylum Streptophyta; class Magnoliopsida; order Ranunculales; family Papaveraceae; genus Papaver; species Papaver armeniacum. Next base: position 220,270 of record JAJJWW010006376.1, on the reverse strand, counting down.
TCTGTCATTGTTTAACAAACCAGATATTTGTTGTGGCTGCTGCAAAAATACATAAACTAATTAACCAAAGGTCATTCTACCTCATAGTTGTGTCGATTAACTACTTCTCTAGAAGGCCATATCTGTTAAAACAACAAATGCGGGAACAGCATAGACCCAAAGTAGTTAATATCGCCTATCAGTATCGTATTGGGCGGGTCTTATACACCTATATATACAAAATATATTATTAGTTTTTATCGGCTATACATTATTAAAATTATAATTTCAAATATCTATAAAAATCATAATAAAAAACAATAATAAAATCATAAACATTTCTCAAACTTCCAAAATAAGAGATAGTTAACATACATTCTCATTAACTCTCTTTCCTCGAAATTGCCTATGCACAATCAAAACTTAATGCTGACACTCTAACAAGTTAAGGGTTGCATAAAAATTCTCAAACAAAGAAGGCAATTAGTTTGCCGCACCATTAACGATTTATGGATAAATCTGTTTTCCGAAACAAAGAAAATTTCCTAACTCGTTCGTGTTTAGTTTACTAGATCTTTACTACAGATGATACTGAAATGCCTAATTTTTCCTTTCATAGATTTCATATTTATTAAAAATGATACTGGAACCGATAATATCAGTGTATAGGTAAAACCGTTATATCGGTCGGTACCGGCCGATACGAAAGTTTTTATCGTTTTGTCTTCGTATTGGCGATATTTTCGATACGAATAAGTATTTTCTGGTATCCGATAAAAACCTGTAATATCGGCATGTACAACCGATATTGACTACCTTGCATACACCTCCTCCAACTAGGCTTGCGTGCTAAGAACTTCCCGGCCTCAACCCTTTTAAATTGAACCTAACTTCCAGCGAAAAGTATCATTGGGTGGGAGAGTCCCGTTTTTGAAAAAAAAAAAAGGTCAAATTTTTGTTTGTTTGGCTGATAGTCCATGTACGACTATAGGTGGGCATCCAACCCATCGCTGACTGGCGATCAATACTGCAACTCTAATTTCATACATAGAAAATCTTTGGAATCCAATTGACACGTGGGACTATTATTAGAGCAAGTCTTATGGTGGAATCCAAGCTATTCCAGGTGTGGAAAAACTGTGGAATGTCAAGTCTAATGGCTTCCAAGTTGGAGCCTTCTACAATTTTTCGAAGCCATGTTCCATGATTTCGTGAGATGGTCAGTGAAATTCATGGAAGCACTAATCAAATTAGCATAAAACGCTATTCAGAATAGCGCGCTACAAGACGGAAAACGCCAATAAGAATAGCGTAAAACGCTATTTAGAATAGCGCTTTTTTTTTTTTTTTTTTTTTTTTAATTCGTAGATTTAAAACGAGCCCTGGAAAATCTAATGGCTGAGAAAAAAAAAACGCTAATCTTAATAGCGTGAAGCGCTATTCTGAATAACGTAAAGCGCTATTTGGATTAGCGTTTTTGTTATTCCACCACCACACTTGCACTTCCATCTACAATTCTAAATATTGAGATGGCATGGAAGATGGAAGATGAAACTCTTCCACCATGCTCTTAAAACCTGTAAGGGTTTGATATGGAAGTAAGTAAGAACCAATGACAACTACCGTTTTTAACGGTCGTATGCCTCGGGTATTTTCTTCCATTATTGGTAAAACTCCTAATAAACAAAGGATGCTGGTTGTTGGGTGCAGCAACTCCGATTTTGTTAGTTTGAATTGAATATTCACTACTACAGTGAACGTTCATTTATTACCACTTGACACTTGAGAGGTTAATTTTTTTCACTGAATTAGAACACGGAGAGGATGATACTACGAGTCCGCATGATGTCTCCTCGATCTTAACAACCATTTTGTTTGTACCACGAGTAAAAATGCCACAATATTGAATTAGATTGCTTTGGGACCACCATTTGACTCACATTCAAGTCTGCCATCCAGACATCCGACGTAGCTACCAACTAGTCCAGAGCTCCATGTAGTCTATGACCGGTCAACAGTCAAAGTTAACGATCGACCAATAGACAATGGTCAAAGTCAATGAATGGTCAAATGGTCAAAGTCAATGAATGGTCATCGGTCAAGGTCGACTTTTAGTCAACCATCGAAGTCAACATTCAGTCAACTGCCGGTCAACTGTCTAAGGCAAGTTGCCAGTCACATTGCTAACCAGTTTACATCCAAGTTGCCATCCTCACCGCCAACCAGTGTCCAGCCAAATTGACGGTTGTGCTGTCAGCCAGCCTTCATCCAGTCTCCAACCATGTCTCCAATCAAGGAAGTCTACCAGTCAAAGATCGATAGTCGCAGTCAACGACGAATGTTAACCCTGCCAATCAAAGTCAATGTCATTGGTCAAATCTGCAAGCCCGAGTCAATTTGGCCCGTTTTCACGTCGATCCAGTGCAAAAACCCTGGAAGAAGATTCTAGAAGTTTCTGGATGACTTGCTGCCATTATTTCCATATGAAGTTTATCTCAAAATTAGGGTTCAACGCAGATATTCAATTGTATAAATAGAGGGGAAATGAACCCTAAAGGGACACGCCCTAAGAGAGAAAAACACACCAGCAAACCCTAAAAGGGATCAGAAATCCATTGTAACCCGAACATCGATAAAATATCTCCCCTACGGGGATTTGTCCGTGGATTTTGGAAAAACTTGCCGAACCACGTAAAATTCGTGTCTCTTATCTTTGTTCATGTTTTGCATATAACCCTAGTTCTTATCATCATCACCAAAATCATCGTGTTTAGTGCTTGGAAATATTTTTGGGTACAAACATTGGCATAGACTAAGGGGATTCCGAGAAAAAGAGTCGTGTTTTCCCATTAATAAAAAGTACCGAAAGCTTCAAAATCTTTTTCATGAGAAAGCAGTTTGTATAATCCATCAACAAAAATAGTTGCAGTCCAGTTGATCGTAACTGCTGTAGTCTGAAAAAGCGAGCATCCAACTCAAAACCAGCTAAGTACATCAATAAGCTGGAACATATGAACGAGCAATATATGAACGAGCATGACAGATGTGGCTAAGATCATAAGCTGGAACACCATCTACGTATATCTTAACTTTCCAGTTAGAATACGGGCATCCAACTCAAAACCAATGGGCAATGAGTGGAGAGGACCAAAGAATTATAAACCGCAGGATCTTAGATTGTCCAGACAATGTAGGACTAATAATCTCAACACGCCCCCTCACGCATAGCCTCGTTGGGTCTAACACGTGGACAATAAATTGGGTGACGCAGAAAAAGGTGTGTTCAACACAAATAAACCAATTGGCAATGAGTGGAGATGCCCAAAAAATTATAAACCGCGCGATCTTAGATTGCCCAGACAATGTGGGACTAATAATCTCAACACGCCCCCTCACGCATAGCCTCGTTGGGTCTAACACGTGGACAATAAATCGGGTGACGCGGAAAAAGGTGCGGACAACACAAATAAACCAATTAGCAAATGAGTGGAGAGGCCCAAAGAATTATAAACCGCAGGATCTTAGATTGCCCAGACAATGTGGGACTAATAATCTCAACACGCCCCCTCACGTATAGCCTCGTTGGGTCTAACACGTGGACAACAAATCGGGTGACGCGGAAAAAGATGCGGTCAACACAAATAACCTGCTCTGATACCATGTTAGAATACGGGCATCCAACTCAAAACCAATTGAAAATAAGTGGAAAGGCCCAAAGGATTATAAACCGCAGGATCTTAGATTGTCCAGACAATGTGGGACTAATAATCTCAACATGTCCCTGGCTCTTTAAGTATGAAGATTTTCTTTTGCTTAGGCATGCTATTGTACAATTCAAACTCTGGTATCTCCATTGATCACCAAACTTGGTAGGAGGGAGGGATTTTTAGGTACCTACAATTTTAGCCTATAGATATTTAGATAAACAGAGGACAAACTTGATCACCAAGTATTAGCTTCCTAGTCGGAGAATAGGAAGAACTTTCCTAAGAGCAAGGACTATTGAATGAGTGTTTTTAATGCTCATTCAGTGACAAATTGAGTGAGGGATGTGTGAAAGAGTGTTTTCTGACCATGGAAGTCCCAAATAAAAAGACTAAGCGACTAATGATTATCCTCTTGGAGAGATTTTTTCTCCCCAAGCGGCTAAATATATGCCTCTTCGCATGTTTTTTCTTTTTTAATAATAAATCTTCAGCCGCTCAACATCTTTTTTTCCCGAACGGACAAAAATCAGCCACTTAGTCTCCCCTTTCGCCCACTCTTTCGTTCTAATGAGTGTATGAATGATTATTGGTGAATGAGTGAGTATTCTCACTCCATATATAGTAGCACCTAATTTGACCAAATCGAGTGATACTCATTCATATTGAATGAGAACACTCACTCCAAAGCCCTTACCCTAATAGGAGCTAACCAAAAACAGAAAGAGTCCTGCACTTTATTACATTGAAATAACTCCTCTTTATGGATCTTCAGACATGCCCAAGGTTAAATCCGGAGTTATGTCCCTACTCTCACTGAGTTGGGGACCTACCATCCAAAGAAATTAACAGGGGGCCACTTTTGTGTGTGGTGGATCCCAAGATTGTATGAGAGACGGGACATAAACCTGGATTTACCCCTTGTAGTAACAAAAAGAGATCTGTTTTGAGGCATACTCAAATTAAGAGTTGAACCTATATTTTGCCTAGGTTCGGCTGATAACTTTTCAGCCGAGCCTAGACAAATGTATGTATCAAAACATTTGAGTATGTTGTTTTGAGTATGTCGAATAATGTTTTGAGGCATACTCAAATGTTTTGATGCATACATTTGTCTAGGCTCGGCTGAAAAGTTATCAGCCGAACCTAGGCAAAACACAGGATCAACTCTTAATTTGATAGCAATAATTATAGTCAACCACCTTCTGGCCAAGTCAGTAGTGGGGCTGGTCCAGCTGAATGGATCTGCTGGGAAATGGGCCCGTCGTAAAGAAAACATTAACGGAGGGTGACTTAGGGTACAATTTAGGGTTTTAATTCACTCTTCATTATTATAGAGCTGTAGTAATTTCCTCCGCGTTGCATTAGAATTTTGCGAAGTGATCTGAAAGATGCGTTCTTTAGCAAGACGACTGAGAAAAAAAGGTACGACTCCTGTTGATAATGCAATGTCATCGCCTATTTCGGGTACTGATGTTTTATTTGAGATCTTATCACGTTTACCGTTAAAATCTTTGCTCGTATTCAAATCTGTATCAAAACAATGGCTATCTATCATCACTGATCCTGAATTCATTCGCAAAAAACATTGCATCGGAAACGGCCGCCTTAAGATTCCTGGGATGTTCTTGAAGAAAGACTCATGTGACTTTAAAAACCGTGAGTATAATTACATCCGCATTGATGGGAATGTGAGTAGTACTTTTGTCCCTTTTAAAACCCTAAATTTTGCTGGTGAAGATAAAAGGATTATTCAATCTTGCAACGGGCTTCTCCTTTGTACGAATTGGGATGGTGGTTACCGTGCGGATATGCAGTATTACATCTATAATCCATTCACCAAGCAGTACAAAATCTTACCTCCATTTAACCCACCTGCTTATACTACGAATTCGTGGTGTCTTTTGAGGTCCCTTTCAGATATCAAATTAGCTTTTGACCCTCTGAATTCACTATCTTACAAAGTTATATGTTTTTGGGGAAATCATGGTGGTACTTTGACGAAACGGATCGAAATTTATTCTTCAGAGACCTCCTCTTGGAGACTTTGTAAAGAGGCATATACTTTTCCAAAGTTATACTACAAGTCTTGTGTCCTATGGAATGGTTCGTTAAATTGGATCACCAGCGAAGGTTCTTTGATATATTTCGACATCGACAGTGAAGCATTAGGTGAAGTGTTGAGCCCCCGGGAGAAACATTGTCGCTCGTACACCAACGGTAATTGCCTTGATGTGTATGGTGGTCATTTGCTTTTACTCTTGTCAAATCTTGATATATCTACATGTTTCGATGTATTTGAAATGGATACTAACTATACCGACTGGATTTTGAAATACAAAGTCGATATGGAAGGATTAAAAGGTTCATACCCAGCGCTGGGTGATAGTTGCTCTAATTACAAAGTAATTTTTATCGATGAAGTAGAAGAGTACTCGCCCAAGTTCATTGTGCTAATACGTGATAGTCAAGTGATTTTTTCCTATGATTCTGAAAAAAATAGCTTTACAGAACTTTATGATCTTTATGATGAACACGAGTGGAAGTACTCTCCGAAATGGTCACCCTCTCCCGAAGTATACAAGTATGTTGAATCACTTGCTTGTGTTTGATTTAAGGTACATATCCATTCACTTCGTATATTTATCTTAATAAATTATCCGTTTTGCAGTTGTCTTTATTTTGCTGCAATTGGTTACTTTGTTGCAAGTTCCAGTTCAGCTATATTTATAGCTATACAATTACTCTCAACTTAGAGCTATACAATTGCTCTCAATACATGTAATTACTTCAGATCAGTAGCATTTATATCAAGCATCTCATTCCGGCACTTACCTTTCCAGTGCCAGCAGCCAGGAAGATACTTTTCTTGCATTCTTACATACATAGCCTTTTTTAATATATTTACTACAATATATAGCTGTCATGAGTGTGATATGAATGAATAAATGATGTTTACGCAGAATCATCATTTATATCTTTTGCAGGTATTTGAAGCTAAAAGTGAAAGTGGATGGACAAACGATTGCTCTGGTTTAGAAATCTATAGTCGAGTCATGGCTATTGATAAGGCAGTGATAACTGAACAGGAAAACCCCAGAGCTAATTAAACAATGTCTGTGGTTGGAGGATTTAATTTTCCATAACATTGTTTGCACCAAGTATTTAATATTAATTTGACATTAATCCTTATTACGTACGCATCAATGTCATGTATTTTTATCACCAGGCATATACCACCCGGCTGCATCTGTGTGCTAAGACATTATTTGGTTCTTTAAGAAAATTGCATGGCTGCTAATAGGGTGCCAGTTTACTGGGAGGGTTACGAATTTTACATGGGACAGTAAACTGTCACACTCATTAGCAATGTTATATTCTGGGGATCTTTTTGATCACAATACAAACGGAGGAGCGCAGAATTCTTAACCTCCGACTCATGAGGTGCAGACTACCATCCATCTAAGGTCGCCATAATGTAGTGTCTACTACATGAAAAAGATGGCCAAGCCAGCATCTGACTCGGTCTTGTCAGACCAAATCAGTCAAGTTTATGGGTTAAACAATGGGTAATCAGGTCACACAAATAAAAAAACTTGCACATGCAAAACTTCAAAGCAGCCCATGATGACGGAGTACCACCATAAACTACTCAGTACTAATATTTATACAAAACAGGTAAACCATCATCCCCTAGTGTCGTCCCCTTCAGCTATAGGTCTTCAAGGTCTCGCGAAAGTCCTCTCGTGTCTTCCCCATTAGCATGTCTGCAATTGCATGGGCAGAGAATTTTTTCAAGGGATCGTACCTCAAAAAACCTGACGCCTACACAAATATAGATACATTTGTAACAAAACATTGTATTAGTGAAATATAAATACACGAAAAACAGAACCATATTGATAAAATCAGTTTACAACAATGACCCAGAAACCAAACAATCAAGGGTTTAACCGAGAACTTATTGCTGTTACATATCTATTTAAAAGATAGATGCTATACAACTACATTTACCAACAGAGACTGTATAATATCGTAAACTAATAGACAGACTAAGCAGTGAAATGAACACTTTTGCTACTAGCTAACAACGAAGCAAAACAGCGAACCCACGGAGGAGCTCATGTATCACTATCACCTAACAATCCACAATCACAGCACCATAAGCTACCATAGAAATATAATTACAAAGCTAAGTTGGAGAATTAGAAAATTAAGCTGCTAAGACAATTAACAACTGATGACAAAACAAGAAACAAAACAAAAAAAGAAACAAAATATGCGAATTTTTATTATACAGCATGGCCCTCTTATGAACAGCCCGGGGGCGGAACCACAGGTTAACTAAACCTGGCTGTAGCCCCCCTTTTTCCTATAAATCCTCACTACGGTAGTGTTTTACCCTCGGATAAAATCAAAACTCCCAGTTTAGTCCACCAAGACCAGGATTTTAGTCCACCGATAGTCCACCAAGCCTAACATTTTAGCCACCAATCGAATTTGAAGCAATAGATTCAAATTCGCAAAACCTGTAAAAGTTCTAATGAGGCTATGGCAATGCCGATGCTGTCAGGGTACAATGCAATTCGAAGCAATAGATTCGCAAAACCTGTAAAAGTTCATATACTACTTCATTAGAACGTATTCCAATGATGCAGCATCTGGTTAACAATCACGATGAAGGTAAACTAACTAGTTAGCGCAAGGAAGGGGTCTTTCAAAAGGTATTCTTAATACTAAGCATTGTATGGTCGACAGCGTGGCTTGCACCATTCAAACTGCAGAGTCTGTTCTTTTTTAGGATGACTGGTAGAAAGGTGATCCAATGTTAAAAGTATGAGTACCCAGATTTATACAAAAAGTCTAGGAACAAATGGAACCAATTGATGTATATTATCTTCGCTGGATGGCAACAGTCCCTGAAGTTAGCAACTACCCTGAACAATAAGAAAATTACGACGCTTTCTTCTACCAACCGCTTGCTATGTATCCTGCCTGCATTTAAAATTCTTGTTATATGAAGCATTTAGGAATTCTCGTCGACTATAGTACAATGCAGCAAGATCCAGCAATTAATGTTCCTATAAATTTATGTAAGTTCTGTTTACTTGAGTCGGAGTCTATTGAACACATTTTTGCGTATAGCTGTTTTGCTCAAGTAGTATGGTGTTTCCCTCTCATGCTGAGTTGGTTTGGCAAAAAAATTTTTTTTTAGCCCCCTCATTTCGAAATCCTGGTTCCGCACAGGCCCTGAAACAGCCACCTACATGAGGACTCGAACCTCCACGCTCTTCAGCACGAGAGAGTGTCCATTTCACCATCAAGACATCTTGAAAGTGAATCGTATTAATATAGACAACAAGGTTTCCAAAACAGTATAGTGCAAAAACCTAAACAGTAGAATCAAAAAAATAAATTGCTTAAAAAGAAAACGTTGAACCAGAAAAAAACATACTCCAAGCATTAACGATGAATTTTAACAAGAAAAAAAACACGACGATACAAACAACATGCATACTAGCGCCTAAGATAACATGTAACTTAACATCGATGCACTAAGTGAAGCAATGATTACTAAGTGCAGAATAATGAGGCATTGAGATAGAGTTGAAGAACTCTCCACATAGGTCGACTCTTCATTTTAAAGTCCAGCAAAAGATAAACAGTACCTAGTTATGAACAAGTAATTAAACCTATCCATCCAAAATCCAAATCCTTGTAAATTTCTGTATATTTTCGCTTTATAATAAAAGCCTTCCTGGCCCCTTTTCATAATAATAATAAATCTCTACAAGACGGGGATCGCACTCATCATCATCATTCGTGGTTACGAAATTCCTTACAACAGGGATCTGGACAGCTATTGACCAATCTACAATCAAGGATGAGCCTTCAGAAGTTAGCAATAACACTTTAGGCGGCATGGTAGGAGAATTATCAGATCTGAAGGTTAGAAGAGCTGTTATATAAACCTAGATTTGTTTTCCGAAGGTTCAAGTTTAACGCTTCTTAATAAGGATTAGGGTTCATCTGTTAAAAGATGGATCGTGGGCCGCGATCGGAGTAAGTTGTGGCCCACGTTTTAGGATGTTCAATTTCTTGATCCGGAAACTTCTTGTACCAGCACCGCTTATGGCTGGTCCAGCTGGCTGGATCTGCTGGGAATCGGGCCCAGCTGTGCCGTGAATAAACCAATATTACTTATAATACAATTTTAGGGTTGTTTAGGGTTCTTTAATTTACTTTATTATAGAGCTACTTTCCTCGTCGCTGCATAAGAACTTTTTTGGAAGTGATCTGAAGGATGCTTTCTTTAGCAAAACAACCAACAGAAACAGGTATGGATTTTGTTGATAATGCAATCTCATCGTCTGTTTCAGGCACTGATGTTTTATTTGAGATTTTATCACGTTTACCATTAAAATCCTTGCTTGTATTCAAATCTGTATCAAAACAATGGCTATCTATCATCACTGATCCTGAATTCATTCGCAAAAAACATCGCACTGAAGGCCGTCTTAAGATTCCTGGGTTGTTCTTGAACAAATATTCATGTAACTATGCAAACCGTGAGTATCGTTACATCTGCATTGATGGGAATGTGACTAGTACTTATGTCCCTTTCAATAAAACCCTAACTTTTGCCGGTGAGGATAAAAGGATCGTTAAATCTTGTAACGGGCTCCTCCTTTGCAGTAATTGCGATAGTGTTGCCAGGACGTATTTGAAGTATTACGTTTATAATCCACTCACCAAACAATACAAAATATTACCTCCATTTAACCTACCTACATATACCCAGTGTTCTTGGACTAACATGAGGTGCCTTAAAGATATTGAATTAGCTTGGGATCCGCTGAAATCAGTGCATTACAAAGTTATATGTATTTGGAGGAAAAATGGTGCTAGTGGTTCTGCGACGAAACGAATTGAAATCTATTCTTCTGAAACCTCCTCTTGGAGACTCTGTGAAAAGGAATATATTTTTCCAGAGGTGTACAAGTCTTGTGTATTATGGAATGGCTCGTTAAATTGGGTCACCAACGAAGGGTCTTTGATTTATTTCGATGTCGTCCAAGAAACAATAGGTGAAGTGTTGTGCACTTGGGAGAAAGATGGTCAGTGGTACACACTCGGCAATTGCCTTGATGTGTATGGTGGGCATCTGCTTTGCCTCTTGCTAAATCTTGATATATCTACATGTTTCGACGTATTGGAAATGGATACTAACTATACGGGTTGGATTTTAAAATACAAAGTCGATATGGAAGGATTAAAGGGTTCATATCCAGAGTTGGGAGATATATGTAGTTACAAAGTAATTTTTATCGATGAAGTAGAAGAATACTCGCCAAAGTTCATTGTACTAATATATCATAGTGACGTGATTATTTCTTATGATTCCGAAAAAAATAGCTGCACAGAACTTTATGACGCACATGAGTGGCATTCTCCAGAATGGATACGCGATTCCAAAGCATACAAGCACGTTGAATCGCTAGCTTGTGTTTGATTTAAGGTATGTCTTGTACAAATCCATACATTTCCTATTTATCTCAATATATTCTCGATTGATCTTTCTATTTTCTTTATTTTGCTACAATTGCTTACTTTTATTACCCTTCCATCAGCCTTGTTGATATCGACAGCAATATTATGTAGTATTATGTGTCTTGGAAAGTTTATCATGTTATGCGTGTTGCCCAATATTTCCATGTCGACCATGCTTGTTCTTGAACATATTCATACATTATTCTCTCATACCAGAATTAACAGATGACTAAAATAGTTGTCAACTTGTCATAAGTGGGATGTGAATGAGTATATTATGTCTATCGCAGGTATACCAGATTCCTCTGGACTACCTGCCTAAAAGAGAAAGCATATGCACAAAAGATTCCTCTACAGCTACACCGGAATACCAGATGAGCAAATGAAGCATTGTGCAAGGGTTCGAGATAAAACATTATATATACATATTGCCATCAAGTTTTTCTTGTTTCATTCCATTAGAAACTAAGTTTTTTTGCAGCTGCACGGTTAATTTTGTTTTAATATTAATTTTCTTTTAGCATCTCTCGTTACACACCACTTAATTAGCCATTTATTTACGGTCGAGTAGTCAATATTCTTTAAATAGCCAATCATCCAATGCATTACGACGTAGAAATGAATATACCACCAGGCTGCTTTTATGTCCTGGGCTACATTAATTTTCTTGTTTGCACTGGGTGGTTCATTTTGTTCTGCAATTAATTCTTCCACTTTTAGTGTCTCTATTTACACACCAATTATTTAGCCATATACTTTAAAAAAAAACAAAAAAAATAAAAAAAAATAAATTATTTAGCCATATATATTGGAAGATGACTACATGAGGTAGATTTTGAAGCAGACAAATGTCAAAACACATATGATCAGATGGCAATATGATCGATATTCGATAATATATACATATTGATAATACATTTCAATAGCCATCAACATATGAAGATGAACATCAAGACGAAGAGCGAAAACAACTCAACATTCGAGATTTGAAGTCGAGTTGACTACCCAAGTAGGTGGTGGAAGTATTGTTGGCATTGGCTTCAGCACAAATGGGTAAAATACGTGGTAGCGATGACTTGAATGACTTTTAGCCAAGAAAGAAGGATCCAAAAGCTTAATGCATCTTCTACTTCGAATGTTGTACTCCCAAAAATAGCTTTTGTAATTGAGCAAAACAACATTTTTGTCTACCGGACTGAAGCCTAAAATCAAAGTTGCCATAGTTGAATCCATCCTATATCCTGTTCCTAGTTGTAGTCCAGAATCATCACCATGTAACTGAGACTTGTGTAATTTGATATCCAATGCTGCAAAGAAATTATTCAAATCAATGTCTTTGTGCAACAAACGCCAGTCCTCCTCTAGCACCCAAACACTCAACTTCCTGCAACTTCTCATAATTGTAGCATAACAAAGTAAGCCTCCTGATTCCCCAAGACAACGAGTATTGGCAATTTCATTGTCTGCAGAACCCGAATAGTTACCATACCGATCCCGGTCAGGGAAATCGATCAACCTACACATATGCCCCCCAGCTTCACCACCGTCTTCCATATTGTTCAGATTGTAAGCAAGGATGCTTTCGCTCCCTTCAATCCAATACATAATTCCATGAAGGATAAATATACTGTTAGAAGGAACAATTTGCCACTTGATATCACGAGCGCATGAAACTTGATAAGTATTCCATTCACCCAAAGTGGAAGAAAAGATTTCAATGTTGAAAATTTTCGATTTTTCTCCAAAATTTGGGATGCGGACAACCTTGTAACAAGTTGTGGAAAGTAATGATGACGAAATGGACTCGCAAATGAAACCATGAAGACATTGAAGTGCCACACTTGACGTGGGAGGTGGCGGAAGAGAAACCCATGTTCGAGTAAGTGGATTACAAACACAATAATAACATTTACTTGATCTTATACCACATAATACTAATCCATTACTTGAAGCTAAAGGGATCTTATCTTCTTCATATGGTTTTGAATTTACAAACTTAAATGAAAAACCATGTTCATTACCGGATATAAATTGAGATTTCAGTGTTTTTGGATAAGAAAATAAGAAACTATTTGGATTATCACCTTTGGGTAATAAACTAAGGCTATGAAATAGAATCCATGGGTGAGATTTATTTGAACTGCTGCAGTTGGTATGAACCCACTTATTTATGAATTCAGGATCGGAGAGAAGGGAAAACCATACCTTTGACACACACTTGAACTTGTAGATGGAATTCGCAGGAAGATGAAGAAAAATCTGAATCCAGATATCATCCGTCAAATATAGGCCTGCATCAACTTTTCCAGTTCTTGGCTTAGAATAATAACAACCCATGTTTTGTTTCTTTGATTGGAGTAAAGTTTTTGGACTCGATAACAAGGAAGAAAGAATATCTCCAAATATGCTGTGTTTTCGAAAACAAAGTCAATGATCTGAATTCAGTTCATGGATATAAAAACAATTTTTTAATGTACATCATCCTTAGTAAACACAAACTTGTCTGTTAAATTTTGTATTTTATCAAGACTATTTCTACACCTACCGATTGACCATCTATCGCGATAACTTCAATGGGTTACTGCTTTCTGCTCTGAATGTGAAATATACGCATAAAATATTAGTGATTTAGTTGGTTTTGCAGTGCAGATTTCCGCAAGTTTTAGCCTTTTGGCAGTCTAAGTGAGAGTACTTACCTTTTACGATTTCTACAGAGTAACTATCAGGACTGAGGAACCTCCACCAACAGCTGGAAATGCACTTATGTAATCTGCAAAATAAGATATTGCTGGTTCATCTACACTAAACATTAAAGCAGCACTCATATTGCCTCTTGTTTCTGTTACCTTAGAACAAGGCTTGTAATCAGATTTTATGCTAAGACTATGATATGTGCAAACATATCATTCAGTGATCAGGTTGAAATTAGACGAAGCCATTAAAAGAGAAGGGAAGAATTATCAGATGCGAAACAAGACGAATCACAGAATCAGAGAAGAAGAATCAGATACAGAGCCATGCTCTAGAATATCACCATTTTCATACATCACCTTTACATTCATACACAACAATATATAGGCAGAGTCCGTAACCACCCGTAATAACTACCTTAAAACCACTCTAACTGCCTGGTATACAGATGCACATATCAGACTACTCTATCCATCGCGGTGTTAGTATTGGTTTCTGCAGCATCACTTGTTTCGATGTAGAATGGGTTTGCATACCAGTTGAAAATGTTTGTCCTCTTGAAAGTTCCATCAAGGTGAGAAACGTAAATAGGGTTTACCCCGAAACAGGACTTAAAATTTTCCACTCTAGCTGAGCAAAAAACTACAAGGAACCAGGCCCGCTAAAAATTAGAACTTTCTTTCTGCTGGGATCCATCATCCCTACATCAGAGTTGCCTGGGTTTTAGTACATGTATATCTTAATGATGCTGGGAGAGATTCTTACTCAGCGTGCAATATTTATATTGCCAAGGCCGCTTTCCTGGAGACAAAAGAAAAAATTTCCTTAACTTCAGGAGAGCCATTCTTCAATGTCTAAGCATTCATGAAAAAATTAGAGTGATTCCCTATGAAATGGTAAGACTTCTCTGCTTGGTGATATGTTTCTAACAAGCTAAACTGTAGCAATAAGCGTTTGGAAATAAAACCATGGTCGTTCATTATGTCTATGTTTATACAAAAATTGATTCCCAAATGCAATTGTGATGCCGTCCAAACCTTTGATGAACCACTCGAGAGATGACTTCGGCCATTATTAAATTGTACTCAGAAGTCAGTCTTCGATTTGCATCTGTGAATTTCAATGCTCACCCACAACTCCCTGTGCCTGAAACAACATAAACTGAAAATTACCTAAACTACAACAGAAGAGATTACCCTTAAACCAATCCGAAGGAGAAGACCTGCACTATTGCTAATACTAATACCTGTAGGCTGTTGATCGTGAGAACATAAAGGAGAACACATCAGTGGTGATACTTCTGTCCTTTAAGTATAGTCCATGCTCTGTAGAAGTCAAGCACGGAAACAGAATATATTCTATTGTTCAATTTTGATTAACATCAGTTTCAAAAAACTAAGGTTGCTTCTTTCTTACCTATAGAGTTGTTCAAGCAGGACTACTAGCGCAATTTGATGATTCAAGACCATAGAGGACACCTTGATTGTTACGTTAGCACGTTCTCGCACTTTCCGACCATGCCCATAAGGTCCACCTATGCAAAATGATAGCGTTGATGACCCCTACAAATGTATACGACTATTTAAAAGCTAAAATTGAAAAGACTAAACTGCGGCTGAAAACCAGGGTAGAATCCCAAAGTTTTGGTTGAGTCGGTCTTCTTTTGGAATTTAGAAACCCAAACATGTTATGATAGTATGAAGAAATTGGTAAGAGACAATCTGGCATAAATTTGAAGACGATTTCAGAAAGAAAAAAAATGAAGAGTTAGCCTGACCTAACGAAAAACTGAAGAGTAAGGCTGACCTAATGACACAATGATTTGTACCCGGATCACAAAAACAAATGCCACCTAAATGTCTTAAATATTTGGTACAAGTTGAGGTTTAAGTGAATACTGAGTTTCCTGCATCTCCCACCATGTCAGCCATTTGCTCAGACCCGATGTCTAGTCCATGTTCGTCTAGCAACACAACCTAAGAGGATTCAACGAAAAGAGAATAGATTATGATGGGGTAAATTATAGGGCTTAAACTAATTACAAGAGATAAGTAAAATAACAAAAGTAGGAAAGCATGACTAGTGACTGCGTTTCGTTAGCGCTCATGTGTTGCTAACAAGTCTAACACATTACAAATGACACGTTCCCATGATAAACAATATTCCATCCTAAGAATCTGCAATTTTACCAAGAATGTTGGCGAATAACATGAGTTTAAGAATATACCCAGTCTCCAGACTTAATATGCTGCATTACCAGTGCATCTTCACCTTCAATCTGAGCCTTCACATTGCTATTTCAATGTCATTTGAAGCAAAAGATTAGATACAGTCAGATCAGGCTGAGAACCTTCTTTACATAACTATTAGGGACCATGTGTATGATGGATAAACTCAGAAGAAAATTTATGGTTTTGTGTAAAGCTCCACCATCTGTTAAACCCCAGTTCACATTGTCAAGTTAACCCCATGTGTATGGTAGCTACATATACTACCCTGGCTAAAGTTTTTAACTAATCAAATACAAGTAACATGAATGTAATAAGAGTACCAAAACACATATAATTCCTACTAATCTACTCAATACTTTGAACATAAAATACTGGATGTACCTGGTATTTTTTGGATTAGAACGTATAAGAATGTCTTCAAAATTGCAATACAACTTGAGCTTATCTTTGTACTCATCCACCAACAACTGTACTCCTTGTGATCTTTTTCGTCCTACTGTTAGTATTCTTATTGGAAGTGCTCTCTGTAATTTTATCAAACAGCTTGAGATCATTAATTAGTAACCCAAATTTCCTTCAGTTCAGGATCCCAAACTTCTAACGATCAAAAATCAAGATTGCTTACATTTGAAATTACTGAAATTTAATGTTTTCTCATTAACTCGGACAAGTTTCCTTTAAATCGTTCTTAGTCGGTTCAGTTTACAAAAATTCAAATTTTCTTTTCATCTGAACTCTGGAGATTAACAATTCGACATGGTTTTTTCATGAAATTACTGAATTTTATGTTTATTCAGAGATTTCTCACAAAAACAGAGAATGAAAAACTGAATAAAATGGAGATCGTATTTTTACCACAGCTTGACCAGAGTATTTAGATTGCCTACCACCAGGTGGAGAAGAAGGAGACGAATACTTTGAGCAACTTATTTTGCTATTTAAAGAGAATGTAGTCATTGTCTTCAACGGAGGTGACGATGAATTGATGATAAGAAACAGAGGACTATGAAGGAAAAAAAGAAAACAGAAAATATCAAGTGCGAAATCCAGGGGCGGAGCCACCTTGAAGCATGGGTGGGTGTACAAGTACACACCTACAACAGCTAACTCCCAAGCCCAATTTAAAAAGAAAAAAAAAAACTGGGCTCTCAAGTCCATATATGCTTAGTTGCACCACAAACAAAGTTTTAGAAAAGAATGGTTTTTTGGGACCATGGTTTTTTTGGGACCATGATTATTGGGAAAAAAAAAGTTCAGTTCAAAACCGCCCATAATAATACGCTTTAGTCCAGACCTAGTTGACTAGGTACAATTTAATCCAAGAATTGTATAAAGACGCTGCTATCCTTCGCACGCTTTTAATAAAGCACACGTGCAATGAAATGAATCAGTTTTGTAACTGACACAATGAACGTGGTTGCGACACGTTAGCCTTGAATTAAAAAATGATTAAAATTACGGAGTAACTGCAACATTTTGCATTATCAGAAACTTCAGAAGAAAAAAATCAAAGAAAAATTTCAGAAGAACTTTTGCAGACAAACCCTAGAAAATTTATAGACTAAAACCCTAAAACACCTAGATGGTTGAAGTATCAGGAACATCATGGTGAAAGGAAATAAAGTAGCTTCAAAGAAAAACGCACCAACAGTTGAGGATGGAACATCAACCGAAGAAGAAAATCCATCAGTTGCAATAGAAGAAATTCCAAAATCAACATCACCAACGACGAGATCAAAGTCAGCATCACAAGAGTCAACACCAATTTCATACCCAACTCCATCAGTTGCAGCAAAAGAAATCCGAAAATCAACAGGACCAAAGACGAGATCTAAGAGAGGATTAAAAGATTCAACATCAATTTCGTGTGAAACTTCAAAAACTACAAAGCCTACATCACCGATTAAGAAGAAATCAAAGACTACAAAGCCTTCAACATCAATTTCGATCTCTAGGAAACTTCAAAAACATCACCAGCTAAGAAGAAATCAAAGTCCTCAAAGCCTTCAACATCTGTTCAAAGAAAAAGAGGTAACAATTCAAGTCCATTTATGTCTCTGTTTTTGAGAAATTTCTATGGTATTTGTTGTTGGTGTGTACATATTTGTACACTCCTAGGCTGTTGCAGTGATTCACAATCCATTTATGTCTGTTTTTTGATCAATTCTTATGGTATTTGTTGTTGGTGTGTACATACTAGTACACCAACAAGCTGCTGCAGTGATTCACAATCCATTTATGTCTGTTTTTGAGAAATTTCTATGGTGTTTGTTGTTGGTTTGTACATATATGTACACCCCTAGGCTGTTGCAGTGGTTCACAATCCATTTATGTCTGTTTTTGATCAATTCTTATGGTATTTTTTGTTGGTGTGTACATACTAGTACACCAACAAGATGTTGCAGTGATTCACAATCCATTTATGTCTGTTTTTGAGAAATTTCTATGGTGTTTGTTGTTGGTGTGTACAGATATGTATACTCCTAGGCTGTTGCAGTGATTCACAATCCATTTATGTCTGTTTTTGAGAAATTTCTATGGTATTTGTTGTTGGTGTGTACATACTAGTACACCAACATGCTGTTGCAGTGATTCACAATCCATTTATGTATGTTTTTGAGAAATTTCTATGGTATTTGTTGTTGGTGTGTACAGATTTGTACACAAGCATTGTATTACAGTGATTCAAGGCATGTTGTGATTGTTTTAAAGATTTTTTTGTACGAGTGTACAGGTTTTTACACCATCATGGTGTTATAGTGATATATGGCCTGTTGTATGGGAATTATTGTTGCTCTTGTTATATTTATGTACCAGTGTACTGGTTTGTACACCAGAATTTTTGTATGAGTATCATGTGTTATGCTTCTCTTTTCTTATTCCCATTTGTATATTTTCGTAGATACAAACAAACCTTATAGATCAGGTTTTAATGCAATCAACGAGTTTGTGAACAAGTACCTTGAGAAGGATGGAGACGTAAGGAAAAAGGATCGTAACAAAGTCTGGTTCACAGAATTTCAGTTACAGAAGCAAAAGGAGAGCCCTTTTTGGCCTATATTAGATGCCTTTATTCACAAGAAAGCTGAAAAGAAAGAGGATGAAAACTCAGAAAAGAAAAAGGAGAAGAAGAGAGATTTGTGGTTTAAGAATCCAGAATCAATCTTGAAGATTGTGAACCAGTTTCGCCATGATAATTCAGGGAGAAATGTCTTTGTTTTCAATACTGCCAAGGAGAAAAAGTTTGTTGAAGTAGAAAGTATGCTAGAACATTTGTTCTTAATTTTTGAATTAGAAATGGTGGCATCAAAACATGTGGGAGGAGAATGTACCAAATCTAGAGCTGAGCAGAGATACGGTTCACTAATAAAATGATTGAAACTGAAGGATCAATCTAAGTTGGGGAAACTAGATATGGAGAATGAAATCTTGCGTATAATGAAGTTAAAACCAAAGTTGGATATGGAGATTGAGAGAAATGCTGAGGACTTGGTATTGTTGTTTGCAATATACCTGTGCATCACTGTTTTTTTACCACAACAAATGGAAGCGGGATTACCAAGAGCCAATTTGCTCCCTACTTTGAATCATTGGAAAGAATGAATAAAACCAACTGGCCAGTTCATATACATAAATATCTAATGGATAGCATTAGGAAACATATTGCCACACCACTTAGAGTTAATGGTTGTATGGTATATCTGTTGGTGAGTTTACATGTGTACATTATTTTACACCAGTTTTAAGTTGTTCCAATTTACATGCTTTCGTTCACTGTATTTGTTGGGTCCTAACATTTTTTAACTCTTTTACCTGTTTGTCAATGCAGTATTGGTTTGCTGAACACAACAACAGCATGACGCCAAGAAATGAACAAGGTTTCCCTAGGTTTCTGAGGTGGGTGATAAGTGACATCAGCAGTACAATAGAGAAAGACATTGGTGAGGCTATGAAAAAGGTAACTCGATAAATTTCTTACGATAGTGATTTCTTCCTAGATGTGTACATTAGATATACACCTTGATAAGGTTTACAAAATGGTGACAAAATTTTGTCATGTGTACAACAATATACACCTGTAACACAGGTGTAAAAAGATGTACACCTGTTATCCATATTGATACTTTGGCATGTTTTCAGATGCAACCTGGATGGGTAAAAGCTTGGAGTGATGAACAACAACAGATTATGGAAGAGTACAGAAAGAATAGGCAAGAAAATAGCGAGAGATGCACCAAAGAAAAGTTGTACAAAGCAATACAAAGAAAGAGATGAAGCATTGGAAGAGCTTTCTAACTTGCAGGTTAAACATCAGAAGCTTGTTAGCTTCATTGAAGAAAAAGGAAAGAAAATTTATGAAGCTGATGCAAGGAATGTGGAAGATGATAAGGATCTTGTTGATTTGTTTGTTGACTCCTTGCAAGAAATCATTTCATTTAACAAAGAATTAAAAACTGAGGATTACCGTGATGATGATGAGCAGGAGGAGGAGGAAGGTGAGAAAGGTGAGAAAAGTGGCAAAGTTGATGATTTGGATGACAGTGATGATGATGATGATGATGATGATGATGATGATGATGAGGAAGGTGAGAAAGGCAATATAAGTGGAAAAACTGGTGATGTGGATGACAGTGATAAGGAGCAGAAGGAGGAGGGTGATAAGGATGAGGATGATGGTGGTGGTAAAGGTGGTGATGAGGAGCAGGATGATGATGACGAAGGTGGAAAAGGTGGTGATATGCATGGTGATGACAATGACAAAGAGGGTGGCCAATCTGAAAAGAATGAAGTTCCGTCTGAAACATCTGAAAAGCGAAGGTATAAAATCACTCTTATTAAATGTGGCAGTCATTTGTTTTTATGTGTGTAGATAGTTGTACACGACTATGCTAAAACTCATACCTTTTCTCTAAACTTGAATCTTTTAGCAATCCCCTGTCAAATACAAATGAAGAGAAGGATAGCAATGATGGAACAAGGCATGGTGTTGAGTCTAAAACTGCTAAGAAGTCTAGGTATGAAATGATCTCAGCTCGCATGTGTTTTTCATTTTCTGTATATGTGTACCAAGATGTGCACCTTAGTGATTTCTTCTGTGTGTGTGTGTAGAAAGATATACACTTTTGTAGAACCTAAAAAAAATGTGTTTTTTCAGCACTTCTCTGCCAGAGACAGTTGCATATCAAGAAGACCAGGATGCCACTCAAACAAAATGAAATTGATGAGGCTACGATAATCGCAGCTTAAGCAATATCTCAGCTGGACCCCAAAGGCATGTTGCCGGTTGAAGAAGATGTACTTTTACTCACACAGGAGAAGATCAACAGAATGATCCTTATACATCAATTGAGGACCTTCTAGACAACTTGTCTGAAAGTGTTTTCATAAAGCTTGAAAAAGGTTGTTACAAAATGGCAGCATCTGACGTGAAGGAAAAGATGGCAACCGTGATCCACGAATGTCCAAGATTTCAATTGTTGAGCCAAGAAGATCTAAAAGAAGAGTCGTCTCAAAGATCATTATATAATGAATACCTACGAGAAAAGATCATTGCTGAAGCAGTGAATTCATCCAACAACATGGAGATGCATTTTTTAGCAGTCAAGAAGTAGAAGAGCAGAAGACACCACCAGCAAAGACAAGAGCTGGGAAGATGAAGGAAGCAGAGATGTTGAAAACAATAGCGGCTGGCAGGTTGTCCAAGACACCACCAAAGAGAGCTTCAAAGAAAAAACTTCCTCCTAATTTCACTGCCGAGGGTAAAAACAGACAAGTTAGGATGAAAGTGGATCAAAAGGAAAGGCGATCCAAAAAGAGGTAGAAGAACCTGTCTATCCTGCACCAAAAAGGAGAAATAAAAATGAGTATCGTCCTTATCGCCCACTGCCAGATATTCGTAAATCACCACTTTACCAAGCCATGGACCCGGACAGACAAAAAAGGGTACAAAAATTCTTTGACTATGCAAGCCTAACGTAAGTTCACAAAACAATACCTCGCACTATTTGAATGATTGAATCTTATTGAAAAAAGTTATGTGCATCACTATATACACCATGTTAACATTTCCTTTATGATTCTCAGCTTTGTAGCTTGGGAACTAACAAGGATCGAAGATCCAACAGTCAGGGAAGATATTCTGATTGTGGGAAAATTACTTTGTGAACTAATGTTCAACAAGTATTTGGATCAAGCGGTACTGCAGTTCTACGTCCATCGACGTTGCAATGCAATAGTCAGAGATAGCATCTGTCATCCTGATGTTCAGAAGTACATGAGATGTGAAATAATGAGTCCTACTGCATGTGTAAGTTTCTCAAAAAACAAATAAAAAATGTCATATATAGATACTTTAATGATGTGTACATACTAGTACACCTGATTGACATAGATATACAATAGTATGCCTTTGTAGATTTCTTTAGGAGTGTACATAGATATACACCAGTATGTCATATGATTGACACATGCTCTGTTAAGTGTTTGCATGAATACACATGTATCATACGTCATGGACACATTCTCTCATAGTGTTTGCATGAATGCTTGATTGTTATATTTTTATATAGGTGTGTACATAGTTGTACACCTATATCATACGTCATGGACACATGCTCTGTTAAGTGTTTGCATGAATGCTTGATTGCTAGATTTTATGTAGGTCTGATTTAGGTGTACCTAATTCATTTTATTTTCCAACAAATTATTGATTGCAGTACTATGTGAAGAACAATATCATAAGTGAGGTATGAAGGCTTGTGGTTGATTTCATACGGAACATGCCTGACAATCTGGAAGTTCTTCTAATCCCCATCAATCACTTTACAAAGAATAATGGCGTAGGACTTCACTGGTCGCTTTTGAAGTTTGATTTCATAGCTGAAGAGTGGAAGTGGTACAACTCGCTACACTCAAATGAGGACTATAAAAATGATGCACAACAACTGGCAAATGTGGTGCAATTGGAACTCAACAAGAAGAGAGTGTTAAAGGGTGATGCACCTATATAACCGCACGAAATAAACATCATGCAATGCCCTGCACAAGGAATCAATCCAGATTGCCTCTTGTACACTTGTTACTTTATGAAACGAGGTATGAAGAAGAGAAAGAGTATCGAAAGAGATCAGCAGAGGGCCGAAAAAATTTGTCAGGATATGAGAGCAAAATTGGTGGCAAAGATGTTGAAAAAAGTCGGAGTGTATGAAAAGGTGTGGGATGTAGCAACGGATGAAGAGCACAAGCAAGGCGCCCGAGTATGGAAAAGAATCCGTTGAAGAAGAAGAAGAGTCTTTTCTAAAAGTTTTATATCTTTCAGACAACTATTCAAATTTCAGTTTTTATCACTTTGTTTATGACTTGACACTTTGTTTATGACTTATCTCTTTTCGAATTTCAGTTTTTATCAATTTGTATATGACTTATCACTACTATAAAGACGTTGAATTAATGTTTTTATTAGTTTCAATATTGATGTTATTGATGTTACAAGTTTATGACTTACTGCATTCACCAGGTTTTGAAAAATATTAAGGTCTACTTGATTGTGCACAGTTATTGACAGAGCAGAAAATGTTTAGAAGGTGTACATAATGGTACACATGTACTGACAGATTGAACATAGCAAAAGTAATTGAAAACATAAAAAATATACAAATTGAAAACATAAAAATATTACTAAAATTTTTATAGCATGCAGAACTGAAAAACATAAGAATTGAACATATCCAAAGTAATTACTAATTATACAGATCTGATGTAGGATCAGAATATCGCGACATCAATACTTCGCGAGAGTAATAAATGACATTATTGCGAAGGCGCCACAGGGAAGTAAAATAAATGACGCATCAGATGACGACAGCCAGGACATGAGAAAAGTGTGAAGACTTGGCAAGATTTAGGAGTGTCGCGAAGACAAACAGTTATACACTTGCGATACTTCGCGAAGGATTCCCGAAAATAAAGGATAGCTTAGTCACATCCACTATGTAATACCCTATATAAAGGGGTCGAGTAAGTCTCATGTGGAGAGAGTTCTTTTGAATTGTGAAGCAAGTCATTAGGAGAGAGAAAATTAAGAGCACTTGTAATTTCTTTAACTCTGTTCTATCTTTCTTTGTAAAACATTTCAAGAAAATAATCAATAAAATCTATAGCAATTCAATATTCAAATGGATTAGTTGAGTAAATTCTAGTGAGGGGTGTAGTGTGGGATTTCCTGCTACTACATATGCGCTAGAAACAGGGACCGAATTCACGAAAAGAATTCTGTGAAGATCAACATTGTAATTCGGTGAAGATCAAATTCTATGAAGATCAACATTGTAATTTGGACAAATTTGGAGTAATAAGATCAAAGAATTTCATACAATTTACAACAAGTTGCAGAAATTAAGAAATGGTTAGAAGAAGGAATACATCAGAACAACCAACAACTGTTAGAAGAAGCAGGAGATTAGCTGGAGAAAGGAGAAATGAAACAGGTGAACCTTCAAGAGTAAACATAAGG
Organism: Papaver armeniacum; assembly: GCA_023531295.1. NCBI lineage: Eukaryota > Viridiplantae > Streptophyta > Magnoliopsida > Ranunculales > Papaveraceae > Papaver > Papaver armeniacum. The sequence goes on along the minus strand of JAJJWW010006376.1, from coordinate 195,602 downwards.
GATAGAGAAGAAAGCCAAATTCAACCACCAATTCAACCAGCAACAAATAGAGTAATAGATTATGATAGGGTGAGTGTGCATACATGGAGGTCAGATTCTATGGAGGAAAGAGAAGAAGTGCAACAATTGATAAATAATGGACAAGAGGAGAGAAATCGAGAAGAGATGGGAGAAACAATTCGTGGAAATGAGGAAATCGCAGCGTTAGAAGCGTTAAGACAAATAATACACGAAGAAAGGCGGTTAGAAGCGGAAGAACGAGCAAACTTAACAAGGCAGAACCATGAATTAAGAATGGAAAATAGGAGGTTGCAAAATAGAAGGTCAAGAAGTCATACCAGGTCAAGATAAGGATCAGTTAGAGAAGATGTGAGAAGAACGTTACCTGTAGAAAACGTTAATGAAGAAAATTTGGAAAGAGAGCAAAATCCGAAGGAGGTCGCGAAGAAAGAGAAGTGGTAGGAGATCATCATATTCCACATCCTGAAGATCTACAGAATGGTCAAAACAACGGAAATCAAGAAGATAGGCATCGTAAAGGGAAGAATCATCTAGTTAATGAAGAACAAGGAAGAAGGATACTGCATGGGAGAGAAACACGAAGGAAACAAAAGGAAATTGAAGATGACATTGAAAGACATTATATCGAACAAGCGCGTTTAGCTTGCGAAAGGGAAAGATTAAGAGCAGAAATGGAAGAACGGGAGGTAGAAGAAGCAATACGGCAGAACAACCACGACAATAGAGAAAGAAGGCGCGAGCAAAATCGCAGCAATGGAAGCATTAACGAGGAATATGAAAGAGTACAAAGGAGAACTGATAGACAACCAAGAAGAAAAAATGACAGGTATAATGGTGTGAGAATTCGTGAAAGAGGTGAAGAAGAAAGTCGCAGAGAAAGAAGAGAAGAGAATGATGAACCAGAAAATATAAGTAGACATGAACGCAGGAGGAGAGATGCAGAATTAAAAAGACCGATAAATTCAAATTCCGAGGCAAATGAACAAATTTTGAGAGAATTGGCAGAAATGAGAGGAATGTTGAACAACAGAAAGGAAGGAGGAAGAAGACAGTTAGATGAAGCCATCGCAGAAGCTGCGAAGAATCCTTTTACATTATAAGTGCAGCTAGGAGGAATACCACCAAAATGCAATCTACCCGCGTTAACCAGCATTTTTGATGGAACAACTTGCGCCATACAACACATCAAGGCTTATGTAAGATGTATGCTCCAATGGGAAAATCATGATGCCATATTGTGCAAATACTTCGCATCAAGTTTGACTGGAGAAGCACTAAAATGGTTTTAAGGTTTGCCAAGGAACACAATCACGTCATTCAACCATTTACAAGCTATATTCATAGGGGCGTATATAAGTAACAATTATTCGTGACCTGGTATTGAAGATGTATTTGGGCTAAAACAAAGAGTTGGCGAAAGCTTGAGACATTTGACTGTAAGATGGAAGACAATGTGCAAATAAATGGTCGGACGGGTGGATGAAAGATACCTCATCCTGTCATTCATAAATGCTATGTTCACAACAAACTTATTATATGTTCAAATTTTCAGAGTCAAGAATACAATCACAATGACTGAGTTGAGAGAACTGCAAGAGGAATATATTGCTTTGGAAGAAAGACAGAATGAAATGGAATCGTATCCGGTTGCGAATACAAGTTCAAGTGTGGCGAATGCAAGTTTATTACCCAAATTAATACACACAGTGGCGAGTACCTCGCAAGGAGAGCAAGAAAGAGTGGTAGATGATGGACAGCCAAAGTTAGTAGCCATGGGAAGCCGAGATCAGGAAGAATTTGAAAGAGAAAGGAATTACTACAACCGTGGTGGGAACAACAAGATCCAAAGACTTGATCGCTTTGCAAGAAACTTATGGAAGTCGAGATGCAAATTATCATGGAGGGCAGCGACGTCACAGAGTAGTATGGGAAGAAATCAAATGCCACCATTAGATACTAGTGTGGAAAAAATATGGGAAGCTATACTCGTAATGGAAAACATACCCGCACCATGGAACATGGGGAATGAACCGCCACCAGGGGATAGAAGTCACGAATTCTTCTCTTAACACCGTTTTCATGGACATCTGACAAATGACTGTAGAAACATAAAGAGAATCATCCTAAAGATGATTGATCAAGGAAAGCTGAATCATTTTCTAAAAGATGAAGAGAAAGCTCAGTCGCTACCACCACCACCGGGAATGCACAGAACAAACTCAGCTAAGGGGAAAGAAACATTTGTAATAGAAGTTGGAGCGAAAGATAAAAATTTGTTTTGTAACTCCATTGTTCATTCATACCGCACAATTGAAGATTTTCATGATAACGTACTCAGTAGGGTTTTTGCGAGGGATGCTGATGACAAAGAAATAATGAACATTGCGAGAACATCGCAGTTAAAAGAGTGGCAATTGCAGATTATTTCTTTCTCTGCGGAAGAAATACCCAAAGGTAGAGAAATACATGATAGTCCATTGGTTGTAAAACTGGAAATTAATCCAAAACCTGTTGACGGCGAAGATGATGAAGCAGAAAATTGCTGGCCGATCAATAGAATATTAATTGATACTGGGAGCTCGATAAACATTCCTTTTTACCATACTTACAAGACCATGGGAGGAAAGGATGAAGAATTGATACCTTCAACATACAAAATATATGGTTTCAATGGCACAACGAATAAACCTAAAGGAGAAGTTCATATGAAAATACCCTTGCAAGGATTATCAACTGATATTTTGTTCTGTGTGGTCGATGTGGAGTCTCCTTATAATGCATTGATCGGAAGGCCATGGTTGCATGAAATCTTGGGTGTGGCGTCAACTTACCATCAGTGTATAAAGTTTCCCCATCCTAGCGGTGTTGGAATTATAAAGGGAGACTGGATGGAAGGACAAAAATGTTACGAGGTTGATGTAGAGAGATGCGAAGAGAGAACTGCAAAAAGGAAGGGATGGAAGAAGAATATAAAAGAGGAACAAAGAAAAGAAAGATTGATGGTAGATAACATAAATATAAGGAGAGAAGACACATTGCGAAGTGAAGGCATAAAGGCGGTTGAAAGTTATGATGAAAAGAATTATTAAGAGGTTTAAATGATGCGAGGCGAGAGGGAAGCAGGAGTAAAAGGTATAAGAAGTGAATAGTTGCGAGAAGTGACAAAGATTTAGTGATAAAGGTATGACAAGGATAAAAAGCTGAAATAGTAGTTGAAGAAAAATTCCGCGAGAATCTCGCTATCGGGAATGTATGAGAATCCGATTAAAGAATTGAAATGAGATTATTACAAACAAAGCAAAATTGTGCGATAGCTTCGCAAACAAAATAATAAGAGATTATCAAAAATGAATGATTGATTGAATTAACAAAAATGAATGAGTGAGTGAATGGGACGAACCTTTATGGCGTACACCCTAGTTCGCGAATGATACTTCGCAAGAGGCAAATGTAAGACCTAAAGTACGTCATATAAGGGGGTATCTCTTGACATGGCTCAGAGGGGAGGTTACACCGCTCCTGAAGCCTGGGTCATGGAAATTTGGGGCCCATGAAAGCCTATCCGGGAGAGATACCTTGGATTTCCAACTATATATATATAAGGTTATACCCTGGTTGGACGCCCGAGGGTCTCTTCCAAGGAGTCAGTGTATGCTCAAGGCGCCGAGGTACACGGTTGAGCCAAGGGTGCCTGGGGCATTTGAAGTGTCTCGGCCATTCTTGGTGGTATATGCTGCACTCGGCCCGAAGAAAACTCCACTTAAGGTGCAGTCTCGTAACCATAAACCATATAGGTATAAGGGATAAGAGGCGGCGAAAACAACTGGTTGTTGTTAAGACCGGATGGGAGGAGCTAGTCTTGTATGGCCGATGTACGCCTCCTTGAAGGGGCAACCAGGGATAAGATAAGGGCGGCACCCTCCATTAGGGAGCTGATAAGTGTCAAAAGACGCAAATGTCACGAGGCTTTATTTTCGCAAGGAAATTTAGGCTTGTCATATTTGTGCGATGATCCTGAAGAGGCAATAATACTAACGCAAAGATAAGACGAGAGCAATGGGTTTTTACATGAAAATGTAAAGGCGTCCTGCGATCACGTCGCAAAGACGATAATGTCATGGGGTTTTAAATTCGCAAGAATATTTAAGCCTGTCATATTGTCGCAAATAAAATATCCTGCAGAGACAAAAATACTTAAGAAATGTTAAGACAAGGTCAATGGGTCATTACATGAAAATGTAAAGACGTCCTGCGATCTTGTCGCAATGAGGGGTGGCGAAATAAGACCTTTAACTAGGAAGGCAGAGTAAGACCACACACGAAATGATAAGACAAGATCAAAGGATTTCTTCCTTGCGAAGATGTCCTGCGATCTTGTCGCCATGATATATTTCAACATCAATAAAGATATCGCAGCATAAGAAATTGAAGTAGCAAGAAATCTTGCGAAAATAATTATATTTCTTCATAAAGTTAACAGAGGCAGAACTCAGAAGTCCCTTATTTCAGAGATAATTGACCAAATCTCTCATTTGAAAATAAATAACAGAGGCAAGTATGGGAATGTATGAGATGAAATTTTGTTATTCATTTTCATATGATAGATTTATGCACAAAAAGAGATAATGAAACAAAGATTAAAGAGGAATCGCTTGATTAATACGTGCAAATAAAGGAAATAAAGACAAAATTCATATTTAGTAAATCCAAGAAAGTTACAATAAGGAGTTACAAAAATGGAAGGTTAAAAGGTATATATACAAATGTTACAAGAAGCAAAGGAAAAAAGAGAAATTATTTCTTTGAAGATTCTTCTTCTTTGTCAGATTCTTCAACTTCATCATTCTTCTCGCCAGACTCTTCGCCAGACTCTTCTTCACTAGCTTCACTATCAGAAACATCTGAGAAAGGCATATTTTCAGGAATATCATCAGCAATACAAGGGTATGAACTAAGAGGAATGCGATGATCATTGCAAACTGCTTCAATAGTTTGGTTGCGAAAGCGAACAACATCATTGTTGAAGTTCTCTACTGTAGATTGCAGCTGTTTATTCAACTTAGAATACTTGTTGTTGCGAAGAGAAATGTCCTGTGCAAGTTGCTCTTTTTCAGACTCAAGTTCTTCAATCCTTGTCTGAAATCTCTTCTCGGATTCTGCAAGATATATGACAATGAATTAACAACTTAATAACAATACTACAGAAATAAAGAGCAGAAAAGTATAATAAATAACCTTCTCTGTCAGATATCATATCTTTAACCAAGGAAGTATGCTCGGCATGAAGACTAACATCAACACCTAAGTTATTCCTGGCATTGTCTAAAACCTTCGCAGCCCAAGCAAATTCATCATTATTATTTATAACAAGAAGTGAACGAATTTGATCTTCTCGCTCGTTAAGTATGGTGTTCTGGCGAAGTAATTCATCTCGTTTAATTTGTACTTCGAGAAGTGACTTTTGAAATTCTGCTAATGCCTGTGCACCATTGTTAGCAATGCGATCTTTGTCATCTATAAGGTCACTAATTTTCTTCCTTAAAGTTTTGGTCTTCTTATTGGAATCAAGATACATTTTTTTAAATTGGTTGACTAAATTTAAACTGGATCTATGCTCAATCTCTAAGAGGCGGTATTTGGTTTGAAGTTCATTTAATGGAAGGGAATTAACTCTGTTTGATGAACTACTTAAAGATTCGTTGAGATGAGCAAGAAGAATGTCATTATCCATAGGCTCGGGAAATGAATGAAGAAGAACGGCTTCTTCAGAAAGATTATATATGTCTGCGAAAATAGTAAGTTAGATAAAGAAGAGCAGGTGACAAAATAAAGACGAAAAATAAAAATTTCGTACCATAAAGTTGTTGATTAGCACTTTGAAGATTGGAGATTCTATTATTCTGAGTGGACAACTCAGTTTCCAATTGTTGGATTCTTTCGCGAAGAGCAGCAGTTTCATCTTCATGCCTCTTGCGAGAGTCTGCAACTTCAACTTGAAGTTGAGCATTCTTTTTCAATTGAGTATTGTGTCTCCTCTCAAAATATGAGGCAACGACAAAAGAAGTTCTTCCAGCCTATAAAGAGAGATAAAGAGGTTGTCGAGATATAATATAAAACTAAAATCATAAGGAAAAATAGAAATTCAGACATACCAAGGAATTAAGTGCGTTCAAGAAACTGGGAGATACGGATCTGGAAACCCCTTTAAAAGAATCATTGCCTTCCAGCAAAGTAGCATTGCACACATTTGCGAGAGCCTCACAAATGCTAGAAAGATGACTGTTTCCGATTCCATACAGGGAGTCTGAGAAGATGTTGGACAATTGATCCATGGGGGATTCCATTGATTGACTCCCCTTTGCAAAAGAAGTGCTTAAATCGTTGTTATCTTCATCAAATGTTTCTCTAGACGAAGAACTTGAATGAGAAGGAGATTGAACTTTTTGTTTTTTAGAAGATGGACCAGAAGATTTATCCTTGCGAGAAGTAGTTTTATCCTTGCCTTTAACCTTCGCAGCTTCAGCTTCTTCATCATCAACCTTCGCACACGAATAAAGATAAGAAACAGAGGCAACAATATTGTTTAAAATAATAAAAGAAAGTGTTTCTTACTTCATCCGTGATCGATCGAAGTATCGCCAGAGTATTTGGTTTTGGATTTCTTTTATAACTTTTCCTCAGTTTGTCAATCTAAATTTTTTGCAAGATTAGTAAATATAAGAGGAGGGAAATATCGCAAAGCAAAACTGAAAAAAGGAAATATACCTCTTTCGCCTTCTCGCGCCACTTAAATTCCCAAGGATGATAATTTGTAAGGTTTGCAGGGAGTGCATGTGAACCTGCGATATAAGGTCCACTTAGAAGTAGAGGAACAACCCACCAATTCTCATCTTTGGAGTGGCGAGGGGTATTATTTTTACCCGAATGCCAATCAATATATTGCATGAGTAGTTTATCAGCATCAACGTTATCTTTCTTCTTCAGTCGAGCACCCCAGCGAGATTTATCATTTCTCATGTTTATAATAGCATAATTCGCAAAGAAGTTCTCTACAGTATACTTCTCAGCGACTATCTCTAAATTTACAAATCTAGGATCTTTGACATCATCAGGGTATAAAGATCCTTTACCAGCACCACGGTTGGCGAATTCAAGCATTAGACGGATGCGATCGCTCTCAACCGATAGACAAACTCGCGAGAATTTTTCATGAGCAAGAATTTCATAAAATAATGGTATCTCGGGATTATATAAAGGAATGGGGAGTCCTGCGAGGAGTTGACCTAGCGAGACTATGATTTTATGATCATCACATTGATGATCCGAAAGCAATCTTGCAGAAAGTATAGATGAGGATTCTTGATCAGGAATGGTTGATAAAGTGAAACCCTTTTCCTGTAACTTCTTTTGAACATCAGTAAAAATAGGAGTGTATGTACGACCAAGCGAAGCCATTATTAGAGTATGGGAATGAAGGGAGGAGTGAAAATCAAGAGAAAGAAAAAAGGAAGGATTTACAGTAGCAGAAGCGCAAATTGCGGAAGAAGATAGTTGAAGAAAAGCTGCAGAGGAAAATAAAAGAGAAGAAGAGAAGGGTGAGAAAACTATATATAGAGAGAAGGATTCTCGAAAAAATAAATGCATTTGATGCGAGATGGGACGTGAATGGTCAAGAATAAACTGTTGAAAGAGACGTGTCAAAAAAGGAGTGGGAGAAGAAACATCTGAAATAAATTCCGTGTAAAAATACGAGACTAAAATAAATAAGGATGAGCTATTGCGGCATTTCAAAATTTTAGTTTTCATGACATTCTCTTCTTCGCAGAGAAGACATGAGAAGAGGCAAGATGTAGGATCAGAATATCGCGACATCAATACTTCGCGAGAGTAATAAATGACAGTATTGCGAAGGCGCCGCAGGGAAGTAAAATAAATGACGCATCAGATGACGACAACCAGGACATGAGAAAAGTGTGAAGACTTGGCGAGATTTAGGAGTGTCGCGAAGACAAACTGTTATACACTTGCGATACTTCGCGAAGGATTCCCGAAAATAAAGGATAGCTTAGCTGTCATCCACTATGTAATACCCTATATAAAGGGGTCGAGTAAGTCTGTTGTGGAGAGAGTTCTTTTGAATTGTGAAGCAAGTCATTAGGAGAGAGAAAATTAAGAGCACTTGTAATTTCTTTAACACTTTTCTATCTTTCTTTGTAAAACATTTCAAGAAAATAATCAATAAAATCTATAGCAATTCAATATTCAAATGGATTAGTTGAGGAAATTCTAGTGAGGGGTGTAGTGTGGGATTTCCTGCAACTACATCTGAAAACATAGAATATTACTAAACAAAATAGACTAGTAGCATCCATTGAACACCAAGGTGTACATAGTGTTACACATGTAATAAGACAGGTAAGAAAAACTAAGTTTACAGGAAGGTGTACATAATGGTACACATGTCCTGGCACTAATTATCCACGCCAAAGAAAATTGAAAAGATATTACCAAAAGTAAAGACCAAACACATAGAATCTTTTGAACAAATGAAACATAGAAAAAAATCAAATCATGGGGCGAGGTAGCTCACATTTGTGGTGACCAAGGGTGAAGCACTTTGTGCACATCATAGGCCTCTTTTTGCTTCTCCCAAGCACTCTTCATACGATGTGTTCTTCGTCTACCAGGTGGAGGAACAGGAATAGGAACAATAACCCTATCACTAGGATCATAAGACTGCGGTTTATCATAATTGGGGATTGGCAAGATGATCTCCTGGTATGTCCTGTTGTACCATTCAGTGGTGAAGTATGGCTCGATAAATGAATAGATGTCTTCTCTCGTAGCTTGAATGGCAGCACAAGCATGTGCACAAGGAAAACCATTAACTCGCCACCTGTGACATGTACAAGTTTTCTGCAATAAATCTACAGAATGAGTCCGGGGAGACCTGACTTCATATAATCTTTCCATGGACTGAACAACAGTCCAAGTACGACCAACGTCGATGTTTTCCTTTAGTAAAGCCTCATATTCAGGAGTGAGCCTAGTGTTGAAATTTTCTATACCTTCTATCCTTCTCTCAGACATTTTCTTCATAACCTTCAAACTAACATAATAAAAACACAAAACATAAAATCAAAAACATGATCCAAAAGGAATACAGATAAAACATGTGTACAACAATGTACACATTAAGGAAATCCATGTGTACAACAATGTACACACAGGTTGCGAATCACAGATAAAACATGTGTACAAGTATCTACAGATCAAGCAAATCCATGTATGCTTGTAAAAGTATCTACAGATCAAGCAAATCCATGTAAGCAACAATGTAGTCAGACTTACATAAATAAAACACTAAACATAAACTCACCGTATAGCATCGAGAAGAGCAAAAGCAGGCAACTTTTTGAATTCAAGAACCCAGTTGTTGAAGGACTCGGCCAGAGTTGAAGAGTGAGCACTATATCTGTATACAGGGAAAAATGCATTTGCCCATTTCTCCTTTGGAATAGTCCTGATATAGTTAGTAACATGTCCAGATCCAATTGCATGCATGCCCCGCAAAGCTTCTTCAAACTTCGCTGGTGTGTAAGAATAGGCAGCTTTGTAAAAAAAATCAATAACGGGCTTCGAATTCGCATCACCTGAACCAATGGGGAGATTGCAATTGATGTGGTAAAAGCAATAGCTGTGATGTGAATTAGGAAAATATTTTGGAATTCCCTGCAAAAGTCCTTCTCCACGATCACTAAGGAAAACAATCAGACGACCATCGACAACATGTTGAAGATTCTCCAGAAACCAAAACCAATTATCTTTGTTTTCAGCAGAAACAATATCAAAAGAAAATGGGTAAAAACCATTGTTTCCATTGATACATGTTGCAGCCATCAAAGTACCCCTATATCTACCAGTAAGGAAAGTAGCGTCCAAGTAAATCATGGGACTGAGATACATATAGATATGCTTGCAAGCACCGAAAAAATGAATATCCTCTGAAATCTATTGGTTCCATCCTCAACTTCAAACTTCACATAGCTATCAGGATTAGTTTCTTCAATTGCTTTGACATACCAAGTTAAATCGCTATACGACTTCTCGTCATTGCCATACTGTTCTTCAAATACAGCTTCTTTCCCTCTACGGGCATGGTGATAGTTAATATTGGACCCATAAGTTTTCTTAAAAAGTGATATGATCTGATTGGGTTTTAAGCTAGGATCACCCTGTATATTGTCAGCGATCAAATGCTTGACTAACTTGGTTGTCACCGCAGGACTCTTCAACCTCAAACCAATACCACAACTACAAAAAAAAAAAAATAAGTAATGTGCACCACAATTTACAAATAATAAGATCTCAAAAACCAACACTATGAACATACACACAAACTAAGCAAGAACATGTAATTTAAGAGTACAACAAGTACAGTGCACCACAATGTACACCTAAAAAAAATCTACATATATAAGATGCACAACTATGTCCACCACTATGGACATACACACAAAAAGCCTAAAAGATAAGTAATATGTACTAGTATAAAAACCACTAACCTGTGAACATTAGAATCTTTCAGCACGAACCGAGAAGTATCACCATTCACAGGCCCAAAGTGAATCCTCCAACCACAACCATCTTTTTCGCATTTTGGCAAGAAAACGAGTCGTGTCGTTTTTAAGAATAACAATCTTGTGACCAAAGAGCCATCTTGTACTTATCGAGAGCAATCCTAACAGCTTTAACACCACCCATAAATTCTCTACCAATCTTGTCAATTACATAAACCCATTCATCAATAATAAGAGGCTTCCCCTGTCTCGCATCATGATCTAACACCCTTACCATCTTAGGACTTTCAGTTACACAAGCGGACTTAGAACAAGAACCAGAACTACTGCTAAAACCAGACTTAGAACCAGAACTACTGCTACAACCATACTTAGAACGAGAAGTATGATTGCGAATCGCATCCACATGCAAATAGACATCTTCATTATCAATAAGAATCATGAAACCAATTAAGGAGCTTCAAGATTTGTAAGTTCCATGTATTCAAGTCTGTATTTGTTTCCTTAGAAATTTGGAACCTTCCATGTATTCCTTGAGAAATTTGATACTTAACAAAAAAAAAAAAAGTTTGGTTCTTAGAGAAATTTCAGTTCTTTGGTTATATGAGATGAATTGAATGAATGTGATTATGAATTGAATGATTGTTATTTTGCTTAGATGGAAGAAATTGTTGTTGAGTGTGATTATGAATGTATTGAAAGGTGTATGCAGGGTATTAAATTTAGAATTCCGGCTTATTTCCGGCGGAAAAATTACTGCCGGTCAGCCTTGACCAGTCAATTTTGACCAGGTCAAGTTTGACTGGCAGAATTTTTTTTTGTTACAAAAAAGTTCGTAACGGCTCGGCAGCGTTACGACAGTGGCGTTACAAATGAAATTCGTAACGGCCCGAAGTTGTTACCACGTGGCAAATTCGTAACGGCTCACACCTGTTACGAGGGCCTTTACAACCCAAATTCGTAACGGCCACAAAGTCGTTACGAAAAAATTGTAATACCCAATTTTGCAACGAGGCAAGAGCCGTTACAACCGATTTAATGTGGCTCGGTTACATAAGGATCCTAGAATTTGGTGTAGTGAAAGTTGCCTTTTCTGAGAGTGTTGTATTTTTCTCTTGACCGAGACTTGTCGTCTGGTGGAAATAGGTAAGATCTATTTATACAAGTCGAGATTGAAACGTATCCTGGCCTCATGAAGGAAGAGAGTAAAGGGTGAAATAATGGGAGGAGGTGGTAACCGCATGGTGTTTATGGGTGAAAACGTTTTCACCATTATTTCCTCATTTATTTGACCGCTTTATTCCTATTCACGTTTTCTTAATGTGAGCGTAGTGTACGCTGCAAGCTGTGACCGCCAAACCAAAACCCTAGAAAGCATCCACCAGTTTGTGTTGATGTCTCGAGTGTTGGTTGCACCTTGAGTGCAAGTGGCTCTGCTAGTGGCGCGTGTGGCATGTGCCACTGGCATGTGCGGAATGCCTTTGTTGTGGGTTGCACCTTGAGTGCAAGTGGCAATGCCAGAGCTGCTAGTGGCGTGTGTGGCATGTGCCAATGGCATGTGCGGAATACCTTGGTGGTAGGTTCTATGTTGAGTGTAAGTGACAATGCCAGAGCTGCTAGTGACGTATGTAGCAAGTGCCAATGGCGTGTGTGTAATGCCTTGGTGGTAGGTTGCACGGTTTGCAGGTTAGGCTACCAGCGTGTGCGTTTTTCATGTGTCAATGGCACGCATGTCCATTAGGGCTATGTCCTGGTAAGAAGGCTACCAGCGATGCGTGTTGGCATGTGGCAATGGCATGCTCGGCCATTAGGGCCATGGCCTGGTAAGAAAATCTACCAGTGATGCGTGTTGTCATGTGCCGATGACATGCGTGGCCAATTTGGGTCACAACCTGGTGGAAAAGCTACCAGCGATGCGTGTTGGCATGTGCCAATGGCATGCTCGGCCATTAGGGTCGTGGCCTGGTAAGAAAAGCTACTAGCGATGCGTGTTGGCATGTGCCAATGGCATGCTCGGCCATTAGGGCCATGGCCTAGTAAGAAAAACTACCAGCGAGCGTGTTGGCATGTGCCAATGGCATGCGTGGCCAATTTGGGTCGCGTCTTGGTAGGAAAAGCTACCAGCGAGCGTGTTGGCATGTGCCAATGGCATGCGTGGCCAACTTGGGTCGCGCCTTGGTAGGAAAAGCTACCAGCGAGCGTGTTGGCATGTGCAAATGGTATGCGTGGCCAATTTGGGTCGCGTCCTGGTAGGGAAAGCTACCAGTGAGCGTGTTGGCATGTGTCAATGGCATGCATGGCCAACTTGGGTCGCGCCCTGGTGGGAAAAGCTACCAACGAGCGTGTTGGCATGTGCCAATGGCATGCGTGGTCGATTTGGCCTAGGTTGCATGGTTTGCAAGCCAAGGCGCGGGCGCCATTTTGGCATGGCATGGCTAGGGCCAAGGCAGAGTGCTTGTCTTGGCGTGACGTGACTAGCGTAGCTAGGGCCAAGGCAGAGTGCGTTTGGCATGGCGCGGCTAGCTTGGGCTAGGTGTGGCTGGCATGATTTTCCATTGGCACGGAGGTGCGGCCAGCATGGTTGGCATGCTTTGGCGCGTTTTGGCGTGGCTGGCATGATTTTCCATTGGCACAGAGGTGCGGCTAGCTTGGGCTAGGTGTGGCTGACATGACTTGCCATTGGCACGCACTACACCATATTAAGTAATTTGTAACACAGAGATTTGTAATGCTTATTAGCTCCAATTTTTTATTCTTGAGTAATGGTAGTATGAAAATTACATACTATATGGTCACGGTATGTAATTTTTAGTTAGTTTTGGTGTAATAACTTATTAATTAAGACTGACTAAAGCAGATTATTTGCGTTAACCTTTTCCTGAAGTATTAGTTTTGGTGTAATTACAGATTAATTAAGATTGATTAAAGCAGATTATTTGCATTTACTTGTTCCTAAAGTAGATAGTTAGGAAGTAGTTGCCTTCACCAAGTACCAAAAGCATTTGACAACTAATTTTTCTGGGCAGTTGCCAGATTTTTGTGGCTTATACTCACATTTTGTTGCGATAATTTTTTTTTTTCTGGGATCCAAGCAAGTTTGCATTTAAGTTGCTCTTGTTGTTCTTGTTTCTAGTGGTGCACCATCTACTCGCTTCAAAGGGAAACGTTGGGTTGGTCTTACAAGAAAGCTTATAATAATCATGTTGGCGACAACACAAAGAGATAGAAGATTGCAAAACAGAGTATAACAATGATATATTGAATAGTAATAATATTTTGGTTTGTTGTGAGTTGAATCATAAAATGATTTGATTATTAATTGTTGGATCAGGATGACTGAAATTGCACCATATATGCGGCTTTGGGCCACCTCGAAATCCATTTTTTATTTGCGTCTCTTTGTATTTTGTGACTTCGGATATGTGTGAGTAAGTTTGTAACAAAAAAAGACACATGTCATTTTCTTACTAGCCGGTGAAATTGTGTTGAAATCGTTCTAACACTCTATGACAATAACAACCATGATAAAAAAAAGCCACGTGTCATAATTTTAATGGTCACCAAATTAAATCACTAAGATTCATGACAATTACAACCATAACTAAAAAAGACATGTGTCATCTTCTTAATGGTCATTTAAAACTGTAACAAAGTATTTTATTAACAATTACAACCATTAGAAAGTTAATGATAAACGTAATATATTATTTTTAGTTAAACCATAACAAACTTATTGTGATGGATTTTAGTTATAATATTAATTATATATTAATTATTTTCTGTAATGGATATTAGTAGTCATATTAAAACTGTAACACTAATTATAACACCATATTTTACACATTTATAATCCATAATAAATATTTTAAGTGATGGATTTATTACATATCAAAATCCTTAATATGGTGTAGTGACGGAGGGGAATTAGGGTTTTGTTCGTTGTAACCCTAATTTGAAAAAATACCCCCTATTAATTACTGACTACATGCATTAAATGTCCTAATAAATGTGTCACTGGTGACATTAGGTTATTTGGGGTTTTACGATTTTACCCTTTGTTTAAAAACCACCATCAACATTAAGTCCCCTGCTTAGCTCGGAACAGGAGCTTTGTTGCGAGGTAAGCATAAGATGGTTACAAACTATCAACAGCAAACTGTAAAGAGAATTGAGGAGGCTCATCTGACCTTTTTATAAATAGGATTTGGAATCCTTGCCTCTTGCAGTTTCGCACAAATCGGGAGGCTGGCACAATTGGGAAGTTAGCGTCGTGAGAGACAGGAAGCTCGGCGGCATTGAGAAGTTGTTGCGAGTTGGGAAACTGAGCGTGCTAGCTGGCGGGACCGGCGCAAGGTGGGAAGCTGAGCGTGCTTGCTGGCGGGACCGGCGCAAGGTGGGGAAGCTGAGCGTGCTAGCTGGCGGGACCGGCGCAACTTGGGCGACGTTGGGAAGCTGGGCGCAATTGGTGGGACCGGTGCAACTTGGGCGACGTTGGGAAGTTGGGCACAATTGGTGGGACCGGTGCAACTTGGGCGATGTTGGGAAGTTGGGCGCCCTTGTGGGCCCGTTCCTTATATCCACGATTTTGGTATAGGGAAATCCTTCCCTATTTCAGAATCTCCACGCCCATATATATAAAATCCCTTTTTCTCATCTTTGTTCTTTCATCTTTTCATACTAGCGGCAGAGTCACAACGAAAAACCGGCTTCCAGGTATGTCTTCCAGTACTTCTCTTGTTTCCCTTTTCATGTAGGTGCAAACCCTAAAAGTAGGGGTTTTTCTTTTAGGATCCTTGTAATGACATTGCGCATATGATTTCTTGGCGTGCTTCTTGTAGAAAATATTGTATATATGTACCCAAGGGAAATATTGCATATATTATTCGAACCCGTAAATTCGGTTAGTTGCAAAAAAAACATTTCCTAACCGAACTGGTCATTTCGGTTAGTTGCAAAAAACATTTCCAACCGAACATAAGTTCGGTTAGTTGCAAAAAAACATTTCCCAACAGAACACACCAGTCCCCAAAAAAGCCATGGTCCCAAAAAAAAAAAAAAAACCATGGTCCCCAAATGAAGATTCTTAGAAAAGTTTTACATACCCGTAGCAAGGCTTCTGGTTCCGCACTAACCACCCAGCATGATTTTTGGAAAAATATTTTTATTTTTATTTTCTTATACGACGAACAAAAATGGATTTGAAACAACCAAACCAAACTATAGTCCCTCCAAGAATGAAAGACAATGATACCACTAATTACAAACTTACATAAAATATTTCCAAACATTTTCTAGTTTTAGAGACATCCATTGGGCTCGCTAGTTTGACTGCGAAGAAACGGTCAAGTCTGCTTGTTCTAACTCCAAACTCTGCTTCTTCTTTGGTTTCCTACTTGCTTTGAGCTCAAGGTAGAAGTAAGAGATGAAACCCCAGAGCGAGAGGAACAACGCAATGCCCTTTTCAGCTTTGAAACTCTCGTGGTAGAATATGACTGCTAGGATCTCTATAACTGGTAGTACAACAGCACCTATAACACCAGCAAGCAAAGATGTAGAACAAAAGATAACTCCTATTGTTCCCAAGAAACACAGCTGCCAAGTTATCGAACTAGCTACAAGTACCACGTAATACTTTGTCTCCCCAAGATTGTACTCTTTTCCTTCTCTTTGAATCACCTACCAAGTAAGCAGTACATCATAAACTGACACCAGATTCTAATGTTAGGAAACATACAAATGCTAGTTCCGTCCAAAATAATGCCGCATGCATGTATCATGTATGAACCATGTTTGGTCACACCGAATGAAATTTAATTTCAAGAATGTATTAAAAAGCATCAAGGCAATGGAAACCCAATCACAATTTGTCCAAGATCACATAGAGCAAGCCTCAAATAATCAAAATAACATCCCTCAAAGAAGGTGTTTGGTTTTTGCTGATCACTTGTTTGAATGTGATTCAACTGCATCCGACACATGATTAAAAACATCAAATTATTCTTTTTGGAAATGAATGAGGTGAGCCTTATAAGATTTTGAGGAGATGTAACTGGGAACTCAAGCGCCAAAACCAGGCATTGCTATCTGACTCGGGGTAAGTCAGATGTCAAGCGCAAAATCAACAGAAAACAAACTATTCCATATTACAGCCGGTTATCCAAATGTGCAAGTAAGCTACATACCCTAGAAAGCTTTGGATGCAGTTGGTATCTCTCGTGTACTTACTGTACTTACGCGTCCAACTTACAAAAAGTAAAGGTTGCCTGCCACTACTGATTAAAATAGGTTAAAGTTAGAGCACTAAGAATTGGGATTGTCGGTGGAATCTACTTAATTAAAAGATAAGGATAATACGCATTGGGCCAAAATATGATGTTTACTAGGTAGACCTATGTCAGGATGGGACTTGGTAGGAATCATTTTTGATGAGAATGATGATCTTGAATTGTTGACGGCCGGTCTCATAATTAGGTCTGCCATACATAAATTACTTGAACTTCAACAATAATAGATGATTTCATTTCTAAAACAGCAACAAGCATAATACATCCTATATAACCGTATCCTATTATCATCTAGCATTTATCTGCTAAACAAGAAGTTCACATAGACATATTTTGTGTTTAATTAAGGTTCAGGCGAGCAACCAACTGGTTGAAAAGTTCAGAAGATTTGGTACCTTGAAGTCATTGTTGACAAGCATCCCGACCGTGCAGAAAAGAGTTGCAAAAACAGATATCACAATCTGCAGCTCGATCACCAAACTGTATGTTATGGTTTGTTTTGATTTCTTGTACATCAACTCGACCAAGGGTAGCAATAATCCGCCAATCACGGATGCTCCGATTGTCATAACGAAACCCAAATAGTAATCTCTGTTCGACTCATGTACGGGTCTATCACCGTTCGAATGAAGACCTAGAAGTATAGCTCCAACTGTTAATAAAATAACTGCATTTACCGAGTATGAAGTGAATTTTTGCTTAACCATAAAAAGAGCGAATCCAGCCGTAAAGGCCAGATGCGTAGACATTATCAGGGCAGATGTTGAGACTGGCAGAAGAGAAACCCCATAAGTATACAAGTAATCGTCCAAGCCAACTAAGAGTCCGATGAAAGCGCTAGCCATGAAGAGAAATGGTGTGATCATGAAGAATTTACTCGGTTTTTCGTCTTGGCCGTTTTTGAATCTACGGCATCTGAGGAAGTAGGAAAGAAATAGGGGAAGAAATAAAATTGGCCACCCTGCAGTTTCTAGCCAACTTGATAACCATAGCCGCTTACCGCCATGAATGAAGTAGAGACGGAGTAGAAGCGGGCCACCGGCGCTGCTAGCGGCTAACAAGATACAATTGAACAGCAGCAAGTATTTTCCCATGAATGAATTTAGACTAGCTAGCTAGTACACATTACTCACTCAAAGGTTTACATTAAATAGATGGTTTCTTAAAAGTAACTGATTAGGATAAGTAGTGGTATGAGTGGAGTTAGTGGAGATCCAAAACTCCACTGTTTGAAGAAAGGCTGATAAAAGCAAATGTTGGGCCAGTTAGTGGAGCTGAGCCGTGCAAGTCAGAATGCCTTGTCGTGTGGTTTTTTCTTTATTTGCTTGAATTTGATGATGTTAGTTGGCCAAGATTTTTGTTACCACTAAGAAATTACAAATACAGAACCGTCTTGAAATTCCCTTGTCATTAATTCTTAAGAGGGAAAAGTGCTAAGTTAAACTCATTTAATTATAGGAAAAACTTAATTCAACAAACACTAAACTCTTTATAGCTACGTACAAGGCCTGCCGGCCTAAGGCCGGCTTTGGAGTAAGTTTTCGTTTCTCTTTTCAAGCCTTTTCTATGGCGTTTATAACGCATATGAATGTTCAAAATTGCAGTACAAATACTTGAGCTTATATTTACACTCGTCAACCAACCACTGATTTTGAAATCTGTTGCATCCATATTGACACTTACTGACACCCCATGCTAAGAACAAACTTATTTAGGGTTTTCAGCAAAATAATATCTCCGCATAACATTCAACCTTTCAAGCAGCTCTCTGAATGTTGGCCGGCATTTTGGGTCACTAAGTTGTCAAATGCAAAAAGAGAGATTTCCTGTTTAGTCCACTAAACCCAACCCGGATTAGTGGCTAGTCCAGCGGGAAACAACATTTACTCCCTAGTCAAAAAAATTTTTGAAAAGTGTAAAATTACTCTACTAACCTTAACATATAATATACTATGTATGTTATTAGTAACAAATATAATATGTAGCAACATATGTAATATGTAGTAACATATATACTAGTATTAATATGTAGTATGTAGTAAAATATGTAGTAGCATATATACTAGTATATAATATGTAGCAACATATGTAATATGTAGTAACATATATACTAGTATTAATATGTAGTATGTAGTAAAATATGTAGTAACATATATACTAGCATTTTAGTCCCACATCGGGGAGTTTTTCTTCTTAAGTTGTATTTGTCAATTATATAAACAAATTCACTACTTTTGTAAAATCTATGGGAAAGGGGTTGCTCCATATTTTAGAGGGACCCCTAAGGGAAAATATTTTATAGCCGTTTCTTAAGCGTTCGCGATTTTCCTAAACGGTTTTTTCGGAGTTGCCAAGCTCAAGTTGAGCATCTACTACATATGCTAGTAGTAGGTGTAGTAGGGTGTTTTATTCTGGAGATATCCATCCTGTGAGGGCTATAGCATCACTCTTGAGTGTAGCCGGGCGCTAATGTCTTAAGGGAAATGTGTTGAACACGTCAGAAGAACAATGAAAATCAAATAAGAGAAAGAATACTCCTCCAACAAGCCCCCACATGAATGAAATTTTTCTGGTCTTTCTACATCTCTTTCATCATTGCAGAAAAGGTAATAATGTGTTAAGATTGTTGGGATCAAAGCGGGAAGGAAATCTCGAGAAGATAAACTCATTAATGCGAAGAGATGATGTCAATGGTTAAGAAATCACGGTTACTAAAGACGTGTCAAGAAATAAATGGTAAAAGAAACGCGTATAATTTATTTCGCGGGAATCAAGGAAGATTGTCGGTGGATATGGATAGGGAAAAATGAGCGGTTGCGGCATTTAGAGATAAAAATTCTCATATCATTCTCTTCTTCGCAGAGAAGACATTAGAAGAGGCAAGATGTAGGAGCAGAATCTCGCAACAGTTATATCTCAGCGAAGCTTTAACTAAAGGATGGTTGCGAAGATCATCGCAGAGTGTTAAAGAAGTGATGTAGCGAGTGACGTCAGTTTAGTCACAAGGAAAGTGTGAAGATTCTGCGAAGATAGAGATTACCTCTCGAAGAAAACCCTTATAAGCTTGCGAGAACAACGCAGATCGGATCCGAAAATAAAGGCTGGCTTAGCTGTCATCCACTATGTAATATCCTATATAAAGGACCAAGCAAAGACGAGAGAAGAGAGATCTTTTTGAGAGTGAGAGGAGAACAAATAGGAGAGAGAAAGTCCAGAGCTATTTTGATTTCCTTGTATTCTCATTATTTTTGTAAGATTCATTAAAAAGATAAATAAAACTTTGTAAATTTATCATGGAATTTGGCTAGAATATCATATAATCTTGGAGGGGCGTGGTTGTAGGAAATCCTGCAACCACATGGCGAGAGTAGAATAGAAGTGTTTAAACATATCCATTAGGACTCAGGAGATCACACATACGTGACATACCAGATTAAACAGCTTGGAAGGAATTGTAACTTCTGCTGGGAGTTAAGACCAGTAGTTGCAGGCGCACAACTTTTAGATGGCTGGCGACATGCAGCTTCCTTAGAAAGATTTCTTGTAGAAGTAAATGTAGTTTCATGGAAGGGCTGTGAGTCACAGGTTACACAAAGAAACCCAACCAAAGTGCCACAATCATCATAAAATGGGGAATTAGTTACAATAACTCGAAATCGTCTTCCTTGTTTATTAATGATCGGGAACACCCCTGTCCAATTTCGCTTCCATCTTTATAGTCCTGCTCGTCAACAATCAGGTGAAGGCTATTACGGCCAATGGCTTCTGACGCAGAATAACCATACAGGCCCTTCAGCAGCTCGATTCCTGCAACAACAGAACCCAGCAGGATCTTTAATTTAATGTTATGACTTACTTACAGAACCCTCAAAGCTACGAAATAAAAACAACTCACCAGTAAATTATCAGATTTTTGTCATCAACAATATGAATTGCCTGACCAATTGACTGCAAGAAATTGTATGAGTCGAGGATACTTCTCTCTATATGTTTGGATGAAGCGGAACCAATTTTCCATGTTTGGCACCGTTTCGCCATGACCCCAACCAATCTCTCTACATGAACTGGTTTGTCCGGGTCGTTGAACTGAATCTAATGGAGACTGGTTACAGCAATCTATATTTTTAATTCCAAAATCAACTCCAATTCCGGAACTGGCTCCGTAACAGGTCAATTTAGCCATTTCTTCTCTCAGGTTAGCATCTTCAACGTCAAGCTCCTGAATTTTCTTCAGCAACTGTTCTTGTAGTGGAGTGTCATCCATATAGTTAGTGACAAGAAGGCAGCTTCAAACTTTTTTTTTTCTTTCAGAAATACAAATAAATGCATACATTCAATATATGATGCCTCTGGACTGGGATGGCATTTGTGTCTCTCCGATCAACAAAGGGGTGGGGAATATTGTTTCTCATTCCAATATATTTGTTGTATTCTTCTTTAAAAACATGCATGTATGCACACAATGATACAAGTTAACTGACAATGTAGTTAGAAGAAGGTACGCTCAAACAAACGCCAGCCTACCACACAGCCAATCCGAATGATGTTACCACGCAGAAAGTAAACAAGCATCGCTTGGATCGAGACAGAAATCTATGTAATTTACTGAAATACCCTTTAAGTAATCCTGGTGGATATTTGATTGCAGCCAAAGCCCAGTTAATACAATATCCGGAGCCTACACTTACACAGTTTACACTGCTATGATTTGTGAGACTCTAAGAAATTACAAATACAGAACCGTCTTAGAGGGAAAAGTGCTAAGTTAGACTCCTTTAATTATTGAAAAAACTTAATCCAACAAACACTAAACTCTTTATAGCTACGTGCAAGGCCGGCCTAACTTACTGAGTAAAGTGAGTTAACACGGTCCGACTCGTTACAAATCCCAGAGTTCAATAAGCGTCCACATGTAATAATTTGAAGATCAAAATAAAAAATGGGCTTATCATAAGATTGCTTGATTTGGGTGTTTATCCGGTGATTTGTTAGTAACTTGGATTAAAATTAGCAGGAATAATGAAAGATGTAGTGAAAAGAAGTTGCATAAATGGAGAGAGTTTTTACCACAGCTTGATCTCTTAAGTAATCACATTTTCTACCAGGTGGAAAAGGAAATGAATGCAGAATAAACATGTACTCCTGCCAACAAATACAGAATAGACTTGAAATTCGCTTATTATTAATCCTTGCAGGAAGTAAAACCGTTTAAGATTATGATTATTCAGTAAGATTGTTGTTCGGGGGAGGTTTTTCCAATTTTGGGAGGCCCAACAATTTTCTAGCCCAGTGAATTAATGATTGGGTTTTGGACCTGAAAGCCAGATACTCTGTAATATGAGGTTACAATGAGTTTAAGATCGAAAATAAAAGTATACTAATTAACAACAACATACCTTAAAAGTACAATATCGAGAAATCCGATAAGAGAAAGAAAAGGATTACCGGAGTAAGACAAATATAAGTACGAATAAGATCTGATAAAATCGAAGGAAGAATGTTTTTTCGAATCAAAATCCAACCATTTAGTGTGTTTTTTAGCTTTAGAAAGATGTGCTCCCAGAATAGGAGTGATTTGCTTAAATCTCTTGTAACTAGTGATGGAGCTTCCGTCGTCAAAAATATCAGCGATGAAGATTCCTTCGTCGGATAAGTTGATGATGAAGATTTCTCCGTGGGAGACAACAAAGATGAAGATTTGTTCGTTTGAGAGCATCATTGTTGATCTTAAAACCCAACCCAATAACCGAGAATCGCATTTAAAGCGACAATAAACATTAAAAGAGTAGATAATATAAGATTTAATTTTTATAAATCGTTAATTAGGATCGTTGAACTTCATGATAATCACACGATAAAATATGCAAGATAAGTTTATACGGAATACCTGATAGCGCTAATCCGTGTTACGATACCGATCAGTTTTGTAGCAGCGGTAATACCTTGTGGAGGTCATGGTTTCTCCTTCTTCACCTCTTACGTTATGAATACTAAATTCTCGAACCCAATCTTGATGGCTATTGTGTTCCTTTTATAGGTAGAAGGAGGACCAAGTTCCTAGGGTTTAGTATTGGCATTAAATCTCGACCGTCCATCAAAGAAGAGATATTAGGAATATAATCCCATAAAGGAAACCGAATATTTAGTATAGCAATAATCTAGATTACCAAGATTATATGAGAGCTTTAGTAATCCATATGATATTACTATGACATGGTAAGCTTCATTGATATCCTTTATTTCAAAAAATAGAGATATGCATAAAGTCAAGATCACTACTCGTAGGTAGTATGTCTTAACATATACAAGACCAAGAGTATGAATTTCTCCCAACGATCTTGAGGTATATGCATAAATGCATAATAATTTCATCAAAACTTGAAACATTTATAGTTTTGTTGAAATTCATAAACCATTATGGGAGGCCGCTTAAATTTCATACTTTGATTTCTAAAATTTGTAGACTAAAATTTATCATTAATAAAGGCTATTTTCACATTTAATTAATGCAACTCTTAGGTCATACCGAGCTACTAATAATACTATGTTAATTCTGAATAAGTCTTTCTTTGACACGAGAGAAAAACTTATTTATAATCAATGCGTCATTTCAGAGTAAAATCTTTGGAAATAAGTCTTGCTTTATACCGTTTAAAATTGTTATTACAGGTCGTATTAGGTCGGAAAGACCCACTTTCATACAACCGATTTGTGTCTTTCGAGCAATTATACAATATCTGAGACTTGACTTTCAACCAATGATTTTTGCTCACATAGCACCAATCCATTAATCAAAATTATTACACATAATATTTGTGAACCTAAAACCGAGTCTTTGCCATTCCATATCAAAATGTAATAAATTGTTGTAAGAAAATCACTGAAACAACATGAGTACCTTTCTTACAATCTCTGTTGAGACCTTCTTAATGCTGGTTCATGTTGTTATCAAAAAATTTCTTTATTGGCAGTAGTTATATTATGGAGTATTGGATCAGTAATTTGTGGTCTTTCATTATCTAACATTCTGATAATGAGAAGATTCACAATATCTATAGAAATCTAAAATAAAGAGATCATTATCATGATTTCTTGAACAGATATATCCATGTACTCCCACTGATTATGCCATCATTAACAAATTTATATTTTCGGTTTCATAAGTCTCATACTATGGTTAGAACGTTAAGGAATACCATTTGGATCATTTAGGAAAACCAATGAACCAATAATAAATTCCAAATCCAATTTTCATTCTTTGGAATGTAAGTTCTCACCTCCAACTGAACAACCATAACTTAAAGGTGATTTAAACTAGGTTTCCAACCTTTCTATTCCAAAGTGTGTCTTTGAAACTTCTACTGGAAATCTATTTAAATTACACAGTTGCAGAAAGAACAAACATCCACAAATGTATAGCCATTATGCATGGCTCATCATGCTTCTAACCATTTTCATAAAAGTATGATTTAGCCTTTTGATATACACTATAATGCCAAGGATAAGTTTGCCTTGTGTATTGAGCAACGATTCCAAACTTTTGAAGATATTATGCAAAAGATTTAGGATATTATCCTGTTTTGTCATACCTTTCACAATATTTACCACCTTTGTCAGACTTTATGATTTTCACTTTATCTATAATTGCCGGATAAGTTGATGATGAAGATTTCTCCGTGGGAGACAACAAAGATGAAGATTTCTTCGTTTGAGAGCATCATTGTTGATCTTAAAACCCAACCCAATAACCGAGAATCGCATTTAAAGCGACAATAAACATTAAAAGAGTAGATAAAACTACCATAATGTTGTAGTTAAGTAGAAAACAAGATAATAACTAAACTGAAACTACGAACTAACTTAAGAAGTAAGGTATGGTGAAGAAATCTGCTTAGATCTAGTCCATGGTTGTTGGTGATGGTTTTGAAGAAGAAGAATAGGGAGTGAAAGAGGAGAAAGAGACAGGAAAAGTTAACTTTAACTTAGATGATTAATCATCCAGTTACATAATAATAACCAAAGTATCCTTAAGATAAGGATGAATTTCGTTACTAACTACCTTAAATACATTAATATAGATGGTGATTATGTAATGAGGCACGATGGTCATTTTAGGTCTTAGTTTGATTTTTCCGCAAAACATAACTCATTGACCCATCCCAAAGTCTCGGCTTCAGGAGCGATACTTAGATCTCTGCCTCACTACTCAACTCTCGACCTCATGAGAAAAACTCATCTCTCAGAATTACGAGAGATATTTAGGTTTTATGAGCCTTATGACTGACTCCTTGTACATTCCCATGGGATAAATTAGTCATTTCTGACGCGCACTTGAACACAATTCACAACTGATTCTTAGTAACATCCCTGCGAGATTCACTAACAAGTCAAGTGTCACATAGTCTCATCTAAAAAGAGACGTTCCCAGACATATATGCATGCCTCAGTTTTAGTCTCATGAGCATGTCGCAGTTAAATCCATGAGCCTTGATCTCCACGAGCCTATCTTTATCTCGTACATTTAAGAGATTCAAACGTACTAAGCCTCAGACATAGCTGCATCCTAAAGTATAGTCTCAAGTCACCAACAGAGTTTGGCCTCACAGACTATACATGTATTTCCATGCCAACTTGGGGATCGGAATCAGCTCCTCTCGTGTATTTATATGATTTTTATGCTGCACTTGTACTCTTAAATGACTCAGACAAGTCATGATTTACAAATCAGGGATATTCCTCTACCTCATCCCATATCGGTTATACAAAGTTTTTCTACCCTACCAACATAACAGGATGAAGGAACTTAGTCATACAAATTAGGGGATATCTTTAAGGTTTTGGTCTGATGGTTTACGGCATGTGTGAAAGACATCCAACCTGTATTTCTCACCGCTAAAGAGAAGTGTCAGTTGAGGGGTTATGGGAACCAAGAAATAATCGCAGCTCATCTTTGGAAATTCCTTTAACTACGAAATGAGTGATCCTAAAATCACTCCGTCCTTCTATCGCTGATATATACAACATTTTACTCTTCTTCGAGAAACTAAAAATTTTAGGTGGTGAAAAATGGAAGGCGGAAAAAAAATAACATCAATTTCATACTTCATGTCTACAAATATCTACTAGAGAATCCTTATCTTCAGAAATTTTCAAGACTTCACAAACCTGTTGTGTACTTCCTCAAAAAAATGTTCTCTTCGAAAGAAAATTTTGAAGAGGAAAAGAAAGACGCCATAGTGGTACTTGTTGAAAAAGCGGGGGGTCTAACAACCACACTTAGTATTTCGTTCGGCAATCTGAATGGACTAACTCTAATATACTTTCAAGGGAATCAACTAGACAGTCTGAATCAATCTTTAAAAAAGTATATCAAATAGTTATATCTCAATTTCTCAATTCAATCTGCAATCAAACAAATAGTAATTTGCGAGCCCGATTGAATGATAGAAATAACTTGGACGGTATCACAAACCAATATCCAAGTGTCAATCAATTCAATCAACAACCCAAAGGCCGGATTCAAGAACTGATTGAACTTAACGCACAACCTGTGATGTTTCTAACAACCACACTTAGTATTTCGTTCGGCAATCTGAATGGACTAACTCTAATATACTTTCAAGGGAATCAACTAGACAGTCTCAATCAATCTTTAAAAAAGTATATCAAAGAGTTATATCTCAATTTCTCAATTCAATCTGCAATCAAACAATAGTAATTTGCGAGCCCGATTGAATGATAGAAATAACTTGGACGGTATCACAAACCAATATCCAAGTGTCAATCAATTCAATCAACAACCCAAAGGCCGGATTCAAGAACTGATTGAACTTAACTCATAACCTGTGATGTTTCTATTATATAACAAAATATAATGCAGAAAAGAAATAACACATACACCATAAATTTTGTTAACGAGGAAACCGCAAATACAGAAAAATCTCGGGACCTAGTCCATCTTTGAACACCACATTGTATTAAGCCGCTAGAAACACTAATCTACTACCAATGAACTTCTTACTGGAATGTAGTGGAGCCCTAACCAATCTCACACTGATCAAGGTACAGTTGCTCTTCTTACGTCTCTGAACCCTAGCGGGATTCTACGCACTTAATTCCCTTAGATGATCTCACCTACAACTAAGAGTTGCCACGACCCAAAGTCGAAGACTTGATAAACCAATTTGTCTCACACAGAAAAGTCTATTGATATAGATAAATCTGTCTCCCATAGAAATACCTATGAGTTTTGTTTCGTCTTATGATAAATCAAGGTGCACATGAACCAATTGATAAACCGGACTTATATTCCCGACGCACAACCTAGTATTATCAATCACCTCACAATAATCTTAATTGTATGGAAGCGAAACAAGATATTGTGGAATCACAAACGATGAGACGAAGATGTTTGTGACTACTTTTAATCTTACCTATCAGAGATAAATCTAAAGCAAATCTTAGAAAAATAGTACTCAATCACGATAGTATAAGTAAGATCAGAACACACAACTACAGAGAAAATAGTTGGGTCTGGCTTCACAATCCCAATGAAGTCTTTAAGTCGTTAACCTACAGGGTTTTGGAATAAACCTAAGGTTAAAGGAGGATCGACTCTAGTCGCAACTAGTATCACACATGAGGTGTGGGGATTAGGTTTCCCAGTTGCTAGAGTTCTCCCTTATATAGTCTTCAAATCAGGGTTTGATAGCTTTGGAACAAAGCAATCAATATTCATTGTTAGATGAAACCTGATCTAACATCCAAGCTAAGTTTGCTTGAAACCAAAGCAATATCTCTCCATTGTTAGATGGTCTTAGCTTGTTACCTACAAATGAAATGTACCTTCATTTAGATATGGATAATCGTACCTAAACGTGTACACTTGGTTGGTTCAACAATAGTTAACCGTAGTTAGACATATATGAATACTTTCATATCAACCTTATTCATCTTAATCACAAATAGTTCAAATGACTCAAATGAAACTAGTTATAGAGTTTTTCAATTGCTATATTCTCATAGAAGTATACAAGAACACAATTGGAACAAAATTGGTTTGATTCACTCAAATCAATTCATGAACATTATAACCACGGTTTTCAAAAGATTGTATTCCTTATAATATAAATATATTGTTTCATGAAACAACCGATTCTAGAACAAACCCACTCAAGTATGCAAATGTGTACGCATACTTAAGTAGACGGACTTGAACTGTGTCCGAAAGTTTGCGAACGGGTACACATACTATCACATATCAAAAACATCAGTTGAATTAGTATAATAGTTACCGAACTTCAACTGAGTTCGCCAGTACGCATACGTGTATGCATACCAAGGCTCCCGGACTTTACCTGACCTCGCCAGTACGCATAAGGGTATTCATATTATACTGGTCTTGGATCAACATATATGCAAGTACGCATACTATGTCTATAATCCAATTATGGTTAATTTTTTTAAACTATATTTCAATCATTAAAACATTCTTAGAGGATGACAATAGTTGGTTTCACAAAATATTAGCATTAAAGCTATTTTCAAGTGATTGACATAATCAATACAAAATATTCCGAGTCTACGTCAAATGAGATGTTACAATGCTATTTTCATATGATCATCTTTTGACTTTCTTCAGAACATTAGATGAACTTGGTTAAAGCGAAAGCTTACCAACACATATTTCGAGAAATATGTAAGTGAGTTAAACTCAGCTCGAAATACCAAATGTGTATAATGTAATACTATATAGCTATACGACTTTTGTCTCAATATAGGATATACATTAGGAATAGACTTTCCGAGTGACAGATGAGTTTCAGTCTCCGCATACCTTTTGTTGATGAAGTTCCACAATCTCTCCTTAGTAGTTCTTCGTCTTCAATTGATGAACGCCGTGTAATCTGAAGCTCAACTACACAATTTATCCTTGTCCGAGACATAGCTATAAGTAGACTAGAAATCAAGACTTATAGTTTTGATCACTAAACTTCACAAGCAAGATTTAGATAGCAATGCTTGCGAGTTTGATCGAGCAGTGCTCTAACACTTATGAAGGCAACCAATCTGATAAATGTTTCACTACTCGTTGTACAAACATAACTAGATACAGTTACTGAAGTAAGCGAGGATAAATTTTCAAGATTGTAGCTCTCGAACCACTCAAGTTGTACGATACTCGTCTAGATGGCATCCATCAGTCAAAGCTTTTTCTTTCAAGAATACCGGCTCGTTTGGCTACCCCAAATATCATAGTTAGGCATGATCATCGAAGGATGTCAATGTTGATCGAAACATGTGAACTCTAACAAGTATTGTTAGACTCATCAAGACTTGTAAATCACGTCTTGGCAGACGTCATAACCCACTAGTCAACATAACTATGCAAGTCATCTTTGACTTCACATTTAATTAGTAATCTTTACTAAAATCATACGAGACATCAACAATGTAACAAATGGTTTATTCACTATGGTATTGGTCTGGCGGTCAACGACATGCGGTGTGGCAATGCACTCATTATGGTAAAATGTTCGAAAGATCAGACAATTAACGAGAGTAGATATGCTGGGTGTGCAACCGTCTAATCTTCTTATTTGGTAGGAAAATGGTTTTCATCACTCAACCACGATCTCCACCTTGTCATTACTTCACGCCTTCCACTTCCTACGAGGTCAGGGTGTGCATGTAGTTATCACTCTATAAAATAGATTCTTCAATCTATTCAAATCAGGACATTCTGAACACACAACTTACGAGCCAGTTTTACAATCTGATTACATAGAAGCCTTCTCTCAGTTATACACAGAGAACTCTCCATACTCAGTCATACACAACCACCACACCTTACAAGAGTCTAATACTATGATCTCAACACTTCCTACGCTTTCATCCCTAAGACAAACCCTTATCCTTCCTTTGTGACTGAAAATAGATTGAAACGACCATTTCTTGGTTTAAGCCATACTTGTACAGATTGATCTCTTGAATCTAAAGTACTTATTTACAATATATTTGGTTAGGGGCTAGACTCTTTTCTCATCAACCTACCCATTTTTACTTAATTCACCAGACTTGTTTAGGGTTTAAGCCTGACCTTTGTACGGACTAAAAATAGCGCCATCTTTGTTTTATTCTTTATGAATTATTTTTCAATAGCCATTCCGTAACAGAGGTTTTAGTGACACCGGAAAAACTATAACTATTACAGAAATAATACAGTAACAATTTTTAACTGTCACCGAAGGTCAGTGCTAGTTTACATTTTCCTCTTTCGTCCCCTTCACCTTCTTCAACCTCTGCATCTTCCTTTTCTTGTATTGTTTTTTTCTCTTCTTTTTCTTCCTCATCACTTGATTCCTCTGAAGTTTCACGGATCATGATTTGACTACGGTCCCATTGAGTAAATTTTGATCCCTGTTTTAGGGTTTAGCCCTAAACTTTTTAGGACGACCACCTCGAGGAGGCATAGACTCGAGAGAGGCTTCAGCAATAACTTTCTTTTTTTCTTTTCTTAATGTCCTTTGCTCTAGGCCTATCACAAAACATGCATGCATTTAAGCACAAATCCTTCATAGAAGAAACATAGTCTGCATAGAACACAACAATAATGGAATTGTATGGTGATAACACACAATGCCGAAAGCCTAAGCCGACATTGTCGACTATTACAAGGCACTGCCGGTACAAACAGTCGACATTGAATATTATTTTAGTTAAATGATGATAGGGGATACAAAATACACAAAAACTTTACGTGAATTCCAAACACAGACGGCATTGATATGAAAATGCAAAACAATGCTAGCATGGGCGGTTATTTGATTTCATTGCCGACAGTGGTAAAAACCATCTAGAAAGTAGTTTTTAAGTTACAAAAACAACCAGCATAGTCTGTAAAATAAAAAACGACACCCGAGGAAAAGTACATGCATAGAGTTCAAACACGTTTTCATGCCGACATATTATACATGCAAAATTTTGGAAACCACAGCCACCACTATCGGCATGGCATTCATACTAAAAACTGAGCCGACACAACATAACAGTGTGGTGTTCATCAGAAATATTGTGCCGATAGTGAATTGAAACTGAGTTTTTTAAGTTCTAATTTATGATTTAACCTAACCGATCACTAGTGGGAAATGGGTTTTTTCTGACCCACACCCCGACCCTCAATAGCGGTCAATCGATAGTTGACCGGTCAAGATAGTCTTAGATTTAATAAAAATGCAGACCACAACCTAGAGTGTTAATGTTGGTCGTTGAATAAAAAAAACATTACTATTTTATTCGTTGTAGAACGACCCATACCTTGACCAACATCCATAGTGTTTTCTATGGTTAGATGTAGCTTAGGATGGCAGGTGGCATATAGATGGAATCTTGCTATTTCGATTAACGGATGGGATGATTTTTTTCTCCTTGCTATTATCGACTTCATATAATCCCTACATATTTACTCTTATCCACTCGTTTTTCTTCTCTCTCTTGTTTTTTTTTTCATTCAGCCATTTTCCTCGAGAAGAAAGCAGAAACTTATCTCTCTCCCTTCAAAAAAAAGAAAGAAACTTATCTCTCCACCATGAAACTTAACCATCGATCGATCTCCACGATGTTTTGATTTTCAGATTTGTAATCGTTTAATTCGATTTCTTCTCTTCCATTTTTTTTTTCAACTTAACTGTTAGGGTTTTAATCAATCGTTCTTGTTTTTCTTTGTGAGGATTTCATCCTAACCTGAAGACCAACTATCAATTTCATATGGATTTCTCAAGCATCTTATGGTATACTTCTCCACCACTTTAATTTTATTTGATGTTGATTTGTTGTAGAAGTTAATAGATGTTCAGGTGGTTTTGTCAAAATAAATAAGTATCTATTATTATTAAAGCTGTTTGTTTTGGGGTTTTTGGATGAGAATCTTGGGATGTCCTTTGATTTAATTGATCTGATCAGATCTATCTTTTTCTAATTTCGTTAAGGATTTAGTTTTTCTGGGTATGTAGTAACTGTCATCTTCACATTGCGCAGATTTTTATTCTAGGCTTCAATAAGTATTTGGTTTAATTTCTTTAGTTGTGGGTTTGCCTTTATGTCTTTTGTTATCTTGAAATTTACTCCATTGCATTAACATACCGCACGAAATAGTTTTGTTTCTCTTGGTTTCACCTGATTTTTGAAGTTGACGAATTGAAAAGATTAGTATTTCTAGTTTCTTTCAAAGTCCACAAAAAAGTGCAACTATGCCTTTCGGTTTCTTAATACGTTTCTCTATTCTCTGACAAGTTGTAGTTTTTATGTGTAGAGAAGTAAAATAGGGATTATCCTGCTAATGAATATACGAGAATTCGTCACCTCTGATTGGTTCATTTAATGAATATAAGAATATGGATTCTTCATCTCTGATTATGAATTTGTTTTTGGTGCAGAATGAGTGGAGAGGTATCGGACTGCAGAGCAGCCATGGATGGGTTCACTATGCTATCCACAGTATTGAGCCCCAGATTATGCTCTTTAGGAGGACTCTCAACTTTCAGCAAGAGAAACAACAACAACAATAGTAAAAGAAGAACCATGAGTGAGAGATTGTGTATATTTTTATCCTTTATAAAGACCTTCTAGTATTTTAGTATTCTGTATGTTTGCCTAAAAACACCTTGTCCGTGTCTCTAACTCTAAGAGATGGTTGTGTCAGAATCATGCTACTACCTAGTTCCTAATAAAGATGTTGATCATAATTGTGCATTGTGATTTGGTTTACAGGCTCAAGCAGTTGATGTGCTGAGGAAATTTAATGTTCTTATTGCTCCAACATAGGCTGCTAGCACTGGAGGGGTATGAATATATAATTATCCCATGAGATCTTGTCATCTTAGTTCTAAGAAAATTTGCAGAGTATTCAATTCTTCTTTATTTTGGCTATTGCATAGTTTTGTTTCTGAATGTAACTTGCCTGCCTTTCTTGGCATGTCATTGACAATAGGTGAGGAACGGGGGATTGGAAACATAGAAAATGGACGAGGCTTGGACTCAGGTAAATCAAAAGAACCTATATGGGTCGTGGCCTTGGTAGGAAAAGCTACCAGCGAGCATGTTGGCATGTGCCAATGGCATGCGTGGCCGTTAGGGCCGTGGCCTTGGTATGAAAATCTACCAGCGAGCATGTTGGCATGTGCCAATGGCATGCGTGGCCGTTAGGGCCGTGGCCTTGGTAAGAAAAGCTACCAAATGAGCATGTTGGCATGTGCCAATGGCATGCGTGGCCGTTAGGGCCGTGGCCTTGGTAGGAAAAGCTACCAGCGAGCATGTTTGCATGTGCCAATGGCATGCGTGGCCGTTAGGGCCGTGGCCTTGGTAGGAAAAGCTACCAGCGAGCATGTTGGCATGTGCCAATGGCATGCGTGGCCGACTTGCCCTAGGTTGCATGGTTTGTAAGCCTAGGGCGCTATATTTGGCATGTGCCAATGGCATAGCGGCTTGGAAATATGGCTTGTGGTACGTGTTGGCATGTGCCAATGGCACGTACGGCCATGTTGACCTAGTTGCACGTTTTGCAAGCCTAGGGCGCTATATTTGGCATGTGCCAATGGCATAGCGGCTTGGAAATATGGCTTGTGGTACGTGTTGGCATGTGCCAATGGCACGTACGACCATGTTGACCTAGTTGCACGTTTTGCAAGCCTAGGGCGCTATATTTGGCATGCGCCAATGGCATAGCGGCTAGGAAATATGGCTTGTGGTACGTGTTGGCATGTGCCAATGGCACGTACGGCCATGTTGACCTAGTTGCACGTTTTGCAAGCCTAGGGCGCTATATTGGGCATGCGCCAATGGCATAGCGGTTGGAAATATGGCTTGTGGTACGTGTTGGCATGTGCCAATGGCACGTACGGCCATGTTGACCTAGTTGCACGTTTTGCAAGCCTAGGGCGCTATATTTGGCATGTGCCAATGGCATAGCGGCTTAGTTTGGCATGGTTGCCAATGAGTGCGATATGTAGTTTGGTTTTGGCGTCGCTGCCATGGTGCGCAGTGTGTGGCTTGGTTTTGGCGTTGTTGCCATGGTGCGCAGTGTGCGGCTTGGTTTGGCATTGTTGCCATGGTGCGTAGTGTGCGTCTTGGTTTGGCATTGTTTCCATGGTGCGCAGTGTGCGGCTTGGTTTGGCATTGTTGCCACGGTGCGCAGTGTGCGGCTTGGTTTGGCATTGTTGCCATGGTGCGCAGTGTGCGGCTTGGTTTGGCATTGTTGCTATGGTGCGCAGTGTGCGGCTTGGTTTGGCATTGTTGCCATGGTGCGCGATGTGCGGCTTGGTTTGGCATTGTTGCCATGGTGCGCGATGTGCGGCTTGGTTTGGCATTGTTGCCGTGGTGCGTGATGTGCGGCTCGGTTTTGGAATTAGGGTTACGTGGTCGAAAATCCTAATCTGGTATTTTGAAAAAACACCCCTATTAATTATTTACACCTGAGTTAAATGCTCTTAGTTAATGTGTTGCGGGTAACACTAGGTCATCGGGTTTTACGATTTTAACCCTTGTTTAAAAACCACCATCAACAACTGGTCTTGGATCAACATATATGAAAGTACGCATACTATGTCTATAATCCAATTATGGTTAATTTTTTTAAACTCTATTTCAATCATTAAAACATTCTTAGAGGATGACAATAGTTGGTTTCACAAAATATTAGGATTAAAGCTATTTTCAAGTGATTGACATAATCAATACGAAATATTCCGAGTCTACGTCAAATGAGATGTTACAATGCGATTTTCATATGATCATCTTTTGACTTTCTTCAGAACATTAGATGAACTTGGTTAAAGTGAAAGCTTACCAACACATATTTCGAGAAATATGTAAGTGAGTTAAAATCAGCTCGAAATACCAAATGTGTATAATGTAATACTATATAGCTATACGACTTTTGTCTCAATATAGGATATACATTAGGAATAGACTTTCCGAGTGACAGATGAGTTTCAGTCTCCGCATACCTTTTGTTGATGAAGTTCCACAAGCTCTCCTTAGTAGTTCTTCATCTTCAATTGATGAACGCCGTGTAATCTGAAGCTCAACTACACAATTTATCCTTGTCCGAGACATAGCTATAAGTAGACTAGAAATCAAGACTTATAGTTTTGATCACTAAACTTCACAAGCAAGCTTTAGATAGCAACGCTTGCGAGTTTGATCGAGCAAAGGCTCTAACACTTATGAAGGCAACCAATCTGATAAATGTTTCACTACTCGTTGTACAAGCATAACTAGATACAGTTACTGAAGTAAGCAGGATAAATTTTCAAGATTGTATCTCTCGAACCACTCAAGTTGTACGATACTCGTCTAGATGGCATCCATCAGTCAAAGCTTTTTCTTTCAAGAATACCAGCTCGTTTGGCTACCCCAAATATCATAGTTAGGCATTATCATCGAAGGATGTCAATGTTGATCGAAACATGTGAACTCTCACAAGTATTGTTAGACTCATCAAGACTTGTAAATCACGTCTTGGCAGACGTCATAACCCACTAGTCAACATAACTATGCAAGTCATCTTTGACTTCACATTTAATTAGTAATCTCTACTAAAATCATACGAGACATCAACAATGTAACAAATGGTTTATTCACTATGGTATTGGTCTGGAGGTCAACGACATGCGGTGTGGCAATGCACTCATTATGGTAAAATGTTCGAAAGATCAGACAATTAACGAGAGTAGATCTGCTGGGTGTGCAACCGTCTAATCTTCTTAATTGGTAGGAAAACGGTTTTCATCACTCAACCACGATCTCCACCTTGTCATTACTTCACGCCTTCCACTTCCTACGAGGTCAGGGTGTGCATGTAGTTATCACTCTATAAAATAGATTCTTCAATCTATTCAAATCAGGACATTCTGAACACACAACTTACGAGCCAGTTTTACAATCTGATTACATAGAAGCCTTCTCTAAGTTATACACAGAGAACTATCCATACTCAGTCATACACAACCACCACACCTTACAAGAGTCTAATACTATGATCTCAACACTTCCTACGCTTTCATCCCTAAGACAAACCCTTATCCTTCCTTTGTGACTGAAAATAGATTGGAACGACCATTTCTTGGTTTAAGCCATACTTGTACAGATTGATCTCTTGAATCTAAATTACTTATGTACAATATATTTGGTTAGGGGCTAGACTCTTTTCTCATCAACCTACCTATTTTTACTTAATTCACCAGACTTGTTTAGGGTTTAAGCTAGCCTTGTACAGACTAAAAATAACGCCATCTTTGCTTTATTCTTTATGAATTATTTTTCAATAGCCATTCTGTAACAGAGGTTTTAGTGACACCGGAAAAACTATAACTATTACAGAAATAATACAGTAATAATTTTTAACTGTCACCGAAGATCAGTGCTAGTTTTACATTTTCCTCTTTCGTCCCCTTCACCTTCTTCAACCTCTGCATCTTCCTTTTCTTGTATTGTTTTTTTCTCTTCTTTTTCTTCCTCATCACTTGATTCCTCTGAAGTTTCACGGATCATGATTTGACTACGGTCCCATTGAGTAAATTTTGATCCCTGTTTTAGGGTTTAGCCCTAAACTTTTTAGGACGACCACCTCGAGGAGGCATAGACTCGGGAGAGGCTTCAGCAATAACTTTCTTTTTTCTTTTTTCTTTTCTTAATATCCTTTGCTCTAGGCCTATCACAAGACATGCATGCATTTAAGCACAAATCCTTCATGGAAGAAACATAGTCTGCATAGAACACAACAATAATGGAATTGTATGGTGATAACACACAATGCCGAAAGCCTAATTTCGACATTGTCGACTATTACAAGGCACCGCTCGAGTCTAAACAGTCGACATTGAATATTATTTTAGTTAAATGATGATAGGGGATACAAAATACACAAAAACTTTACGTGAATTCCAAACACAGACGGCATTGATATGAAAATGCAAAACAATGCTAGCATGGGCGGTTATTTGATTTCATTGCCGACAGTGGTAAAAACCATCTAGAAAGTAGTTTTTAAGTTACAAAAACAACCGGCATAGTCTGTAAAATAAAAAACGACACCCGAGGAAAAGTACATGCATAGAGTTCAAACACGTTTTCATGCCGACATATTATACATGCAAAATTTTGGAAACCACAGCCACCACTATCGGCATGGCATTCATACTAAAAACTGAGCCGACACAACATAACAATGTGGTGTTCATCAGAAATATTGTGCCGATAGTGAATTGAAACTGAGTTTTTTAAGTTCTAATTTATGATTTTAACCTAACCGATCACTAGTGGGAAATGGGTTTTTTCTGACCCACACCCCGACCCTCAATAGCGGTCAATCGATAGTTGACCGGTCAAGATAGTCCTAGATTTAATAAAAATGCAGACCACAACCTAGAGTGTTAATGTTGGTCGTTGAAAAAAAAAATCATTACTATTTTATTCGTTGTAGAACGACCCATACCTTGACCAACATCCATAGTGTTTTCTATGGTTAGATGTAGCCACTAGTACAAATCTTCACATTGGCCACACTTAATCACCGTGTCCATAGGTTTTTGGTCATGGATTTTTTTCACTCCAAAAATGTGGCATCAGGTGCCGTGACAAATAGGTACCTTTATGGCTACATAAACTTTGAGTGGCTATAAAATATGATTTACCATGGTCGTAACTCTATAACCGTGTCTATATGGTACTCATTATTTTTTTTTCGTTAAGCATTTTCACTATCACCATGGCCATAGGATTCTTATAGACACACAATTTGATTATATGTGGCTAAAGTTTACCTTAAAGTCACATGAATTATATTTTAGCCGTGGCTTTTATCATAAATTGGACACGCAAAATTCATTTTATCATGGCCAACTTGTAACTTAAGGCTACATTGACTTGTAGCACCATGGAGATAAATTTTCTAAAAACACACAAATTATTTTAGACGTGGCAATTGTTTACCTTTGGGACACGGAGAATTATTGAAACCATGGCAATAAATTCCTCAAGGACACATAATAGCCTTTCAATGTGGCTAGGGTGTACCTTTAAGCCACATGGAATCATTTTAACCAACAACTTATGGTTATAGGTAAGATTTAGCGTCCTGGCTTGAACCTCCAAATTAAACCAAATACAGAGAAAATAAAAATGTATCTTGAACAAACGAAAATAAAATTAGAATATTGATTTTTAATACATGGAAACATATTATTATTATTTGAATAATAAAGTGTAGTAAAGATTTACATGACAGGCCTCATGCTCCTTTAACATGAGAAAAATGCCAGGAGGAGGACCATTCGTCAAGGACCATAAGGTTACAAGACCTGTCAACAAACTTATAAGAATATAACTGGAAAAGACTTGAATAAAATTTACAACCAACTATTACAAGATTGGTAGTCCACTTGGCACCAGACTGAGAACCATCAACGGATAACAACTTCAATCTCCAATGTTTTGGATTAGTACCAGCTCTCTAGCGCATATGATTCTTGCAAGAAGAGCATTTAGCTTCAGCCCTGTTGAGCATCTAATGTTGTGATCGGGGATGGTTTCGGAACCCCAGAAGTACCCTGCATTAGCAAGAAGAATTAAACCAATTCCAGTACTAAGATTGTAATCTATATAAAAAGCATAAAAAGAAACGAGGAACGAGGTGAGCATCCAGATACAACACATTCAGAACTATAACATTTGAAAATAGAACACTGCAAGGAGATGTATTAGACTAAACTTAAAAAACAAATGTCACGAGTACACCCCTGGAAAAAAAATACATACAAGCCATGAAACGTGGAAAATACGTATAATTAAAGAGAGTACTATTATCAAATCAAATAAATTGTTACCTTGTTGTCCATGAAAAGTATCAACCGACAATGGTGCACAAGGTCATTCTTCAACGGCTAGTGGGAACAAGGCCGAGATATATCCAGAACTTCTTTATAGCTCCAAAATAAAATATTTCCAGAAGAGCTTTTTGAATGGACACGCAAGAACCAACCCATTTGACCACTGGCATTCACACGCTATAGGATTAATCAAGTTTAGAGTTTCCTCAAATGAATATTTAACCTTAGAAGATGCTAATGTCAAATGCCATAGGGTAGGTCCTAGTTCACCCAACAAAAAACTCTCTCGAAATGAAATATGCTAGTCAGTAGGCGCCTAACAACTACAGTTGACGGGCAAAACTAACTAACAATCATGGTAAGCACATAAACTGATTTTGATGGCTAATATTGTTACGCTGTTTAAAAAGAATGTGCCATCATTTACCAACCTACAAAATCCTACAAAAAACTAAGATAATTAGGTCTCATAATACAAAACGTAGCTCGGAAATAAGATCCACCAACATCAAATTGATGACCGGGCAAATAACCTCATAGCAATAGAAGCTAAGACAACAATATATGTGAATTAGTCAGGAAATTACAACATTTTGGACGGAGACAACTCCCATTCCTCATTTTGAACTAGTGTCATAAATCTTTCATATCTTTCATTACTGAGTACATAACAAGGATTCATGAACTTGTGTCACTTTCATTAGTTTAAGCTAAAACTCAGTTCTGATGACTTGCACCAGAACATAGATATCCAAAAATACAACTTCCCTTCACTATAATTATATATCAAAGAGGTGTAAAAGATACGAATTGAACAGAAAATGTAAGAAATTAGTACCAAAATCTCCAGGTTTATCTAGGAAGTGATGATAAAGAGGAATCAGAGTATTGATTAACAACTTCTTCAAAACCTTTTCTCCATTTCTCTTCAATGAAATTCGAACAAAAAAAATATTAAGTGGAAATTCAATTAAAATTCAATTCTTTATCTTAAACACGAAGAAAAACCAAATCTTTAAAAGAATTGAGGAAATACTAGACCTGAATCAACAGCACAGATGAAAATTGACTTCGTGAAGGAAGAATAGGAACCCAATTTAATATAGAAGTTAGGGTTTCATTTATTCTTCCTCTTTAGTTGTTGAAGTTAGGGCTTCTCTTATGAATCTACAAAGAGAAAACAACAGTAAAATGTAAATCCATGTGGTATTTGTAGGAGACGTGACGAACGGTAGATAGAGAGGGAAACTAAACCTTAAGGTCGCTTGTTTGTTTGATTTGCAGGAGATGAGAAACAACTTCTAGGTAAATCAATTCTTCCAGTTTCGCTTTGATTGGAGTTTCAGTGGATTTGGTTCTCGCGATGGAAAGGTGAGAGTTTTTGGATTCGAACTTACGAAAATGATAGGGTTTGGTTGTTAGGGTTTTTGTAAAGCATCTTCGATATTCACTGGAGGCGGAGGCGGAGGCAGATTTAGATGAGAAGAGAAGTCGGGGGGAGCATGTAGAAAGTTTCGTAAAGGTTTGATGTTTCCATGCATATTAGTGCATCAATTGTTTGATAACCAGCTAATAAACATGCGACACGTCAGAATATTGATAACTTGACTTTCTCCTCAATAATCTGAACCGTCCATAACAGGGCCATCCTAACAACCAAACGTTTGCGAAGTACATATTTGCTCTCTATCTAAAAACTAATTGTTGCACTTTTCTTTTCTTTTTATTTTTTCTTGGGATATCAATATACAATAAAATAGAATAAATTCAAGACACATAAAATAATTCTGGAATCGATTTTACGTAAAAATTTAGCTCACCTAATACTAGCAAAAAGAAATCCAAAGTCAAATGAATCTTTCTTAAAATCGACTGATCGAATAATTAAATTATAGAGATTTTTGAATTGATGGAGAAAAATTGAGTAAAATTTGATTCAATTTGTGGATAGTTAACGAATGCGAGTATTATCTAATGATATTGATTGAACATTGGGTACAATTGGAATGAAGTAAATGGAATTAGGTGGGATCATTGGTCAAGCGATGTCATGTGAAATCATATTTGATTGATAAGTCAAGTATATGCGCTCTAGTGATGTTGATGGAAAATTGAGTACAATTTGAATGAATTAGATGGAATTACGTTGATCATCGGTCTTACCAAGTTTTTGCATAAATTGAATTCATGATGTAAAATTGAGTTAAATAGGATCGAGTTTATGGGAAGTTAGTTAATGCAAGTGTGATTTAGTAATATCGAAGAAAAAGTGAGTACAGTTGGAATAACTTAGATGGACGTAGGTGAACAATCTGTTACTAAGTTTAAATAGATAATATTAAGCATGATCAATTTATTTTGATGAAATATAGTAAAATTATACTAGGATAATTAGTCAAGGTAAATGCAATTTAGTAATATTGAGGAAAAAGCGTGTCCAATCAGAATGAATTAGATGGAGTTATACAATGTAAGTTTGATCTAGTAATGTTAAGGAAAAAATGAGTGCAAGTAAAATTGAATTAATAAAATGCGGAATCATCCATTTTATAGTCGATGTGACGTGATATAATAATGTTTAGGAAAAATTGAGTACATTGGAATGATTAGGCGGATAATCAACAATAGTGAGTTTAATATGATAATATTGAGTATCGCTAGTTATCTTGATAAAATGGTGTAAAATTGAATGAAATTAGATTGAGTTTACAAATAGTTAGTTAAGGTAAGTGTAATCTAGTAATAATGGGCGAAAATAAAGTGAAGTTGAATGATTTAGATGGAATTAGGAGGATAGTTAATAGTACCGAGTCTAATCCGATGATATTGAGCATAATCTAGTTACTTTCCCTAACAGATAAAATTTGATTTTAAATTGCACGGGGTATATGGATAACTAGTTAAGGTAAGTATGATCTATTCGTGTTCATTTAATTCATGGTTTCATAGAACTGGATTGAATTAGATGAAAGTGCATAAATTATGTCCTGGCGAGAATATGCAAAGTTGAGTATAATTGGATTGAATATGTTGATTCCCAATCATGACGAGTATGATCTAATAATATTGACTTAAATTCTATCCGTGTTCATTTAATTCAAGATTTCATACTTCGTTATGGACACATAAACAAACTAAGGTGGCTAAATAAATTCCCTTTTCGTCACAGGTTCATAAGTGTGTCTATTACCACCCTACACATTCGACAAATACATAATTTCTTAACGTGGCCATATACGCATCTGCGGCTACATGTGATGAGATAAGACTGAAAACCGTGACCAAACGATACCCTATGGCTACACTTGATGGGTTTAGGATTAAACCCATGACCAAATGGTGCACTATGGCTACAGGGTAACACAAAACGTGGCTATAGTTATACATATGACAATCAGCCACGCAAATAACCTAAAACGTGGCTAGGCTGTAAACCAAAAAATGTGGCCAATGTGAAGGTTTGTACTAGTGAGCTTAGGATGGCAGGTGGCATATAGATGGAATCTTGCTATTTCGATTAACGTATGGGATGATTTTTTTCTCCTTGCTATTATCGACTTCATATAATCCCTACATATTTACTCTTATCCACTCGTTTTTCTTCTCTCTCTTGTTTTTTTTTTTTTTGATTCAGCCATTTTCCTTGAGAAGAAAGCAGAAACTTATCTCTATCCCTTCAAAAAAAAGAAAGAAACTTATCTCTCCACCATGAAACTTAACCATCGATCGATCTCCACGATGTTTTGATTTTCAGATTTGTAATCGTTTAATTCGATTTCTTCTCTTCTATTTTTTTTTCAACTTAACTGTTAGGGTTTTAATCAATTTTTTTTTTCTTTTCTTTATGAGGATTTCATCCTAACCTGAAGACCAACTATCAATTTCATATGGATTTCTCAAGCATCTTATGGTATACTTCTCAACAACCTTTATTTTATTTGATGTTGATTTGTTGTAGAAGTTAATAGATGTTCAGGCGGTTTTATCAAAATAAATAAGTATCTATTATTATTAAAGCTGTTTGTTTTGGGGTTTTTGGATGAGAATCTTGGGATGTCCTTTGATTTAATTGATCTGATCAGATCTATCTTTTTCTAATTTCGTTAAGGATTTAGTTTTTTCGGGTATGTAGTAACTGTCATCTTCACATTGCGCAGATTTTTATTCTAGGCTTCAATAAGTATTTGGTTTAATTTCTTTAGTTGTGGGTTTGCCTTTATGTTTTTTGTTATCTTGAAATTTACTCCATTGCATTAACATACCGCACGAAATAGTTTTGTTCTTTTGGTTTCACCTGATTTTTGAAGTTGACGAATTGAAAAGATTAGTATTTCTAGTTTCTTTCAAAGTCCACAAAAAAGTGCAACTATGCCTTTCGGTTTATTAATACGTTTCTCTATTCTCTGATAAGTTATAGTTTTTATGTGTAGAGAAGTAAAATAGGGATTATCCTTCTAATGAATATACGAGAATTCGTCACCTCTGATTGGTTCATTTAA
The DNA here is from genome assembly GCA_023531295.1 of Papaver armeniacum. Classification (NCBI taxonomy): domain Eukaryota; kingdom Viridiplantae; phylum Streptophyta; class Magnoliopsida; order Ranunculales; family Papaveraceae; genus Papaver; species Papaver armeniacum. The sequence goes on along the minus strand of JAJJWW010006376.1, from coordinate 152,334 downwards.
TGAATATAATAATATGGATTCTTCACCTCTGATTATGAATTTGTTTTTGGTGCAGAATGAGTGGAGAGGTATCGGAGTGCAGAGGAGCCATGGATGGGTTCACTATGCTATCCACAGTCTTGAGCCCAAGATTATGCTCTTTAGGAGGACTCTCAACTTTCAGCAAGAGAAACAACAACAACAATAGTAAAAGAAGAACCATGAGTGAGAGATTGTGTATGTTTTTATCCTTTATAAAGACCTTCTAGTATTTTAGTATTCTGTATGTTTGCCTAAAAACACCTTGTCCGTGTCTCTAACTCTAAGAGATGGTTGTGTCAGAATCATGCTACTACCTAGTTCCTACTAAAGATGTTGATCATAATTGTGCATTGTGATTTGGTTTACAGGCTCAAGCAGTTGATGTGCTGAGGAAATTTAATGTTCTTATTGCTCCAACATAGGCTGCTAGCACTGGAGGGGTATGAATATATAATTATCCCATGAGATCTTGTCATCTTAGTTCTAAGAAAATTTGCAGAGTATTCAATTCTTCTTTATTTTGGCTATTGCATAGTTTTGTTTCTGAATGTAACTTGCCTGCCTTTCTTGGCATGTCATTGACAATAGGTGAGGAACGGGGGATTGGAAACATAGAAAATGGACGAGGCTTGGACTCAGGTAAATCAAAAGAACCTATATGAGCATCATTCCTTGTTATCAGTTTAGTTGTTTTTAGTTTGTCTAAGTCTCATTACAAATCAAATTAAGTTTAACGTTATAGTGCACTTGTATTTGTGGTGCATGAAGCGTTTATGTCACTTGATGAATGAACTCCCAATAATCTTTGAAGTTGTTGTTGGATCTGTAAAGGAGCAACACGTTAAGGAGAAATATTCATTGTCAAATTACAACAACAACAACAAATCAAGCCTATTTCAAAAGTGGTAAAAATCTTCAGTTTCAATTAACTAGCTAATGTTTGAATTTATGAGCCCTATTCATTCAGCTTAGGATGTATGCAATTGATACCTTGAGGTCGTTCCTTTGCTCTTTCAGCACTTATGTGTATTGGTTTGTTTCGACAACTAAAGTAGCGATTAGCCTTTCCAGTCAAGTAATACTCTAAGTGAATGCCTCCCCCAATAGAAGATGAAGAGGATGAGGATGATGAAGAAGAGGATGAGCATGTGGATACTTTGTGTGGGGCATGTGGTGACAACTATGCATCAGATGAGTTTTGGATCTGCTGTGACCTTTGCGAGGTATGGTTCTATGAGAAATGTGTGAAGAAAACTATGATCCATATAATTCTACAGAAACTGCATTGGAATGTTTTTATGCTCTCTTACGGAGGGTATACATCTATGGTTTTTATAATTGTTTTTTCTTACAGAGGGTATACATCTTTGTTTCATGTTTATGGTTTTTGTTGGTTTGTTCATAAATATATGGTTTCTTTGAATTGGTGTTAAGTTTCAATTTTTTAAGTAATTTAATATGGTTGTTCGTGTTTTTTCCTTTTTTGGATACCCTTCCTGTTATGGCTTACTAAACTTTTCTCAAGACTGATGCCTGTTTGATCTGGCTATTCTATTTCCTGAATATTAATTGAATTACCAATTGCAATGCAGATTCCACATGTTAACTGTGATGCTTCCCAGTTTATTGATAGCTGGTGTATTATGTTGCTGGAATTTAGAATACTTAAATATTTATTGATGCTCACTAGCTGACAGTTTCTGTTAGGATGGTATTACTGAGCTATTTATTTTTCTGCAAGGAGGGTCTGCTTGGTGCTGGCTTAATATAATTGTCTATTGATTTTTATTTTACTTTGGGACTCGACTACGATACTTCTTACGGTAGTGATTATATCGTGCTAGAGCTTCATTTCCAGCGAGAGCAAAAAAGGTGGATGGTGTTGTTATTAGTTGCTCTTAATGCTAGCCTTTGGCTTTACTTGATGTGACTCAACTGACTCTATATCCTCGTTGTGCAGGAGTTGATGGGTTGTGGAGAACCATTATTAGATCATCAAGAAAATGGTGTAGGTGGTCTACATGATGCAAATCATGAGTTTTTTTTCCTTGTTTGAATACATTACATAAAATTTAGAATCATAGCTGCTGTTGTTCCACAATGATGGATGTCACAGTTGTATTTGCTTGCCAGAAAATTTAGATAATCAATTATTTGGGTGTGATACGTGACATTCTTGTTTAACATTATATTGAATGAGTTCACTTATATTATCTATGTTAGGAATATTATCTAGTAAAGCTAAGAGGTATTCTCTAACAATTAGGTATTTGGAAATGCCTGTGACTCTATATCCTGAAATAAGAATTCTCATTGCTCTTCATAAAATAAGATATCATCATAAAGTGCAGAAGCGAACTCATTGTCTCATTATCATGTATACAGTTACACCTAATGAGCTTGTATTTGTAAAAGTCAAAGAACTAAAAACCTGATCTTATCCTTATATATGGTAATGAATGAAAACATGGGTTTACTTAGGGAAGCTGCTAATGATGTTGAAAATAATTGTTAGTTGTCTAAAGAGACCCCTAACCTTGCTTTTAGTTTAGTACAAGGGACTTGCTATTACAATTTGTTTATCTCATTATATTGTTGTTGTCGCTTGCTTGTCTTCGTAAAACTCGATGAATATATTGTCAGATCTTACTTCCTGTTAAAGGGTTACAATGTTTAATATGGAACATGTTTGTTTTGCATTCTCTCATATATTAGTTTGTTCATTTTTCGTATTTATTTAGAAGATGAAACCAAACATGCTAACAATATATGCTTAACTGATCTATGAGGAATTTGTACTAATCTTCACAACTTTGCACTTTTTATCCTCCTTGAATTTTTCTTTGATTGTTGGTTGTGTTTCTGGCATCGGTTCTATAATGATTCAGTAGTTTTCATGGATGAATTTTGTTGTAGATCATGCTTTGTTTCGTCTTCTGGTTGGGATTGTAATAGGGTTTTTCCCATTTAAAGCCATTGATTCAACAAATAGGTTTCTTTAAAACCTCATGCTTTTCTCAATCACTGCGCTAATAGCAACTGGTTTATCAGTAGGAAGAACAAAACTGTTGAGTTCTTTTGGTTATTCATCTTGGGTCCTCTCTGCAATCTTACCTGCAATACCTGTTACCGTTCTTACATTAGGATTCCATTTATAACCCATTTTGTATCTTGTGCTTGAGATATGTCAAGGTCGTGAATTAATGAACTAGTTACATTTATACCATTGTGTTGATGTTGGACAGAGGCATGTAAAGATATTGACATCATATTGGTTAGGATACCACCTTTATAGATCACTTTCCTCTCATGTGCATGGCATGGTTATTGTTTTTATAAGCATTTTCTTGAGCATTGTGACCTTCCCACATTAATCAGCTAATGGCTTTTGCTGTGCAGGTACACGATTATGAAGTAGGAATAAGTTCTTCATCATCATCGGAGTTTATAATTTTGTTGTTTAATCATTAGTTTTTTAGTTCATCGTTTTGTAATCGAATCCTAGAACTACAGATTACACTGGTTAGAACTACAAATTTTAATCCTTTGTGTAATTTGAAACCAATGAATCAATGAATGTTAAATTGAATGATTATTTGTGTGCAAGTTTAATTTGATTCTCAATTTTATTTGATTTGAATTTGGTTTTCATTTGACATTTGAATTCTAATTTGAGTTTTATTTGATTCTCATTTGAATTCTAATTTGAGTTTCATTTGAATATGGTTTTCATTTGAATTTCATTTCTGTTTGATTTCATATTTAGTCAGATTCAGTCAGGCCAGACATCCAATCTGATTTTTTTTTATATATTAATATTTATATTTTTTAATGATTAAAGACAGTCATAAAGTATTGACCATTAAAATCGGTCGTTGATATAAGATTTTCAACGACCCCCAGAGACACGTCATAGATGAAAAAGGACACTCAAACAGCGACCCTTTCTTTGACCGACAAAGCAAGTCATAGATACGAGTTAAATGACTTGCTTTGGCAGTCGCAAACTGCTGATTTCCACTAGCGATGTTTTAAAATAATAATAACACTTTAAATAAGATTGGGTTACCTTATCAACGAAGCCATTTGCTCTTTATTTTCTTATTCAACATCAATTCGATTTAACCTATCTTGGAGAACTTACTGCGATTTTAATTTGGATTTCATCGCTGCTTCAACTTGAGGATTAGGTTTATGTCGGGGAGCCATAATTGTAACAGACATTAATCGCCGAAGAAATTTTGAAGCGACGATTAATCGACAATGAAATCGTTTTAAAGATGATGGGGTTTTTGTTTCTTCTTTTACTGAAACCTAGTCCAGCCGACGCAGAGAGAAGAGAAGAACAAAGAGAATGAATTTTGTTTTTGGTTTTTATTTAGTTTGAAGGATAACATAGTAATTTTCATAAGTTTTAATTAGTATAAAGTGTAACTTAAAAAAAATTCACCCAAAGAAAAACACTCTTAAAAGGATTTTAACGATGGAAAAAGTAATTCATATCCAATTAACTCTCACATCCACCGATTGTGGGTTCTTTGGTAAACATGCCACAATTTAATCAATATTTGTTAAATGCATGTATCGTTGATCAAGACTATTTTTATATTGTTATGGTCGTTACAACATTGCGTATGAATATCTATTTAATGTCACTTTAAGGCCTAAAAATAACCGACCGCAGTTACCACCCATTATTATGGTTAGTAGAAATTGACGTTTAATCCCATTTTTAATGGGCTTTGGACGCTCTAGTCCTTCCATCCAAAGCCTAGTACTGGGAGGTCCTAATTTTCCAAATCTAGAACGAGTTGGTCCAAATGTTAATGATTCAGTCCAAATTGTATTTCTTCGCTGACTAAAATAACCCCACTCACAGAAATGTATCTTGATTCTATATGATAAGAATCAGTTTTCATTTCATCTATTAGATTTCAGGTTAGTATTTCAACTTTGATTACTCTTTATTCATTTATTTCTCATTAGATTTTGTATGCCATTAGATTTCTTAACGATTATGGATGTTTGATTTGTGATTAGAAATGATAATGATCAAATATTTTATCATATCTCTCTACTTGTCGTCTCTAACGATCTGTTGCGGAAAAATCTTAGTTTGATTTTCTTATTCTAGATCTTATTTTTAGGGGCTAGATGGCGGAAGAGGAGGAAAAATAAAGACGGTTTAGTAATGGAAGAAGCTGAAACTTTTGTAGCAGGATCTCAAAAGACGGAAAAGCTTATTAAGGGAATTCTTGAAAAAATTGAGCGATTGACTCAACAGGTAGTAGTAATCCTCTTTTTTCGCTTGTTTGTTCATATAGTTATGCCCTAATTTTTTGTTATTTATAAGTTTTTAAGTCATTTCCGTTCATAGGTTTTATAGATGCTTGAAGCAGAAAAGGATACTTTTCAATGATCTTGGTAATGAATTTGAAGAAACTCAAATACTTAAGAGAGAGCTCTTTTACTGGTTTTGAATTTTGAGATTCCTTTTCAAATGATAATTTTGATATAGAGAATTTATAAGGAACAAATAGAGAAATGACATGATAAGATTAAGGAATGGGTCACCAATGAATGCATGGAGAAGCAAATACTAGTCTTCATATAACTTCTCTCTGTTCCACAATATTCCGATTTGATCCTCTTGATAAGGTAGTAGTAGCAACATTTAATGATTGCATTCAATGAGGAAATTTAGCATTTGATTATCGATATAACAACCGGGTGAAATTTTATACCTCATATTCTCCCATTTGCCATTGAATGGTATTTATTGTCACCCATTGATTCTATCTCGGATTGGGTCTGCAACTTTAATTTCGCATTTTATACCTTATGTTCTCCCATTTGTCATTGAATTGCATGTTTCTTAACAGGTGTCGTAGTGACACAGAACTTTGAAAAGTGATGTAGAACAGTAAAAAATTTAAAGAATGGTAAAGATGATTATATGATAGTTTTTAGTACTGGAAGTGATAATGATCAACTTTCCTTTCATTTTGAATATACACCTTTCAAGTGGTTGGATTTCTTTTTAGTTTGGTGCTGATTACTCACTATTTTTTGATAAATATAGTCATGAGTACTAGAATATCAAAACATATTCTTAAACAAATGAGTCGTGAACTGTTGTTTAATAATGGTGTTGAGTGACATTGTATGCTTCTGTTCTCCCATTTAGAAGCAATTATCATTTTTTTTTTGCAAGTTTATAATTTGTATATGGTTGTGTATGCTTGTTTCCTTTTTCCCTGTTTTTCATTTTCTCAAATTATATAGCGGTTTAACATCAGCAATCACCTTTTGTTATCGAGTTGTTAATGCGGACACAGTTGTGCACTATTCATTCTTGACGTGTACATAATTGTACACCTATCATTTCCAGAAAACTTCAGTTATAGGGGTAGCTAATGATTCTCTACATCGCCATAGAAAGGAGTTTGGGTATTATCCCTATATAATCTGTTTAGTATTGAATGATCTTATATAGACTGATTTGATGGTATTCAACATGCATGGAAATAAAAAATAATTTCATGGCTTACTAAACTTAACTAAACTCTAAATATCCAAAACTTAACAAGAATATTAATATCCTCCTCTCTATTTAGGATGGAAAAGATATGCAAAAACCATAAGAATGGAAACAAACTTAGCCACTGAGTTGTGCTAAGGATTGTCCCATATCATGTTCAATCAGTAACTTTTTTATTTAAATATTTTGAAGAACTCAACCATTCTGTAATCCAGTTATGGAAGACCATTGACTATCTCAGTCGTCCAGTTACGGGCGACTACAAGAGGCAACAGTTGGCCAAATTTGAATGCCTAACTTCCCTATACATTCCGACTTCTTTTGTGGTCGGTCCACATCTATCAATTTTTTTTTGGCTTGTACAGTTGTCTGTCAGTGAACGTGCCTCATTGTTGCTTTTACCCAAATAATTCAACACAAAATTGGTTAAAAAGACCAAAATCAATAAATTCTGGGCGAAAAAGACATCTAGATTTTGATACTGTTTAAATGGACAAAAATACAAAAATAGCCAGGATGTAAACAGTTTCATGCTACCCATTTTCAAATATTTTTTTTTTTTTAATTTACATCAGGATGCATCCAGTTTCATCCTTGCTATTTTTTTAAGTTTAAGTCAGGATAAATCTAGTTTCATCTTTGCTATTTTTTTTTTGTCCATTTCAACCATATTAATTTTTACTTGTCCATTTGAACCAGGTTTTAAAAATATTTGGACAAATGACCCATTTTCCGAATAATCAATTCGACAATGATATAATATAACATTGAAAAACCAAAATCCACAAAACATACCCAAAAATTGTTTGAAATATATCCAGTCGGGCGAGTCGGCTACATATAACCGATATCATGCTGATGTAGTCGTCTAGATACAGAACGTCTGACTGTCCACCACTCTTACTTGTCGACTGGACTTTGATAGTACTTAGGATAATTGGGGATGGGGATAGGGAAAATAGGGATGGAAAATATGGAAAACCAAGATCTTATAAGAAAAACAAAATTCCCCCAAGAATGAATAAGACTTGGCCTATGAAAGTGAAACGTTTGGAATCTTGTTCCCCGAATGATTTAGGGTCCTATCAACATCACAAGACATAAATGGAATTCATGTTCGACAAAGATACCACTAATTACAAACTTACACCTTTCCAAACATTTTTCTCATAATAATTTTCCAAGATATATAAGAACATTAGGCGAGCTACTGCGAAGAAACGGTCAAGTCCCCCTGCTCTAACCCCAAAATCTGCTTCTTTGGTTTCATGCTTGCTTTGATTTCAAGGTAGAAGTAAGAAATGAAACCCCAGAGCGAGAGGAATAACGCGATTCCCTTTTCAGCTTTGAAGGTCTCGTGATAGAATATGACTGCTAAGATCTCAATAACTGGTAGTACAACAGCACTTATAACACCAGCAAGCAAAGATGTAGAACAAAAGATAACTCCTATTGTTCCCAAGAAGCACAGCTGCCAAGTTATCGAACTAGCTACAAGTACCACGTAATACTTTGTCTCCCCAAGATTGTACTCTTTTCCTTCTCTTTGAATCACCTACCAAGTAACAAATTCAAGTGCAGTACATCAGCAACTGACACCAGATTCTAATGTTAAGAAACATACAAATGCTAGTTCTGTCCAAAATAATGCCGCATGCATGCATGTACGCACCATGCTTGGTCACACAAAATGAAACCCAAGATCACATAGAGCAGGCCTCAGTTAAATAATCAAAATAACGACTCTCAAAGAAGGTGTTTGTTTTTGTTGATTCAGCTGCATTCTACACAAGATTAAAACATGAAATTATTCTTTTTGGAAATGAATGAGGTGGGCCTAGTAAGATTTTGAGCAGATGTAACCGACTCGGGGTAAGTCAAGCCCCAATCAGATCCAAATCCAAAATCTTTCTCAGTAGCAAGTACCGGATCGACTAGAGAATTTCTCCTAAGTTTCAGATGTCAAGCGCAAAATCAACGGAAAACAAACTATTCCATTTACGGTTATCCAAATGTGCAAGTAATCATACATGCCCTAGAAAGCTAGTTTGAATTTAGTTGGTATCTCTTACTTACGCGTCCAACTTACAAAAAGTAAAGGTTGCCTGCCGCTACTGATTAAAATAGGTTAAAGTTAGAGCACTAAGAATTGGGATTGTTGGTGGACCTATGTCAGGATGGGACTAGACAGGAATCATTTTTGATGATAATGATGATCTTTGTGTATGTACCTGATATGAATTGTTGACAGCCGGTCTCATAATAAGGTCTACCATACACAAATGATTTGAACTTCAACAGTAATAGATCATTAGGTATGTGAGGCTGGATTTCATATCTAAAACAGCAACAAGCATAGTACATCCTATAACCGTATCCTATTATCATTTAGCATCCTCAACTTATATGTTAAACGACAATTAACAAGAAGTTCATATATGCATATTTTGTGATTAATTAAGGTTCAAGCGAGCAACAAACTGTTCAAAAGTTCAAAAGATTTGGTACCTTGAAGTCATTGTTGACAAGCATCCCGACCGTGCAGAGAAGAGTTGCAAAAACAGACATCACAATCTGCAGCTCGATCACCAAACTGTATGTTATGGTTTGTTTTGATTTCTTGTACATCAACTCGACCAGCGGTAGCAATAATCCGCCAATCACAGATGCTCCGATTGTCATAACGAAACCCAAATAGTAATCTCTGTTCGACTCATGTACGGGTCTATCACCGTTGGAATGAAGACCTAGAACTACAGCTCCAACTGTTAATAAAACAACTGCATTTACCGAGTATGAGGTGAATTTTTGCTTAACCATAAAAAGAGCGAATCCAGCCGTAAAGGCCAGATGCGTAGACATTATCAGGGCAGAAGTTGAGACGGGCAGAAGAGAAACCCCATAAGTATACAAGTAATCGACCAAGCCAATTAAGAGTCCGATGAAAGCACTAGCCATGAAGAGAAATGGTGTGATCATGAAGAATTTACTCGGTTTTTCGTCTTGGCCGTTTTTGAATCTGCGGCGTTTGAGGAAGTAAGAAAGTGAAAGGGGAAGAAATAAAATCGGCCACCCTGCAGTTTCTAGCCAACTTGGTAACCATAGTCGCTTACCGCCATGAATGAAGTAGAGACGGAGTAGAAGCGGGCCAGCAGCGCTGCTAACAGCTAACAAGATACAGTTGAACAGCAGAAGGTATTTTTCCATGAATGAATTAAGAAGCTAGCTAGCTGGTACACAGTACTTACTCAAAGGTTTACATTAAATAGATGTAGGAGGTTTCTTAAAAGTACCTGATTAGGATAAGTAGTGGTATGAGTGGAGTTAGTTGAGATCCAAGACTCCACTGTAACACTGTTTGAAGAAATGCTGATAAAAGCAAATGAAATGACTTGTCGTGTTAACTTTGATTATTTCTCTAATTGGTTGAATTAGTGATGTTGGTTTGCCTTGATTTTTTGTTACCACTACGAAAATACAAATACAGAACCGTCTTGAAACTCCCTTGTCATTAATTCTTTAGAGGGCAAAGTGCTAAGTTAAACTCCTTTAATTATAGAAACAAATTAATGCAACAAACACTAAACTCTTTATAGCTACGTACAAGGCCGGCCTAAGGCCGGCTTAGGCGTAACTTTTCTTCTTTTCTCTTTTCAAGCCTTCTATGGCATTAATTAATTAGTTTAGAGCGCATATGAATGTCCTTAAAAATGCAGTACAAATACTTGAGCTTATATTTACACTCGTCAACCAACCACTGCACTCTTTGAGATCTTCTTCTTCCTAATATACCAAAACGGTGCACGTGGAGATGAATGGATTTCGCTGAGTTGCCCGCAATTCCATACTGAGAAGAAATTCAAAAGAGATGTATTTGATCTAAAGCAAGGGAGGTTTTTTCTTCGTTTCCTTGGCTGAGTTACCCGCAAAATTTTTGTTAGAGGGAGAGCAAATAGCGATCCGAGGAGAGCGAAAATCGTAGTCGACTCGCTAACTAGGCCTATTAATATCGTAAAACTCAACTCGGACCAGAATACCCTTCACATGTTCCTTTCACATGCTCCCAATACAACACCAACTAGCCCACAAGTTTAGAAATCCCTTCACGTGACAATCCCATCCAACTTCTTCTTCTACCTTCGACCCCTCGAAAACTAACCACTGCCTCCTTCCCATGAAAATTATTTGATCCATCTCTTCGAATAAATAACTCGCATTAAAGTATTTTCCATAACAAATAATTCAATAATCTAGACTGTATTATCTTCTTTTGTGGTCTTTGATACCTAGATGATGATCATCACATATAATACTTTTATAATCCAAGATCATCACAGTTAATAAAAATTGTTGTTATGTTAATAATTGAATTTATGGGGATGACGACCATAATAAGAATCAAAAACGAATGTTTTTTCCATGAGAATAGTGATCGATTTCTATAAGATGATGTCAAAGAACAATCATTCATTCCGGCCCTGATTTGTGAGTAGTTCATAGAGATATGATCACGATATTTCATCGCAACAAATTTTATTTTTTTTTATGCCTAAATTAGGTTGCCCAATGTGTTTAGGTTGTGAGCACGTAAAGGGAACATGCGGAGGGTATCCTGGTGCGAGTCAATTTTCTATATACTAAACGACCTAGTTAGCGAGTCGACTACGATTTTCGCTCTTCTCGGATCGCTTTTTGCTCTCCCTCTAACAAAAATCTACCCGCAATCCCATACTGAGAAGAAATTCAAAACAGGTGTAGTTGCGAGTAATCTCACAACCGCACACCCTTGGTATAATCTCAAAATCAATCTAAGAAATCATCGTAAAAATCTCAAGAACTTGTATTAAATCTTTCATTTAAATATAAAGTAATATGAAAATCCTAATTTGGGAAGTAAATAACCTTTCTCTCTCCTTAATATCTTGTCTAACACTCTAAAAAGATCCTCCTCCTCCTTTACAAAGATGCTCGGCTTCTTATATAGGAGTTTACATAGTGGAGGACAGCTAATAAAGCCCCTTATTTCGGATCTGACGTGCGTTAAAGTCGCATTAGTGTAATAACATTGCCGCACAGTTTCTTCGATGCCGCATAGATCTTCACACTTTACTGATGATTACGTGACGTCATCTGGTTCGTCATTCTAAATATGTCATATGCGATCGTGTTCGCTTAGTGTTTCTTGAGCTACTTCGCATACAATATGAGTGTGCAGTATTTTGTACCCACATTTTGCCTCTTCTCATATCGCTCTTTTGGTAGAGAGTGCGGTATGAGAAAACTCTAGTCCATTTTTCCTAGGCCTGCACAGGAAACCGTCCGGACCGAGCAACCGGGCCGAAACCGCTTGAACCAGAGCCGAACCGAGTTGTACCGAACATCCAACGGCCGGTGTCGGTATTGAAAATCATAACCGTTGAATTCTCGTCTCGGTGCACGGTAGCATTGGAATAGCCGGCCGAGCCGAGCCAAAAAACACCGAATCAATGTTAACCATAGATCTAAACATATAATCAAATCCTGTCCGTCCACTATATATATATATACTTAATAACCCTAGATAATCTTACAAAAACTCTCATTCTCCACTCGAACTTTCTTCTTCCCTATATTAAGACTTAAAACCCTTTTTCTAAAACCCTAAATACAACCACCAACACCACAGTTACCATCTTCTTCTTCTTCGCTACTTCTTCTTCCTTCTCTTCCTTCTGATTCTATAACAACGGTACCTGCAACACCACTATCAGTGGCATAGATACACTACCAGATCTACCAGCACCAATAATACCACTTGCTACCACCATTACCAACACCACCATGACTGGTTAAAGGTGGAAGATTTATCTAGTTTTTATTGTTTTAATATTAAATTAGAATTTTAGGATTGTTAATATAATTGGTTTTCTTAAATAGAGTTAAAAGAAGCTAATCTCTTTAAGCAATTGTTTTTCCCTCTTTCTGTATATCTCAATTTAAGTTTGTAACACTAGCCTCTGAATCTGAACTCATGTAATTGTTAAATTATTTTATTTCAATTTCAGCACAACTGAAAACCTAGATTTGTTTTTGCTTAATTTTTTGATGTTTATAGTAATTGTTGAATTAATGTTGTTGATGAGTAACCTGTATGATTATTATGAACATAAATTGTTAAGTTTTTTGAAATGAATTAAATAATTTTGACTGTATAAAGTGAATGAATAAGTTGTCGTAAAGAATCGGCAAAAACCGCTGGAATAACCGAGACCGGACGATCCGACTTGGCCCGGTTTAAAACCGAAGGGTGGTCGGCTCGGTGCCGGTTTCAAATTTCAAAACCGACCTATAGTCGGCTCGGTGGACGGTTTTTCCCAAAAACCGGGACGACCGACCGATGTGCAGGCCTAATTTTTCCGCACCAGATCATTTTTTGGTATTTTTCTCAACCGACATGTTTTCGTGATTTAAGCTTAACCGTCTACATGTATTGACTTTTTCCCTTTTAACTGGCACGTCTTGACTTGACCGGTTACCTTTCTTGCCTATTTAACGCACTGACGAGTGAGGAAGGATAATTTTCTCTTTCTTTTATTTGAACTTTCTTGCAAAATTTCGATTTCATCTTCTCTGCAAGTTTTTACGTCTTCATCTTCTAGAGATCTTCCCTTTTTAAAGATTCTTCAGGTGTTATTCTTCTCTGATTTCATGGATTCTCATTCAAGGTTAGTGTATTCTGTTACCACCGTTGTTTGACTTTTCTCTCCTTTGAATTTCAACTGCCATTGTTGATTTGCTGCTGTTCTTCTAATTCCCATACTGGCTTTTGTTTTTGTCACAGCAAAAGTTTTTCCTCTGGTAATATTAAGATTATGATCCCAAACCCTAAATCTTCTTCGAGTTTCAAAGATGATGATTCTCGCAAGAGGAAGCCTTCGCATAACAAAGCAGTAAGAAATACCCTTTTTTTCTTTTAAACAATATTGTTGCCTCTTTATCTTATCTGCGTTGTTCTTCGCAGGATACTGAGAGCGAGATTGATGGTGAGAAGAAGAAGAAAATTAAGAAAGTTTGCAAGGCCCCCTCTATCAATACTAGTCTTGTAATGCCAGATTTCATCTATAAGAATAATGGCACTGATATTTCTCATATCGTGAATGTCGACGCTTCCTCTCAAGGCTTTGTTGCCTCAGTTCCTTTGGATATTTATGCGTCTCCGAAGATTTCTGCACCCTAGGATGCTTCCTTATCTGATCATGCATTAAAGGAAATCTCCGCTTCTGAGGAATCGGTTTTGGCAGACCGGGCGGTTATCTTCTCTTCAACGAATGTGACCGCACCAGTGGTGGATAAGACCGTTTCTACCTTTGTGAATATTCCCATGTCAGCGAATATTTTCGCATCAGCATAAGACACACCCGCACCCACTTCTCAAGATATCATTCCTTCTATGATTGTGTTAATGGTGGTTTTTATCTTAGGGTTAAAATTGTAAAACCCTAGTCGTGCAAACGACGTCACATAACTTGACTAATAATGTCTCCACCAAGCGTATTTATTGAACCCTTTAATTTGACTGCGAGAAAATTACCAGGGTCCCTTTTTTTTAATTCTAATTAGGGTTTCGGTAGGCCAAAACCCTAATTTCCACGCCACACGTGCCAATGGCAAACCGTGCCAGCCACACGTCTGCGCCAAAGGCATGCCAACCATGCTAGACGCACCCCTATGCCGATGGCAAACCATGCCATCCACACCTACCGCGCCAAGGCATGCCGACCATGCTAGCCGCACCCCATGTGCCATGGAAAGCCGTGCCAGCTACATCTTCATGCTAGAGCACACCAAGCATGCTTGTCGTCCCAAAACGCCATGCACAACGCTAGCTGCCAAAACAAAGGCCTGCAACAATCAACGGTCATCTTTCAATCACAGAGCAAATCCTAGACGTCTAAGGTTACCAGACAACACATGGTAACCTTTGACCCAAAAACCTAGCTTGGTCACGCCAAACCCTCGGCCCCACATGCCAAGCCAAAACCGCACCTTACCTTGGCCCTATCCATGCTAGCCGCACCATGATCCCATGGCATGCCAAACCCCTTGGCCCCTTCATGCCAAGCCAAACCATTCATGCCAAACCCTTGGCCCCATATGCCAAGCCAAACTGCACCTTGTCCCTAGCCATGATAGCCCCACCATCCGCCCATGGCATGCCAAACACTTGGCCCCGCCATGCCAAGCCAAACCAATCACGCCAAACCCTTGGCCCCACATGCCAAGCCAAACCGCACCTTGCCTTGGCCTTAGCCATGCTAGCCGCACATTCGCCCATGGCATGCCCTTGGCCCCGCCATATCAAGCCAAACCATTCACGCCAAACCCTTGGCCCCACATGCCAAGCCAAACCGCACCTTGCCTTGGCCCTATCCATGCTAGCCGCACAATGTGCCCATGGCATGCCAAACCCTTGGCCCCTCCATTCTAAGACAAACCATTCACGCCAAACCCTTGGCCCCACATGCCAAGACAAACTGCACCTTGCCTTGGCCCTAGCCATGATAGCCGCACCATGATCCCATGGCATGCCCTTGGCCCCTCCATGCCAAGCCAAACAATTCATGCCAAACCCTTGGCCCAACCATGCCAAGCTAAACAGCACCTTGCCTTGGGCCTAGCCATGCTAGCCGCGCCATGTGCCAACGGCAAGCCAAACACTTGGCCCTACCATGACAAGCCAAAACATTCACGCCAAACCCTTGGCCCCACATGCCCAGCCAAAACGCACCTTGGCCCTAGCCATGATAGCCCCACCATGAGCCCATGGCATACCAAACCCTTGGCCCCGCCATGCCAAGCCAAACCATTCACGCCAAACCCTTGGCCCCACATGCCAAGCCAAGTCGCACCTTGCCTTGGCCTTAGACATACTAGCCGCAGCATGCGCACATGACATTCCCTTGGCCCTTCCAAGCCAAACCATTCATGCCAAACCCTTGACCCCACATGCCAAGCCAAACGCACCTTGCCTTGACCCTAGCCATGCTAGCCGCACCATGCACCCATGGCATGCCAAACCCTTAGCCCCGCCATGCCAAGCCAAACCATTCACGCCAAACCCTTGGCCCCACATGCCAAGCCAAACTGCACCTTGCCTTGTCCCTATCCATGCTAGCCACACCATGCGCTCATGGGAAGCCCTTGGCCCCGTCATGCTAAGCCCAACCATTCACTCCAAACCCTTGGCCCCACATGCAAGGCCAAACCGCACCTTGCCTTGGCCCTAGCCATGCTAGCCGCACCATGCGCCTATGGCATGCCAAGCCCTTGGCCCCGCCATGCCAAGCAAAACCATTCATGCCAAACCCTTGGCCCAACCATGCCAAGCCAAACCACACCTTGCCTTGGCCCTAGCCATGCTAGCCGCACCTTGTGCCAACGACATTCCAAACACTTGGCCCCACCATGCCAAGCCAAACCGCACCATGCCAAACGCACCTAGTCACGCCACCATGCTGGCCTTCCCTACGCGGCTATCAAAACGAAGGCGTGCGACAATCAACGGTCCCCTTTCAATCTCATGAGCAAATCCTAGCCATCCAAGGTTACCAGACAACGCATGGTAACCTTTGGCCAAAAACCTAAGTTTGGCCACGCCAAACCATGCCATGCCAACCTAACCGCGCCACCATGCTGGCCTCCCCTATGCGGCTACCAAAACGAAGGCGTGCGACAATCAACGGTCCACCTTCAATCCCATGAGCAAATCCTAGCCATCCAAGGTTACCAGACAATGCATGGTAATCTTTGGAACGCAAACCTAAGTTTGGCCACGCCAAACCATGCCATGCCAACGGCATGCCAACCTAGCCGCACCACCATGCTGGCCTTCCCTACGGGGCTACCAAAACGAAGACGTGCAACAATCAACGGTCGCCCTTCAATCCTAGGAGCAAATCCTAGCCGTCCAAGGTTACCAGACAACACATGGTAACCTTTGACCCAAAACCCTAGTTTGGTTACGCCAACCTAGCCGCACCACCATGCCATGCCAATGGAATGCCAACCTAGCTACGCCACCATGCTGGCCTTCCCTATGCGTCCACCAACAAATGAAAGCGTGCGACGATCAACGGCTACCTTTTCTCTTGAGATGCAAAATCTCGACCGCCAAAGGTCACCAAGCTAGCAAGTCTCCCAAGCTCGACTTGCCAGGCAACAACAATATACTACATGTTTTCCACAAAAAACATTCGAGACATCAACACATATCACAAACTGGGGGATCCTCTTTGGGTATTGGTTTGGCGGTTTACAGCGTGCGGCATACACTACGCCCGTCATAAGGAAGTGTCATAAGGATGAGGCGATTAGTAAATACAGGGATTTAATGGTGAAACACTCTTTTATGGGACATCAATTCCATGCGTTAATGGTTTTATGGGACATCAATTACATGCGTTAACGGTTTTATGGAACATCAATTCCATGCGTTAACTGTTACCACCTCCTCCCATTTACTCACCCATTTTTCCATTCCTTAATGAGACCAGAGTACGTTTCACATCGACTTGTATAAATACGTCTTACCTATTTCCACCGAACAACGGGTTCACTCAAGAGCATACACCACTCAGAAAATGTTTGCTATCTTTCCCATCTGTTAGCTTCCCACTTTCTGATACAGATCGTAACACAACTACTCTTCCAGAATCAACTATTCTAGTCTCATCACTTTCCTTGCTTCCCTCCCCAAAACCAACCCATTCTCCTCCACTTTGTGACCGAAGCAAGTCTGGAACGGCCATTTCTTGGTTTAGGCCGCACTTGTACAGATTGATCTCTCGAATCTAAAATACTCTCTTGCAGTACATCGTTTAGAGTTTAAATTCGTTTCTCAACCACACACCCGAAATTACCGAAATCATAAAAAACCATTTTCACCCACAAATAATTGGCAACCATAGTGGGAGATTGATATTTTGGTTACAATGTCAATCTTCGACCATCGATATCATGCTTCGACCCATACATCAAGATGGTAGAAGCAGGAGATCCGCTCATGGATCGATGACTCAGTTACCAGACGACCCGATTATCAGTCATGACACGACAAGGGATGACTAGGGACTTCCAAGAGGGTAGAAACAAACAATCCGCCCGATAATCAATGACTCGGTTATCAGATAACTTAGTAATGACTGGGGACTTTCCACAATCACGGCGGTGCTTCCCATAAAACTCGGTTTTACACCCGGAAGGTTTCCTTTTCATCAGGACACCTAAAAAACCAAGTAAGTCCTACTTAGACAAGATACATGGTTTGCTTTTTTCGAGTTTTCACGGGAATGATAAAACCAATATCCATGTTATGTTTCATCCCATGTCATCTACCAAACGCACAGTTCCATGATTTTCCTGGGATGCCTGCAACACTTTCAATCATAACCAAAAATAGCCTCATCCTAAAACGGTTCATACCGAATAATAATCCAAAACCCTCATAGCTAACTGTTTGTACCCCTAATATTCTTCACAAATAAATGGGCTAACTTAGGCCTCCAAAACCCTTACTAGTGGCTAAGGAGTGTTCATTGGGCCTAAGGTGCCTAAGGTGCTTCCCAAAGTTTACCCAAGTATGGCTAACTAGGCCTAACAAACACCCCATGTACAAGCCCATGGGCTAGAAAGTTTCACAACAAAGCTTTCCACTTAACCCTTGACACGTCATCAGAGGTGACACGTCACCAGCGCGACACGTCAGCGAAACAGGTGCCACGTCAGCATTGAGATGATGGCAAAGGTGCCACGTCAACAGGGGGAGATGACGTGGCAGACGCCACGTCAGCAGATAAGATGACGTGGCAGGTGCCACGTCAGCACCGAGCAGCCCCATACGTTGCCACGTCAGCATATATGATGACGTGGCAACTGGCACGTCAGCAAACAGAAGTGTCACGTCAGCAGACGAGCTGACGTGGCAGCCGACGCGTCGACAACCAGTGGTGCCACGTCAGCATGCGAGGTGACGTGGCAGGTTCCACGTCAGCGTAGGTGATGACGTGTCAGTTGACGCGTCAACAGGATTGATGACGTGGCAATGACACGTCAGCACTACAGGCCACGTCCACCGGCACAAGCCGCAGCCCAAACAAAGGAAGGGTATCAAGCGCGATTAATCGCCGATTAATTGTCGATTAATCGGCGATTAATCGCTAATTAATCGGCATTGTTTGTTTTTGATTTTTTTTATGTTTCGGTGGAACCCATTGCGGCATAATTCCGTAGCCCTCGGATGATTCCGCCCCATTCTGCTTGCCTAACGGATTCCTGCGCCCCACTGTGAACTTTGCTTCTACAACATTCCAGCAACCATGCAAGGGTCAGTTACACAAGAGCCATGCAGCCATCAAAGCTGGCCAGTTATCACATGCGGCATGCAGGACCAGCCAATGCCAGTTATTGCTGGGAGGCATGCAGGGGCCAGTTATGGCAATCAATGTCTGCCATAAAATCACAAAAATTAAACTGAAATTGGCACATATAAATGGGGAGTTTCACAACCAAAAAGGTAAGCAATCTTCTAGCCAAAAATCTCCTGTGAAAAATCCAAAAGATCGACTTTAGCATCGGAGGGTTTTTGCGGTACCCCCTTCCTCCATCATTCAATCGAAGATCCACCACGAATCAATTGTCAAGAAAATCACCATTCATACAAAATTTTTGTGTTTGGGGTAGGAGTATTTTTACCTTACAAACAGTGGCGCCCGACTAAGGGTTTCGAGAAAAGATTATCGAGTTTTACCAAATCGAGTTATGGCAATAGTTCGCGAGACCGCACGAAGGTCTGATTCTAACAGCAATTCCCAACCGCGCAGGAGACGCGAAATTGAGAGGAACGAAATTGAAGTTCAATCTGCACCTGCTGTACCCACTGGAAACAGACAAGGTCAAGATCATACTCATAACAGATCACTGGATCGTGGACGAGATCGAGATCGTTTTCGTGATAGTGCTCCAGATCCGAATCGGAGAAAGGAAAAACAACGTCTGGTCGATAACGAGGTTATTGACGTTGATGGGGAAAACCCAGATGTCCGTGGAAACAAAGGGTATGCGTTCGGCAGCCCATCTAGGAGGAATCGCAATCGACAGGATCTGCGAGATGTCCGCACATCGACTCCCAGTACAGAGGAAGAACAACTACTGAATCGGCTAGACGAGTTAGAGAAGGAGAACGCTCTACTGAGATTAGAACGTGAAAACCAACCTCGGCCTAGGTCTCGGTGTTTTGAATAATCGAGAGGGTCCGATCTGTTTGGCAACGCCTTGGAAGTCGGATTGAACCACAAGTCGCAGACTCTAACAGAGATGTGATCAATCTCGATCGACCAGACAGGAATCTATTGGTCACCGGAGAATTACCAAACGACCCAGGCGAGCAGGAAAACAGATAGCCGCAACTCAACAGAGCGCGGCGAACTACGTCTCATTCAAAACGCCTCGGGAATGACGAAATGAAGATCGAGACCAATATGACGAGGGTGACTTTTTAGACGATTACTATGCTCGTTCGGAGCAAGGCGGGCATGGCGAGAGAGACTACTCGCACCGAAGAAAGAAAATGAGATCGGATAATCATATTCCGGAGGACTCGGGATTATGAGCAGGAAGGCAGTTCCTCAGATGGCGACCTAGACGCGATAACAGAAGCTCGTCTTGCCAAGATGATCGAGAAAGTAATGATGAAAAAACAATCCCGAGAAGAAAAGATGGAAAGGCTACATCGAGCAGCAGGAGCTCCTTTCAAACAGAATATCGTAGAATTCGGGCCACCAATGAACTTTTTAGTTCCAAAATTACCGGAATTCGATGAAAACCTGATGATCCGACCAAAGACGTTTTACACTACGAGACCTGCCATGTCCTTGTGGCGATCAACATGAGTTGATGTGTAAAATGTTTCCGCAATCCTGACGAGGAGGAGCTATAACGTGGTTCAACCAACTTCCCAAAGACACGATCGATCGGGACTTACCATAAGCTGATCGATGATTTTTCTTTGTAACTATAAGTACAACAAGCGTGACCGGAAAGGATGCCATTCACCTGTTCCTTTTGGGAATTCGGAAGGAGGAAAGCATCGAACAGATTCACTAGGCGTTTCAAGCAAGAGTTAGCGGACGTGGATGGAGCCAACGACCAAGTTGTTATTGCGTCATACAAACAAGCTTACCAACATGATCGAGAGGGTGTGTATGTACGTTTCTTTGGTCAAGAGACCACCAAAAACTTTGGAAGAACTATATGATCGAGTAGAAGAGTACGCCCGAGTGGAGGACGATTCTAAAGCTCGAGAAGAAGTTCACAAATCGTCCAATCATCCAAATGATGGTAAGAGAGAAAAATCCAAGAACCGTTCGAACGACAATCATAATGATCGTGGGGATGTTGGACAGAAAAATCAAGGTGAACGCATGGAAACTGGGTATCAGAAATTTCACGATATGAAGCTGACCCCGCTGAGCATAGGTATCACAGAGCTGTACGAAAAAATACACAAAGACTTGAGCCCCCACGTCCTCGGCGGCGAAAACACGAGACAAACGTGATAGGAGCAAATATGCGCAAGTTCCATAAAGACCATGGTCACAAAATCGAAGCTGCCGCTCTTTGGATCGAGATTCAAATAATGATCGACGCCCGGGAAGCTGCAACAAGACGTAAAAAGGACTTTGGAAAAGGTCCGGACAGTTTGGCACAACCAACGTGATTAACGCACATGTGATTAACGTCAGCCACGCCAGATCCATTCAATGACCGGGCGGGCGTCGAAGACGAAACCGGGAGGAAGCTCGGGCGGTTGAAAGAATGGTACTTGACAAATCACATCGATTTTGTCAGCGGTAATGGAGCAGAAACTCGGGAACTTGGATGCACAAAGATCGAGTTCTCTGATGCAGACATGATAGGTGTATATGCTCCCCACAATGATGCTATCGTTATAACTGCTTGGATTGGCATGTTTCGTGTACACCGGATTCTAGTTGATACAGGAAGTTCAGTGAGCGTGTTGTTTTCAGGAGCTTACTCCTCTATGAATCTTCCACACGACTTGATCGAGGAGGATGAAAATCCAATTATCGGTTTCAGCGGAGAAGTTACAAAGGCGATTGGAAAAGTGAAGATACCTATCACAGTGGCTGACAAGTCCGTATTGGGCACTTTCTTGTTGTTGGATTGCCGAGCACCCTATAATGCGATTGTAGGACGAGATTGGCTGCATGAGATCGGTGCAGCCACATCATCTAATCATCAATGCTTGAAGTTTATTACCCAAGAAGGAGTCGTGAAAGTGAGAGGCGACCAGATGGCCGCCCACAAGTGTCATGAGAGTGCAATGAATGAGTACAAAAAGTCAGAAGTCAGTGGCAACCAGATCATGCGAGTCGAGCAGAAATAGCAATTACAGAACCCTCTCCCTCCGGAATCATATATGGGAGAGGACGCTGCTGAACCCCCAACAGTTGAGAAACTGATCGAGGTCCAGATTGGAGACGAGGAGCACAAAACAACGTTCGTAGGGGCAGACTCCGCCCGCACAGAACGTGATGGTTTGATTACATTGCTAAGAGCAAATGCCGATGTTTTTGCATGGAGTTTTGCTGAAATGCCAGGGATAGATCCGAACGTAGCCTGCCACAGGCTAAACATCGATGAGAATTTCCATCCTGTTCGACAGAAAATCAGGAATATGGCACAAAGCAAAAAAGATGGAGTTATCAAGAGGTCGAAAAGTCATTGGAGGCGGGATTTATCCGACCAGTACAATATCCAAGATGGCTGTCAAATGTCGTACCTGTTCCGAAGAAGAATGGTAAAATTCGTGTCTGTATCGATTTTACTGATTTGAATAAAGCTTGTCCGAGTGATCCCTACCCGCTGCCGCGGATAAGAGATTTGGTGGATGCAACCGCAGGATATGGGAGACTGTCATTCATGGACGGGTTTTCTGGCTACAACCAAATACCTTTGTTCGAGGACGATCAAGAGCATACTGCGTTCAGAATCGATGCCCAGCAGGAGTCTCATTGTTATACTGTAATGCCGTTCGGGCTAAAGAACGCAGGGGCAACCTACCAGCACTTGGTAGACCATATGTTCAAGGATCTGATTGGGAAGTCGATGGAAGTATACATCGATGATATGGTAGTGAAATCTCAGCAAAAAGAATCGCATTTTCTTGATCTGCAAAAGACGTTTGATATCTTAAGGCAATATGCTATGAAGCTCAATCCAGCAAAATGTTCATTTGGGCTATCATCAGGAAAGTTCCTTGTATACTTGATGACACATAGAGGAATCGAGGCGAATCGGAACAAATCGAGCCATCGAGAAATGCCATCCCCAAGAACGAAGAAGGAGGTCCGTGGCTAGCGGGACGATTAGCAGCTTAAAACCGTTTCATCTCACGATCGTCGGATCGATTCAAGCCATTCTTTGACGTCTTGAAAAAAGCAGTGAATTTTGGTTGGACGGATGAGTGCGAAAGGGCTTTTGATGAGATCAAGCAGTATTTGTCAACTCCCCCAGTTTTGGTGAGTCCAAAAACTGGACAACCGGTCGGAGTATATCTGGCTGCAACGGAGAACGCTGTTAGTGCAGTGCTTTTTGTTACGGATCCATATGAGAAACCTGTATACTTCGTCAGTAAATCCTTGACGGGGGCGGAAACACGGTACAAGAAAATTGAGAAGATAGCACTTGCACTTTTCCATGCATCTCGTCGCCTCAAGCCTTATTTCCAAGGAAGGCAGATCGTAGTATACTCGGAATACCCGCTGAAGAGAATCCTGGAGCGTGCTTGATGATTCCGATCGACTAGCCATATGGTCAAATTTTCCGGGGCGTATGAGATCAAGTATGAAACCGAGCATGGAGAAAGGACATGCACCGGCTGCACCGCTCGCATTTTCCTTTGGACGATATAGAAATGGTTGCCGGACGAAGAAGTGGAGTTGTTCAAACCCACTGAGCGATCCACCGATCGATCAAAGGCGAGTCTCGTAATGGAGATCGATACACCGTAACCATTATGGACTTGTATTTACGATGGGTCATCAAACGTTGGTGGTGCTTGGAGTTGGTTGCGTCATCCTTACTCCCGAAGGTTCGAGGATCGAGAAAGCGACTGTGTTGGGTTTTCAAGCATCAAACAATGAAGCTGAATATGAAGTCGCAATAATCGGTTTAAAAGTCACAAACGATTTAGATGCGAAGAACGTGAAGCCGGTCACGATTCCATGCTAGTGGTCAACCAGTTTACGGGGACCTACAAAGCCAAGGAAGAGAGAATGGCCCCGTATTTGGATCATATGAAAAAGTTAGCAAATGAGTTCGACCAATTCTCTATTGGGCGAGACCACGGTTGGAAAACGAGGCATGCGGATGCTTTGGCATATCTTTCTTCCGCAATCGAACCGATTCCACCCGTTTTGTTGTAGTAGATTTCCAAGAGTTACCTAGCATCTCCAGACACCAATTTGTTCGGCTCTCGAACACGCTAGTGGGGGCGAGATGGTAGCTACATCAACACGGGGGGATACGAGAACATCGGCAGCAATATGGATGTTGACGGTCCGGTGATGGATAATTCAAGCGCAATATGTTGAAAACATTACAGATCGGCGTCAACCATACATCCGAAGACGACAACCGGCGAACTCCCCGAAGATGAGAAACTGGGCGCAAAGGTGAGAAAGAATTCATGGAGATACTCAATGATCGAAGAGGGTCATTATACCGCAAACTCGTTGCTTTGGAGCCATTTTTGCGATGCGTATCAGCCGAGGAAGGACAAATAATACTAGCAGAGGCCCATGAGGGGATTTGTGGCAGCCATTCGGAGGCGCGAGTCTCGCACACGGGATACTTACCCGGGGGGTATTTCTCGCCGTACATGCGAAAGACGCTAAAGAATATGCGCAGAAATGTGTACCATGCCAAGAACACGCTCCAATTCCGAAAAGGCCCGCCAACGAATTACATCCGATTTTTAGTCCCCCGGGCCGTTCTCTATGTGGGGATTGGACATCGTCGGCCACTCCCCAAAGCTCCTGGAGGCGTCGATTCGTACTAACCGCTACCGATTATTTCACCAAGTGGGTCGAAGCAGTGGCACTGGTACACGTCACCAGACATGATGTGAAAAGGTTCATATGGGAGAATATCGTCTGCGCAGTTCGGAATCCCAGACGCGATAATATCGGACAATGGGAAGCGATTCGATTCGATTGGAGTGATCAAAGACTTTTGCAAGGGCCTGAATATCCGCCACAATTTCTCGTCTCCTTACTATGCTCAAAGCAACGGGCAGGCAGAAGCAACCAACCGAGTTATTATGGACAACCTCAAGAAACGGCTGGAGAAGGCGAAGGGAAAGTGGATCAAGAATTCCCCGGAGTCTTATGGTCTTATCGAACAACCCCAAGAGATCCACCGGATTTTCTCCATTCACATTGGCATATGGGACAGAGGCAGTCATACCCACCGAGGTACAACTCAAGACTACCAAAACTCGTGCTGTCAAGTCTGGAAAAAACGACAGCATACTGGCTTTGGACAAAGAGTTGTTGGAAGAACAAAGAGAAACACCTTGCAGCGGTTGGTCCGATACCAGCGAGGCAATCAAGTCAGGTTATGATCGCAAGGTCGAGAACGGTCGTTCAAACCAGGGGAATATGTCTTGAAGAAAACCCAGAGCCACAATGGAACCGAATCGTGGGAAGCTCGGGCGAACTGGGAAGGCCCATACATAGTGGATAGACCAGCATCTCGTGGATCCTACTACTTGAGGAATCTCGACGGAACTGAGGATTCGAAGCCATGGAAGCCGTGGAATTCGTTCCACTTGAAAAAGTTTTATCATTAGAGGTAGATTCAAATCCTGCTGTGCTGCACTCTTTTTCCTTTTTGATGGTTTTGTCCCACTGGGTTTTCCACTCAAAGGTTTTAACGAGGCAGCTGTGATCAAAGCAGTAGGTATTTATCTTGTTATTTCAATTCAGATATTCTAGTCCAACATTATTTCGGTATTCCATACTTTATCAATATTGTTCGTGTTAATTATAAGCTACTGCGGATGATCGAATCCGCAGTCAGCCCTAAATGACAAAACAGTACAGTTTAAGTCTACTGTCAGCAACGTCTCTGACACCTCGTGGATAGGGTGAGTGCACAGTTCGAGCATTTCTACCCTATCTCAAATTTATCCTCATCATATGGGGCAGCAACCAATGTGGCAAACATTTTCCAGGCACGTGAAAATGTACACATCCCAAAAATCTGCGCGCACCTTGAATAGCAGAATTGGCCCCCTGCGCAAGTTCAAGGTAGCAGAAAAACTCAACTTTTCATTCCATGCGCAAGCATTGAGCAGCATGACACAAAACATACTGGGGGCGAGATATATGTCACCCCAACCATTTGGGGGCAAGATGTATAACACTCCAGCACAATCAACACATCCTTGGGGACGAGTTGCGTAACACTCCGAACAACACGCTTGGGGGCGAGTTATGTAACACTCCGGAAAAATGCAAAATTAGAGGGGAACCCGAACTTCTTAACCCACAACAAGTTATGGATTAAGAGGGGGCGATGTTTGTACCCCTAATATTCTTCACAAATAAATGGGCTAACTTAGGCCTCCAAAACCCTTACTAGTGGCTAAGGAGTGTTCATTGGGCCTAAGGTGCCTAAGGTGCTTCCCAAAGTTTACCCAAGTATGGCTAACTAGGCCTAACAAACACCCCATGTACAAGCCCATGGGCTAGAAAGTTTCACAACAAAGCTTTCCACTTAACCCCTCGACACGTCATCGAGGTGACACGTCACCAGCGCGCGACACGTCGCCGTCGAAACAGGTGCCACGTCAGCATTGAGATGATGGCAAAGGTGCCACGTCAACAGGGGAGATGACGTGGCAGACGCCACGTCAGCAGATAAGATGACGTGGCAGGTGCCACGTCAGCACCGAGCAGCCCCATACGTTGCCACGTCAGCCTATATGATGACGTGGCAATCGGGCGCGTCGGCAAACGAAGTGTCACGTCGCCAGACGAAGCGACGCGGTATCGACGCGCGTCGACAACCAGTGGTGCCACGTCAGCATGCGAGGTGACGTGGCAGGTTCCACGTCAGCGTAGGTGATGACGTGTCAGTTGACGCGTCAACAGGATTGATGACGTGGCAATGCCACGTCAGCACTACAGGCCACGCCGCCGGCGCCCAAGCCGGCGGCCCAAACAGGCGAGCGGCAATCGGCGCGATTAATCGCCGATTAATCGACAATTAATCGGCGATTAATCGCTAATTAATCGGCAGTGTATGTTTTTGATTTTTTTTTATGTTTCGGTGGAACCCATTGCGGCATAATTCCGTAGCCCTCGGATGATTCCGCCCCATTCTCGCTTGCCTAACGGATTCCTCGCGCCCACCGTGAACTTTGCTTCTACAACATTCCAAAGAACTATGCAAGGGTCGATTACACAAGAGCCATGCGGCCATCAAAGCCGCCGCTTATCACATGCGGCATGCAGACCACCCCAATGCCGATTATTGCCGGGAGGCATGCGAGGGGCCGCTTATGGCAATCAATGTCCGCCATAAAATCACAAAAATTAAACTCGAAATTGGCACATATAAATGGGGAGTTTCACAACCAAAAAGGTAAGCAATCTTCTAGCCAAAAATCTCCGTGAAAAATCCAAGATCGACTTTAGCATCGGAGGGTTTTTTGCAGTACCCCCCTTCCTCCATCATTCAGTCGAAGATCCAGTCCACGAATCAATTGTCAGCAAAATCACCATTCATACAAAATTCTGTGTTTGGGGTAGGAGTATTTTTACCTTACAAACACTAACACTTGTCTATCAACCCAAAACATCCAGAAAATCAAAACCATGAACTAGGCGTTTCATTTTCCTTTCATAAAAAAACAAACCTAAAAATAAGAAGTTCGAAGAAGTAAATGCATTCAAGGAAAGTTTTTCAACAATGGCTTACTCTTCTTAGCAAGAGCCCCCTTCGTGCTTTGAAGAGACGCCCTTTTCAACTTCATCTTCCTGGACAGTTTTTCGATCTCCGCTTCCTGCTTCTTCACCATATCCGCAGAAGGACCTTCGAATGTTTCGACCAGAAACTTCTCGACCTCAGAAAAACCTTCAACGAACCAAAGAACGTTGAATTCAAAGTTTACACACATGTCACGATGGAACCTCCAGCTAGAGATTACGTCCTCATAAACAGTATGACCAGTCACGTTGAACATGTCGTCAATCGAAGACAAAGCTTCCACCACCCGCTTGCCAGACGCGCTTACCAGACGCGCATGTCAGACGCGCTTACCAGACACGCATGCCAGACGCGCTTACCAGACGCTCATTCCAGACGCGCATGCCATACGCGCTTACCAGACGCACATGCCAGACGCGCTTACCATACGCGCTTACCAGACGCGCATGCCAGACGCGCTTCCCAGACGCGCATGCCAGACGCGCTTACCACACGTTCATGCCAGGCGCACATGCCACACGCGCATGCCAGCCACAATACACACCCTGCGCTAACGGCTTGCATCCTTCTAGCGCTAACATCTTACGCCCTTCCAGCACCATCTTCTCCGCTCCACAACCACCCAAAGCAGCGCCATCCTCACCCTTCGAAACAACGCCATGGCTCTAGCACTCCGTCATCAAAACCGTGCCATCTTTGTGCGATATACTTACGATCACGAGAACCAGAGCTGCTTCCGCCACCCCAACGTTTATTCAAGCATGATAGCTCCAACCATCACTGCAGACGCTACTCCACCATCGGGGAAAGATACCGAAGAGCTCAAGAAGCCGACCTCCTTTTACCACTGTTGATTTGATGAAAAGACAGAAGGCACTTAAGCAGGACGCACGTTTATAGATGAAGAGGTTCGTGTTGCTCTTGAACGCCTAGTAGAAGGGAATCAACAATCCAATTTCATCACACGTAAAGATCGGGAACGACTTCTCCAAAATCGAGGAAAAGTTATGTGAGATTCTATATTTCTCCAAGGCGTAGCGTTGATGAGTGCTAAATAGTGCATATTTATACACCTTTTTATTGGCATTTTACTCATCTTTTGCGCTTAGAAATCAGATATTATCCCATATTCTGTGTTTTCTTTGTTTTCAAGAATAAATATTTGTATTAATTAATTTTGTGTTTTTAGGTAATAAATAAAGCTCGGAGAATTCGAAGAGCGAAGAATTGGAGTCGAGCATCTATGGAGCAGATAGCCAAAGCCCGCGCGCGAATCAGTTGCAACCCAACAAGGAAGACATGGGCTAAAGCTACCCACGACCCGGATCCGAGCCCGTCTCTTCTGAGACGTTGAGATTTCTTTCTCCCTCATCCAACGGTCGCTGCTTCCACGTGCATCGAAGATCGCTGCTCCCGTACAACACTAGATCACATCAAAACCGGCTACCTCTATCAGCCGTTCAGATCGCAGCCGCCTCATCCAACGCTCGCTCCATCAGTCTCATCGAAACTCGCTGTCCCTGCCTCACACCACAACACCCTATACCTATACCCCCATCGACAGACCCATTCCTATTTTCTTCTTCTCTTTCTTCTCCTCCATACCTCTCTGCAACTTCTTCTCCTCCCTTACCCACGACAGAGCAGAGCTCTGCTCTTCCACCACGCGACCTCCACTGACACCACAACAACAACCAACTGCTACCAGCCGCACCCCTCTCTAGATTTAGTTTTTCTCTTTCTTAGCTTCTCCAACCCTAGAAGCTAACTTAGAGAAAAACTAAAACTAGGGTTTCCATCACCACAGTCAAAGCATGGAGTTGCAGGGCGATTAGACAGAAGGGAGAACGCGGATTCAGAGTATGGGTTCGATGTGTTTTCATTTAATTTTTATTTTAATTAAATTAGGGTTAGGTATTTTGGGGGAAACTTTGCATGTATAAATAGAGGAGGGAGAACATGATTTTAGTCACGCCTGGGCTAGCCAGTGCTTCATTGTAGGTTTAATTTGTAGTTTAACACCATTTTATCATGTTTTAATTTAGTTATTAGGGTTTCAGTGAAACCCTAATTCCATACTGTGTTTCAAGCTCTGTTGATTTATCCTTGCATGCTTAATTTATAATTATGCTTTCAATTTTAGCACCCAATGCATTTCTTTCACAATGCATGCCAGGTATGCATTGTAGTCAGGGTATAAATGTATTGTGTGTGCTTTGCAAACTTAATCTTTAGACACAAAAACTAATTCTCTTGACTAATTGTGCTTCATTAGACAATTAGTACTCTAGGTTAGTATCCTCAGCTGATAATTGAAGTGTTATAAGGTGAAACATCCTAGTTAAGTGGTGGAATTGACACCCTACCCTTAACTGCCATAGGAATAAGCCATGGATGCACTGTAGTTAGGTTAATACTGAGTTGAGAGTGATTCAGCTCTTGCTCCTAATTTGAATACTAATTCCCCTGACTAGTTGTACTAAATTAGACAACTAGTACTTAGGGTTAGTACCTTAGCTGCTATTTAAGTTATCACTTGGAGAAACTCTTAGATAAGTGGTAGCCAAAGTGACAAGCTTCACTTGTCCTGATATAAGAACAAGGACTCAAACTAGTTGAGCACACATTAGAGGAGTTAGAGGTGGAATTGATAACCTTAGCAACCCCTTTTGTCACCGTTATACCTTAGTTTAGGTTTATCTCATTACAAACTTTCAGCCGTTTCCTGACAAACCCCATTTTGTTATCACTTGTTACTTTGTCACCTTTGCATTTCAGTTGAAGAAGCCTTAGATCATATAAGAGCACACCCTCGTCTCTGTGGATCGACCCGTACTTGCCGCGTCTCCGATAGACGCCGTGCACTTGCGCTATTACCGTAGGCCATATAATTTACCCATCTTCCAGGCCTACCAAGTTTTTGGCGCCGCTGCCGGGGACTTGGCGTGTGCCCTGTGTGATTTTTTTTCTTGCTTAACTGATTCCCTCTCCCCCTGTATATACCCACCTTTATAGTTAATTTTTAACCCTGTGTTGTGTTAATTTAGTTGTTATCTGTTCATCATCGTTTTCTTGTGTCTAAACTCCCTGTACATATTCACTTACGTTTTTGCTTATAGCATTGTTTTAGCATATTAGCATATTAGTTGTAGATTAGTATAACTTTGTTAACTAGTATTGCATCTGTAACTAGTATTTCATTCTTGCATTACACTTTGAATTACATCTGAGCAAACTTATCATTGTAACCATTTCTGCATTTTCTTTGTCATTCATAAACCTCAGCCATCTGTGCATTGTAGTT
Organism: Papaver armeniacum; assembly: GCA_023531295.1. NCBI lineage: Eukaryota > Viridiplantae > Streptophyta > Magnoliopsida > Ranunculales > Papaveraceae > Papaver > Papaver armeniacum. Next base: position 121,414 of record JAJJWW010006376.1, on the reverse strand, counting down.
AATCTTGATTGCATATTTGTTTTTTTGTAATTGCATAGTTACTTTTCTGTATTCTCTGTATTTTGCATTTTAGTTCATTCCCTTGGCTATAATTTGTACCCCTATAAGAACTGAGTTTGCCTTCTGAGCAACAGGTGCTGGCTGTGCAGCTGGGCATTTGTGAGTGCAGCTGTGCATCTGTGATACCTGTGCTTGCTGTGCTTTTGAGCAAGCCCAAGGAGTGGAAGGAGCAAAAACTTGGGTTTTGAAAAGCTGCTGAGCAACTCCCCGGACTTCGTGTGCATCCTACTACCTGCTGCAGAGTGAGCAAAACCAAGAAAGGATAAGAGAGAAGATCACAAAACTCTGGGTAAACTACAATTCAAGTAAGTGAATACACCTGAGTTGTATGAGCATAAGCGTGTGAGCCAATCTGTCAACCCCAATTGCATGCTTGAACCCCCGCAAAACCCTTTTCACAACTTGTTATTTGGCCAAGTTGAGCCTTGTCAATGCTTGAAACTTGTGTGTGAACCATTACTCCTCGAACTCCAAACAAGTGTGCTGTTTAGCCTACCCTGTGAGCATAACCCCTTATGCATGCTGTGAGCTGCTCTTAAACCTGCCCTGTGCTTGTGAGAGACCTGTTGAATTGGCAACCCTTGTATGCACCAGAATCTGTGACCATGCATGCTCAACCGTGTACTAGTCCTTGATATCTCGCTGAGCTTTGTTGACTCGAGCATTAACCCGTGCAACCCCCTCCCCCTGAAGTGGGGCTTTGTTGCAACTTAGCCTAACCAAACCGAGCACATAACCGTGTGCTTGAGTCAGAACTGTGCTAGTCAGTAAACTAGTGTTAGTGTGTAACCTTGAAACCTTGTGTGAACTAGAGGTTGCAAACCTTGTTGCCATCACCTTGTGGGTGCTTTCTTTGAGCTTGAGCAAAGATCCCACATAACCCGAGCATAAGCTTTTGAGCCAAGCCTCGTTAAATAACCTCATGCACATTATTGTTTCCTTGTGCTTTGCAAAAGCCTTTGTCTTTGGCCTTTGACACAAACCCGAGTCGTGACCACCTAGCCAAGCTGTGCACACAGCCAGTGACAGAGTTGCCAACTCGCACACACAATGCACTTTGTGCCAAATGAGCTAGAACCATTGTCACTTAGTCTGAGTCCAACCACCGGCCCGGCAATTTGCCTTCAACCCACCGCTGGGCTGTCACAACAACTGGGTTGCTTAAGAAAACCCAATTGTGGGCTTGACATTCCACTAAAATTCTCACCACAAATGAAATGCTTTCAATTAAACTAAACTCACTGGCTGCGTAAAAACTCACAAACCCAACTCAATTCACTTCGGGCTTACACCAAACCGAGCCCAACTCAACCTAACTGGCTGCTCACAATCAAGCCACACTGGGCTTAAACCAAATCTGAATCCCACACAAATGGGTCAAGCAAACCTTTAACAACCAAGCCCATATTAGCTAAACTGTTGGGTCGCATCGCACAAAAATCGAGCCCACATCATTTGGGCTAGAAACCCAATTTCACTAGGTTTACCACACCCATTAAGTTTTGCAAACACTTTGGGCTGCAACCACACATAATCCCAATAAACCAAACTGAAGCCCAATCAACCAAAATCAAATCCCAATAAACCAAAACCCAACAAAACCAAATGAACCCATTTAAACCAAACAAAACCCACATAAACCAAATTAGATTGTGAGTTCAATTTAAGAGCTAAACCATGTCAGGATTTTGGTCCGCATCTGGGGATTCAAACAAATCCCTTAGAGAGCGTGCTTACGGGCACGCTTCACAGGATGAACCCCCCACATACCATAGTGACTTTAGGGAATTTTATGCGCCCTCTCAGGGCCCTGACCTCACATACCCTAATCACTATGAGCACATGTATCATCCATCACAAAGTTGAGAATGAACACTCTCCTCATACCCAACATCACTTTTAGATCAATTAGAAGTTCGACTATCTCGCTTTAGTCGCTAATCTGCCTTAAAAGGCAATCTGTCGAATCTAATTCCTCTAGGCAATATATTTATGCTTGCACCTTATGTGGTGGCTTAGACCACCCCCGATGATTACTTGTTATATTTTGCATGCTTATAGACAATCCTAGAGAAAACCATCCAATGTACGAAGTGTCTAGAAGTGACTATTGGGACCATAATCAACCTGCACACATGCATCATTCACCATAGTGGGGAGATGAACAATTTTATACTCCCCCAACTCCTAGTTTGCAATCAACAATGGATACACTCATGGAGCTAAATGCTAGGCTTGAAATGAATGCAATGCATGACCATCCATATAGCAACATGTCTGAATTTCCCTTCTCTAGTGAACCTCATCCATATGAGGAGTGCATACCCACTGTTGAAAACTCTCCTTTCATTGAACAACATAATGAATTTCTAGAATTGAATCAAAACCTTGAGCAAAGGTTTGAGAGTTTAGAACTCAAATTGAGTCAAATCTGATGCACTAAATCGGAAAGGGAGGACTTTCAAGATAAAATGTTTATCAACCATAATGAAGTCAATAGTATGCCTAGTCTTACTCGTGCAATTGATATTGCATATGAACCTGTTTTAAATGACGGGACTAGAAATACTATGATTTTTAATAAGGAAATGCATTGCTATGATGATGATGATGATGATGATGATGAATATGAAGAGCATGTGTATTTTGAAAATGTAGTAGAATTTTTAGGTTCAGAGACATTAATTGTCTCTTCTGAACCCTATGAATGATGCTTCTTCTGATATTCATGCATGTGATGTTGATATGGATCCTGTGGAATTGTCCTGTGAAAGTGAACATGATTTACCCTCTTTTGACCTTAGGAAAGTGTGTGATGGTACAAATGATTTTATACATGAAAATAATTTAGATGTACCTAACCTCTCTCCTGAGTCACAAATTGATACTCCTCCACCAAACCTAGGTGTAGTTTGTCACAAAATTGCAAAACCAACTTTTCTGAAAATGCCTAACTTAGGCCTAGAACTTTGTGCTTCCCAAGTCCTCTTGGACTATTTTGCATCAAAGTATAACACTCTTAAGGAGCCACAGCTTGGAATATGTATGTCTCCGTCAGAATTAGCAAAACTCATTTTGAGTTAGACCTTTTGCATGATGTACCTTTAAAATTGCAAGATTTTGTTCTCACAAACACACCCGTTCACAAATTTAGGTTTGGGGGAAACTCCTTCACATCTACAGTCTTACTTGCACTCTCATGTTATATTTGTGTAAGATTGTTGATGGTTGTACATATCGTCTTTTGGGTTGACCCTCAACTCTTTAGACTGTTGGTTTATGGTGCATTTTCATTGTATATATCCAGTAGGACTTGTTAAATTTTCTTTTCTTGAATCGGTTGAGTCTTCTTGTGCATATTTTGTGCTAATCCGATATGATCTCCATTGAGAATGTTGGATTCTAGCCTTGACTAATGAAGCTCCAACCTTGCTTCCGCCGACATTTCCGGTAATCTCTTCCCTTTTCTCTTTTCAGCATAGTTCTCATGGTATGTGACTGTTTAAATTTTTCCTATCTGTTAACACATTGAGGACAATGTTTGATTTAGGTTTGGGGGTGCATTTGCATTTAGAGTTTTTAGTCTTTTTAATCTTTTATTTAAAAAAAATAAAAATAAATAAATAAAAAAAAAAAATAAATAAATAAATAAATAATTCAAAACTCTTTTTGTAAAACCTCCAACTTTTAGAGATTTTAGAGTCACTAGCATGCTTTTAGCTATGTTTACATAGAGATTCTGACCGAAATAACAAAAGTTAGAAGTACCGGAGAACACAATCGGGTTTCTTAGTTGATTAGAGCGTTAAGATTTAACTATACCGGAGGGCGAATTAGGTGCTGTTTAGATATTCGGTAGTAGAATTGTGATCACCCATAGTGGAGACTACCCATTTTACATCAAGCGAGGTACCGACCTTCACTCTTTGTGACTTTCTAGAAAAGCTTTTAGAGTGTGTGTCACCGTACGTCAATTCCGGGTAGGAATGGTGAGCTACCCAACTTCGCACCACTTTCAAAGACTACTTTTGATCTCTTGAGTGCTAATTCCGTCAATCATGAGGGTGACGTCTAAAGATGAAAACTCCTTCTAAATATCGATTTGCAGTTAGCATCTCTCTCTCTCTCAATCAGCAAGACCCATAGAAACACATCATCGTCAGCAAGCAACTTAAAAAAATTGAGATAGTCCAAGGTTTTTATGCAACAAAGAAAAGAAAGAAAATAGGATGAGAATTAATGAAGTTTGTGAAAAATTGAGTTTATCGTTTTATTGTAACTTAAAAAAAAAAAAAAAAAAAAAAAAAAAAGAATTTAAAAAAAAAATAATTAATTATTATTCAAGTTTTTGTAAAGTTCGAAGTTCGTCATCAACAAATTGAAGACCGAAGACCGAAGATTGAAGACGTTTCTATGGTTTCTTATGAGAGAGTGATATTAATTGCCGATCGGGTGAGAAGTGAGTGAGTACTCCCACCCCTTGCTAATGGTTGATTTCCTTTCTTAGAGATCATCGGAAAAGATTCTTTTTGTCCACACCTCTCGTGGAGTTTCCGTATTTTATTTCGGAAGGTTATCCTTCTTACCTACAACGTGTGCAGGATTTATCTCTTTATTCCCGCCTGCACACATGAGAGACTAAAAAAGCGATCTTTTTGAGTGCAATTATCATAAAACCCTAATGGTGAGGCAGAAGTCGAGGCTTATGATCACAATCGAATCCGAATTCTTTCATATGGTATGGTTACTTCTCGCTCAAAGACTTAAGGATGAGAATGCGTTCTTCGATAGTTCTAACTTCATTACTAGCATGCAGAAACTCTATGTCCTCATAGCTTCTTGGAGGCTTGAGACTCTTTTACACTCTGAAGTTGGAGAAGGTTTTGTGGGTACACCTCTTGTAAACCCTCACGAGACTACAACTCGTCCACTAGGGACACCTAGGGGTTTAAAGGCTTAGTGCATACGCTAAATGCATTCGAGAGACTGCGACAGGGGTATAGTTAGGATTTCTTATTTTCTCGTTTCACTTGAGGACAAGTAAAATACAGGTTTGGGGGTATTTGATGAGTGCTAAATAGTGCATATTTATACACCTTTTTTATTGGCATTTTACTCATCTTTTGCGCTTAGAATTCAGATATTATCCCATATTCTGTGTTTTCTTTGTTTTCAAGAATAAATATTTGTATTAATTAATTTTGTGTTTTTAGGTAATAAATAAAGCTCGGAGAATTCGAAGAGCGAAGAATTGGAGTCGAGCATCTATGGAGCAGATAGCCAAAGCTCACAAGCGCGAATCGGTTGCAACCCAACAAGGAAGACATGGGCTAAAGCTACCCACGACCCGGATCCGAGCCCGTCTCTTCCGAGACGTTGAGATTTCTTTCTCCCTCATCCAACGGTCGCCCGCTTCCACGTGCATCAAGATCGCTGCTCCCGTACAACACTAGATCACATCAAAACCGGCTACCTCTATCAGCTGCTCGGATCGCAGCCGCCTCATCCAACGCTCGCTCCATCGCCCCATCGAAACTCGCCGTCCCCGCCTCACACCACAACACCCTATACCTATACCCCCATCGACAGCACCCATTCCTATTTTCTTCTTCTCTTTCTTCTCCTCCATACCTCTCTGCAACTTCTTCTCCTCCCTTACCCACGACAGAGCAGAGCTCTGCTCTTCCACCACGCGACCTCCACTGACACCACAACAACAACCAACTGCTACCAGCCGCACCCCTCTCTAGATTTAGTTTTTCTCTTTCTTAGCTTCTCCAACCCTAGAAGCTAACTTAGAGAAAAACTAAAACTAGGGTTTCCATCACCACAGTCAAAGCATGGAGTTGCAGGGCGATTAGACAGAAGGGAGAACGCGATTCGTGAGTATGGGTTCGATGTGTTTTCATTTAATTTTTATTTTAATTAAATTAGGGTTAGGTATTTTGGGGGAAACTTTGCATGTATAAATAGAGGAGGGAGAACATGATTTTAGTCACGCCTGGGCTAGCCAGGGCAGTCAATTAGGGTTTATTTTGTTCTTTGTTGCTTCATTATGTTTTAATTTCAAGAGCTAGGGTTTGAGATGAAACCCTAATTCCATGACTGTGTATTAAACTTTGTTGAATGTTCTTGAGAGCTTAATGTGTTAGATAGCTCAAATTCTGTCACTTCAACTCTTTTCTCTCACAGTGCATACCAAAGCCATGGATGCACTGTAGTTAGGTTAATACTGAGTTGAGAGTGATTCAGCTCTTGCTCCTAATTTGAATACTAATTCCCCTGACTAGTTGTACTAAATTAGACAACTAGTACTTAGGGTTAGTACCTTAGCTTCTATTTAAGTTATCACTTGGAGAAACTCTTAGATAAGTGGTAGCCAGTGACAAGCTTCACTTGTCTGATATAAGAACAAGGACTCAAACTAGTTGAGCACACATTAGAGGAGTTAGAGGTGGAATTGATAACCTTAGCAACCCCTTTTGTCACTGTTATACCTTAGTTTAGGTTTATCTCATTACAGCTCAGTCGTTTCGGCACAAACCCCATTTTGTTATCACTTGTTACTCTGTCACCTTTGAATTTCAGTTGAAGAAGCCTTAGATCATATAAGAGCACACCCTTGTCTCTGTGGATCGACCCGTACTTGCCGCGTCTCCGATAGACGCCGTGCACTTGCGGTATTACCGTAGGCCATATAATTTACCCATCTTCCAGGCCTACCAAGCGTCAAGACATATTTCCATCCCTCAACCACACTGCATCAGGAAAGGAAAGTGTTTCCAGCCAGGAAGCCGTTCCAAAACCCTAGCATCTCCTGGAAAAGTGCGATTGATAACTAAAAATGGGGACTCCTAACCACTGTTCATGTGAAGGGTGTTCAATTTCACAACACGCTGATTGACACAGACGCTCCGCTTTCACGTCCTCCGGCAACTGCTCCGCTTCAACGTTCGCTCTAGTAGCCGCTCCACTTCAGTGTTCTCTCCATAAGCTGCTCTAGGATCCGAAACTGAAGCTTCAGCCACTACGGGAAAAATAGTAATCTACAACTGTAGATTGACAACTCGTAAATTAAAAGTTGTAAAAGGTGGCATGTTTTACAACCTTTTCCAAACAAAAGTTGTCAAAGTAAAATATGTCCAACTCTTAGGACCAATGAGTTCCTAAGAGTAGTGACGAGAATCGAACCACAACTTGTTGTGTGAAAAGGGTTGCAGAGAGAGAAGTGACCACCTTTATAATTTACAACTCATATCTTAAAGGTAGTGAATAATTGTATAACAACACGCATAAGAGTTGTTGAAGATAAAAAAAATGATTTTGAAAAATGTTCTTTGAGAGATTCGAACCCACGCCTAATGTGTGTTAGCATAAGTCATCAACCATGCTTCCGGTTTCTCAATATTGTCATTTTTGTGCTTTTTTATGATCAATATTCACAACCTTTACAAGGGTTGTAAAATGAAAAATTGACATTGAAAAAAATGAGGCTAAGGTGAATCGAACCTAAACCTCCTCTGTCTAAGACTTGGATTCTAACCACCCTTCCACATTTACATGTCTGCTTATATTTTACATTTACTTTTATAGAAAAGGATAAATACACCTTCTACAACCCTCTTAAGAGTCGTCATAGAGGTATAAAAACTTCTTCTAATTTTTATCACTTTTGCAAAAAAAAATCCAACTTCTGCTAAATTTTTCTCACTTCGCTAAATTTTATTCACTTCAGAAAAACTTCTCACTTATGCTAAAAAAATTGTCATCACTATTGACAACCTTTATTAGAGTTGTCGTAGAGGTATAAACTGTTACTAAATTTTATTCATATTCCGAAGGAATCTTACCCGTAAATGGATGGATTCATCGTTCTTACGAAGTTTTCGAATTATAGTAGTCCACTTATGGCCGTGTTTCGATCTCGGAGCTAGGGTTTTCATACAATATGCTAGAATATGGTTTGTTTAATATTTCTGGGAATATTCCGAAGGAATCTTACCTATAAATGGATGGATTCATCATTATTACGAAGTTTCCGACTTATAGTAGTCCACTCACGGCCCAGGTTTCGATCTCAGAGCCAGGGTTTGCATACAATATGCTAGAATATGGTTTGTTTAATGTTTCAGGGAATATTCAAGGAATCTTACCCAGAAATGTATGGATTCATCGTTCTTACCAAGTTTCCGACTTATAATAGTCCACTCTCGGCCAAGTTTCGATCTCGGAGCCAAGGTATGCATACGATATGCCGAAATTTGGTTTCTTTAAGGTTTTGAGAATATTCCGAAGGAATCTGACCTGGAAATGGATGGATTCATCGTTCTTACGAAGTTTCCGACTTATAGTAGTCCACTCACGGCTAGGTTTCGATCTCAGAGCCAGGGTTTGCATACAATATGCCAGAATAGGGTTTGTTTAAGGTTTTAGGGAATATTCAAGGAATCTTATCTCAGAAATGGATGGATTCATCGTTCTTACGAAGTTTCCGACTTATAGTAGTCCACTCACGGCCAAGTTTCGATCTCAGAGCCAGGTTATGCATATAATATGCCAGAATATGGTTTGTTTAAGGTTTCAGGGAATATTCGTAAGGAATTTTATTTGTAAATGGATGGATTCATCGTTCTTACGAAGTTTCTGACTTATAGTAGTCCACTCACGGCCAAGTTTCGATCTCAGAGCCAGGTTATGCATATAATATGCCAGAATATGGTTTGTTTAAGGTTTCAGGGAATATTCCTAAGGAATCTTAGCTGTAAATGGATGGATTCATCGTTCTTACGAAGTTTCCTACTTATAGTAGTCCACTCACGGATAGGTTTCGATCTCGGAGCCAGGGTTTGCATACAATATGCCAGTAGGGTTTGTTTAAGGTTTCAGGAATATTCAAGGAATCTTATCTCAGAAATGGATGGATTCATCGTTCTTACGAAGTTTCCGACTTATAGTAGTCCACTCACGGCCAGGTTTCGATCTCAGAGCCAGGTTATGCATATAATATGCCAGAATAGGGTTTGTTTAATGTTTCAGGAAATATTCCGAAGGAATCTTAGCTGTAAATGGATTGATTCATCGTTCTTACGAAGTTTACGACTTATAGTAGTCCACTCACGGATAGGTTTCGATCTCGGAGCCAGGGTTTGCATACAATGTGCCAGAATAGGGTTTGTTTAAGGTTTCAGGGAATATTCCGAAGGAATCTTATCTGTAAATGGATGGATTCATCGTTCTTACGAAGTTTCCGACTTATAGTAGTCCATTCACGGATAGGTTTCGATCTTGGAGCCAGGGTTTGCATACAATATGCCAGAATAGGGTTTGTTTAAGGTTTCCGAGAATATTCAGAAAGAATCTTACTTGTAAATGGATGGATTCATCGTTCTTACCAAGTTTCCGAATTATAGTAGTCCACTCCCGACCAGGTTTCGATCTCGGAGCCAAGGTACGCATACAATATGCCAGAATAGGGTTTGTTTAAGGTTTCAGAGAATATTCTGAAGGAATCTTACCTGTAAATGGATGAATTCATCGTTCTTACCAAGTTTCCGACTTATAGTTGTCCACTCACGGCCAGGTTTCGATCTCGGAGCCAAGGTACGCATACAATATGCCAGAATAGGGTTTGTTTAAGGTTTCCGAGAATATTCAGAAAGAATCTTACTTGTAAATGGATGGATTCATCGTTCTTACCAAGTTTCCGAATTATAGTAGTCCACTCCCGACCAGGTTTCGATCTCGTGAGCCAAGGTACGCATACAATATGCCGAATAGGGTTTGTTTAAGGTTTGAGAGAATATTCTCAAGGAATCTTACCCAGAAATGGATGAATTCATCGTTCTTACCAAGTTTCCGACTTATAGTTGTCCACTCACGGCCCGGTTTCGATATCGGAGCCCGGGGTATGCATGCAATATGCCGAATATGGTTAGTTTAATGTTTCGGGGAATATTCCGAAGGAATCTTACTTGTAAATGAAGGTATTCTGAGCTTCATATTTATCGATTTCGATGATGTATCCTGCTAAGTTTGAAGGTTGAACCCTCTCGGAGCTTCTTGGTTCATAGTTTATTTGTCGTTATACCACATTTGAAGTTGGACTCAACACTGAGCTTCATATTTATCGATTTAGATGATGTATCCTGCCAAGTTTGAAGGCTGAACCCTCTCGGAGCTTCTTGGTTTATAGTTTGTTTGTCTTTATGCCACATTTGAAGTTCGAATCAACATTGAGCTTCATATTTATCGATTTCTATGATATATCATGCTAAGTTTGAAGTTAGAACCTTCCCGGAGCTTCTTGGCTCATTGTTTTTATGTTGGTATACCACATTTGAAGTTCGAAACACAAAGAAAGCATGAGTTCGAATTAAAGAGAAAACACAAAGAAACACACCAATTATCGAATTCATTTTTCATTTTACCGATTCATTCTTATACATTTTTTTAGATGTTTTTCTATCAAAATGTCGAGAACGATGTCCTAAATTTATTAATATTTTTTTTGGATTTTTTTTCATGTCGAAGGTTGATGATTAAACCGAAAACATGAGTTCGTATTAACACAATGAGAAAGCACAAAGACCTCAATCCGTATGACCATCCCAAATACAATATCACCCGTCAGATCTTTTCTTAATCCGTATGGTTGATCAAACAAAACGTGGTCCGTCAGATCTTTCCTTCGGATTCATTAATTTTTTTTTTAATTTTTTTTTTCTCTCAACCACTCGAACTCTAATTTTCTATTCTACCCGTTTCTATCGTTTTTCCTCTCCCAAGAACACCTATCTTTTCCTCCTCCACGGATGACCACCGCTGAAATATTTTTTGTGAGAGAATAAGAAAGAGATCGAGTTAGAGAGTAATCGGTAAAGATTAGTTCACTCATTTTTCCCATTCTCCACAAACACTATTTCATCAGAGTGATGAATGACGGCAGAGTAAGTACCGATTAGGGTTTCTATTTATGAAGAGAAGAAGATCAATTCAATAATCAGCTAGAGTTTGAATCGAAGATGACAGCGATCTAGAAGATGAAGATGATGCTGCTAATAATCAGCTAGAGGTTGAATCGAGATTTGGATTTCTGAAATCAATATGAACAGGCAAGAAACGGGTTGAGCCGATGATTTTGCTGCTGTGTTAGATGGTGTTGAAGCTTGGGTTATTCTCAGATTGAGATATGGAGTTGATTCTGTGGCTGTATGGAAGAATTGGTGAAGATTAATGGTAATTTAGGGTTTGTAAAGGATGAATTTGGAAATCGAAATGAGGGTTTCTGAGCTTCAACTGAAAACAGAGATGGGTTCGATCATCTTTTGATTCTTGGTAAGATTTCTTCAATCAATTTGAAGTTTTGATTTATTTATTTTTAATTTTGTTTGATTTTTTTTTTTTGTTGTTTTTTTTTTGCTTTTTTGCAGAAACTGATTAAATTAAAGCATCAATTGTTAGTGACTAGTTCTATTATTCAGTCGCGCGAGCTTTTACCGAATCCTAACTATGAATTGGCTGTTGGACAAGAGTTTCCAGATGTCAAGGGTTGTAGAAGAGCTTTAAGGGATGCAGCAATTGCTCTTTATTTTGAGATACTGATCAGTCAAGTCGATAAGACGCTTTTCATGGCCAAGTGTGCTACCGAAGGATGTCCATGGAGGGTTCATGCATACTAGACCTCGATGTTTTGAAATGTTCATAAGGGATTTGTATAAGAAAGCTTGTCATTCACAATATCTATTTACTCTTTATCATAAATGCTATTGTTTGGAAGTTTGCTTGATGTTCAATTTTGTTGGTTCTTCTAGGTACGAGCTCGGTCGTCAACCCGCTAACACCAAGTTGTCAAGCAACAAGACAGTGAGGAGAGTACGTGTTAGAGGAGGTAATGTAAAGTGGAGGGAACTCCGATTGGTGAAGAGCGCTTGTCAGGACAATGAGCTTGTCAGGACACAGACATTAGTGAAGAGCGCTATTGTTCAAGTTGATCTTTGCTCCTTTCAAGCAATGGTACCTTCAAAGACTATGGGTATTACTCTTCTCAAGATGTTCCTTAAATCTTTCTCAGTATGTTCCGAGAAGTCAGTTGTGCCAAGGTAATTACTCTTCTCAGTATGTTCCTTGTTTCTTTCTCTTAAATCTCTTGTTTTTTCTTGGTACTAATCAAACTGATTTTGGTGTATTGGTTGCCTCATTGTTCCTTGTTTTGTTTGATTCATGATTCACCATAAATGGGTATTTTGTGATTCCCTTGGTCTCACAATTTATCATCTTGTATTATGGTAGCATCAATTTTCAATCTCTACTTGCCTGTGGTATTTATGACGGATTATTGAAAAATTTAACAAGTCTTTCATATTTGTTGATTCAACTCCAACTATTGTCAAAACTGAAATTTTAAAGTGTCGCTACCATGTTCTCTTGAGGCTTCGCGAAACAAATATGTACTTGAGTTCTTTTGTTACCAAATTTTATGTTAACACTAGTACAAAAATGGGCTTAGGTGACAGTTAAAAACTGTCACCAAAGTAATTTTGTAACAGTTTTGAAAAAATATTGGACTGTCACCAAAGGCTCTGTTACGAAAGGTCTTTAAGAAACTATTACAGAAACATGGTTATAAGGTAACAGTTTCTTCATAAACCTGTTATTGTTGAAAACTTACGGTAACATTTTTTAAAAAGGACTGTCATCAGAAACTTGGTTTCTTTTACTAAGATATCAGTTTCTTAGTAAATCTGTCATAGTTGACCACGTACAACAACATTTTTAAAGTGAAACTGCCATCGTTAAACCTCTTCCGTGACACATTTTCAGTAAAACTGTCACTGTACACATTTATCAGTAACATATTTTACATACAACAGTTGTTGTATAATTAGATTTGTAATGAGAAAATACTACAATGATTGATGATACTTTAAAGTGAAAGATAGAGCTGAGAAAAGTAAAATTATATTTCTGAAATTCAAGGTTCAATACAATAATACAACATAAGACAAAATTAAATAGATAAATTACAACAAAAAATATTTCCTGAACTCTAATGCTCTAAAGTAGCTTCCACTACCTCAGATTTCTTGAACTTCGATGCTCTACAGTAGCTTGCGCTTCCTCTTGTATTTCCACGAAACCACCACTTAAACTTCTGAAGCCAAGTACTCTAGATGCATGCAAAGTAGAAAAAATTTACAAATATCAAAAGATATCTATAACCGGACATCCATCATCCTAGGCCACATCAATTTTGTGAACTCGTAGTCATAGAAATGTGAAAAAAAAATATATTGTATGGTGAATAACGCATCCCATGGATTCAATTATTCAAAATGCAACAGAGAAAAGTAAAATATCACATTGATGTGTAACCATCTGTTCAGTTGTCTTGTAGTGTTCCAGTCATTTACTCCTATATCCAAAGAACGTTTAGATCGTTTCAAACAGAAACTAAGGCTTACTTAAAACCGGATAGTAAAGTAGTGGATGGAGAACTTCTTCGAAAAAATAGATGTATTGGCAGCCATATGACATAGATTTCCTGAAGCAAAGTTCTCACTTAATAAATATCACATTACCTATATAATAAGAATAGGTAATAATTGTAAACACAATTTAAATCAGTGCATACAACTGCACATGCCAAGTTAAGTAATCAAGGAAAGAAACAAGCATCTTGTATCTCGTCCGGGAAATTTTATGCTTTCTTAGAATAGAAGGAAAAACATTTGATGATAATTACCGCATCACGTAGATTCAACTATTCAAGATATTACTTTGAAAAGGTACAATGTAAACACAAAAAAAAAAAAAAAAATTATTTGGCGTAATCATCATGGTGACCAAGTAACCGATAAGAGTAGTTGACAACCATGAACCCTTGAAAATGAATACAGAGACATATTGTATATATGCTTACTTCAAGCACTATTGAATATTCAAAATTTTGCTTACGTGTAGTGTAGTACTATCCTTCACTTCACTATTAACAAGTGGTCAAGCACTTAGCAAAGATAATTCAAAATTTCAAATTTTCATTAAATTAAACTATCTTGCGGGGCTAAATACAAGTATGACTACTTATATTACCTTGGTAAGGAAACAACATTCCGGTTAATAAAGAAAAGTGACACTTGGTGAAAAAAAAAAACTAACCTTGTAGCTAAGCCCGACCATGTAGCTAGTCTCCTTGATCCTCCCGTAATCAAGATAGCTTCTATTTTTGTATCTGTGCAAAGCTTGTGTTCCCTTAAGCCGATCCCACATTTTCTTTCGCCGCATTTCTTCTGCATATTGGCGCCACAAGGTCACTCTTTCTTTCCTCGGCATCTTAAAATATCTAGGATTGACTTGAAAATTTGTTGGGACAAAGGACCAAGAAGTAAAGAATAGTCTTTCCATTTGCACTCACTTGGTCACTTTCTTCCATAGTTATGACCTCGCTAACAAAGCTTGGAAATTTGGAACGTCGACTGACATTTTTAGATCAGATAACAAATATAGATACAATTAAGGTCGACCTGCATGATATAAAAATACCGCCTATTAAAACAAATAAATGAAATCACAAACCATTTGGCCAATGGGCTACTAATAATAACGCCACTCAAGCTTCGTAGGAAGCACTCTAAACGAATGATACTTGCACAACTCACTGACCTCAATGTATGATCCTGAAAGGAGTCAAAGACAACTTTGATGTAGGACAATCTAAACGCAAATGGATCTGATTCTTCTAAAAACCTTGTGACAAAATATCTATTTCACTAATACATGTAGAAACCATGTTATCTACCATAAGAGATACCGAGGCATAAAAAAGCAGCGAAAGCCATCGATTTATAATCACCTCATAAGTCATAAGTCGCCAACACAATTACCTCATACAAAGGTGACTTTACGTGATCCCGAAAACACTTTTCTCGCATAAGATATGTCTAAAATGTCTTTCCAATTTATACTTTGATTCGGTCCAAGATGCCTAGACAAATGTTAATAGAATATACCATGATGAAATTAAACTAAGGAAATAAATTCCATAAATCAAAGTTAAAATCAGTTTGAATGCACCCATCCTAGACCAATGGGAATTTGAATTTATATATCCTTTATCTCGCAGGATAGAATTGAAACTAGATGTGGTAGCTTCTCTTAGTGGTGGAAGAAGCCTGCAAGTACATAATTTATTTAAGTAACCAGTTCAATGTGAAAGCTCAAACAAGCCTTTCGAAAGAACAACTGTGTGCTTTGGTATCTGAACTGTAGGCCCTATTGAAGTATATATGATTTTTGCAAATACTCTTCAACCTTCTCGGTGTGGTTTTACGTACCCAAACCAATTTGAGGCTCAGCATTTAAGAACTCACTCATGAGCTGGAATATTTGCTCGGGGATTTTTGTTCAAACTTTCAGTACTTGGCACCAATATTCTAATCTTCCAATTTAAGAACACCTCCATTCAAAAATCAAAAGATAAACAGGTTTGAGATGCGATGTCAAGGACTTATTGAAAACTTCGGCAAGTATCAGATCTGAGTAAACCTTTCTCCCAATATGACATGATAGGTTGAAACTAGCAGCATTTAAATTGAAAGAAACGAACAATGAAAGAACTAGTTGAACATTTAGAGTAGATGGACATACTTACATGTGGAAACTCTACCAACGGAAGATCACAGATCTCTACTTGAATTCAATTGTGAACACAAAATTAACAATTAGGGAATCAGAATAACAAACTTGAAATCCTAAAATATCAAATGAAAAGACTCAAATATCATATTTTATCCAAAATCAACTGAAAAAGCAATATAAACCATAATCCTAGAAATTTCACTAATAAAAAATCGAAAACTTATGAACCTAGTAAGAAATCACATACTTAATAATCGCGACCACCATCAAGCACCCAATCAAGTAAGTTGATACATGATTTTTCTGGAGAGAAGAAATCGAGATATTCATGTAGTTTTCGACTGGAGTTAAGGAAGAGAGATCTTTAAAGCTCGATTCCTGTACACAAGAACAAAATACAAAAATCTCAGAGCAATCGATATACAAAAAAGATTGAAACAAATATAAAAACCTAGATTGCGGTAAAAGATTAGATCCCAGATTATGTAAAGAGAAAAGACCATGAGAAGAGAGAGAGATGATGATATCTGCTTGTACAACAATAGGAATCGCCGAAAGAGATTAGGATTTTCATTTAAGGAAGGAAATAGATCCAGATGGTGATGGTATTGAGAAATTGGTTAAGCTTCTTCTTCTTTCTCCTCCAATAACAAAAATGAGATGCGAATGAGGGGTCGAGACTGAGAGAAACCCACTAACAAAACAGACCCACTAACAAATAAAACCACCATATAGCATATAATGACTAAATATGGACTCAAACTACCAACATCGTGCACCTGCGAACGTTGTATGGTTGCATTACTTGAACGGTAACAGTTTTTGGTCAGAAGTGTCATTATAAATGGAAGTGGAGGTAATTCGAAGAACTGTTACTTATAGGTTTACTAGATCTTAACCCGTGCCGTAACGGCACGGGATGTTTTGTCTCTAATACGATATTGTTCACATTCCTCTTGCTTCATTTTATTCGTGAGTAATTATTTTGATATTCAAATAGGTTTTGGGAAACAAAATGGGTTACCTGATCTTTTTATTTTTTACTTAAGCATGTTATTCCAATTTATTATCTGAACGGAGTAATAATGTTGTGCCAACATGAAAATAAAATAAAAAATACAATAAATAAAATTTTACCCCATTTATTGTTCCATCATACCATAATTTCAAACTTAAAAAGAATATTTCATCTAACAGTACATATACCTAAACTGCCAATCCAACTCCATGATGTTTATGAATACATTTGTTCCGAAATTATTGATAACATAAAATTGAAGAAATTCGTGGATAAAAAGATTTCATACCAACTATGCTAAGTAGTGCATGAATGACGTTCTCACATCTAGTGTTACTCAAGTAATTTGGAGTTTTAAAGAGCATAGTCATTTTGATATTTGTATCTACATAAATTCAACTAACCTTCCGAAAAAAAATTATTAGTTTCAAGGTAGAGCCGACACAAACTTCTGTCGCCTTCAATGTATACAACACACATTGGGTTTAATCGGCCTTGAGATTAAACAAATACCCCAACATTAGTCAAATAATGTCTACAAATACGGGATCGAAACAAAGTGCTAACGGGAAAATGAAAGACTAACATCAGTTCTACAAAGAAAATACCCTATATGTATCAAAGTTTGTTAACCAAACATGTATTCAAATTAAAAAGTCATCAACTTAACACAAAAATGTAAAAGAACCCAAGTTAAATCAATACTTGCCTAAACAAAACTTATAAGAGAATTTTGTAATTATTAAATACCTTTAAAATCACTATTAGAGATTTAATTGCATGCCTCATTAAAAACCACGGTAGGACGAAATCACCAGATTAATTTGTAGATATTTCACTGGATATGTAGCAATTCAGAGAAGTTTACACTGGTGGTGATGCGTTCCATCTAAGTGTTGTTCGATTTATTATTTTTTTTAGAAGGTTTCGGTTTTCATTGGAGAAACCGAGAGGGAGCGTTTCATTATATTCATTATCATTCAGAAATCCAAAACCAACTCGCCCTCGCTACGGGATCTCAATACAACCTTAGATTTATCTATTGGACGGAGAAACCTTGATGCTAAATATGTAGTTTTTAGTGTTATTTATTATATAACGTGACATCCAAATGTTTTTTTGTTCTTCTTAATTTTCATGTATTTTAACCGAGTTTATATTAGCATTAAGACGATCAACCACATTTCTAATTTATAGTGTTATCCTTTTGTAGCAAAGACATAATTAACATAATCAATTACTACTCATCAAAACCGCCAGTACCACAAACCACCAGATATCTCTTATTTCTCCACCACCACCATTTTAAATTTCCATCCCTCGTAGAATATTTGGCACACTTATAACTTTTGATCCCACACGTCATGTATAAAGTTTAGATTTAACAAACTTAGGTCGTCAATTAATTTATTCAACTATATGTTTTTTGTTAATACTGAAAATCATGCGTACGAAAGGTTACCAAAGATAGCAGTGGTACCAAAAACAACCATTTTGTCTTATATGATTTGGTATCATCCCAAAAGTATTTGTTACCCGCCTTTTTTGATCGTGTCAAAAACAACCAACTATACTTTTCACAATACAATGTTACCCGTCATGTAAAAAAAATTATTATTTTTGATTCAAAAAGAAAAAACCAATACCACCGCCATTAAAACCATCCAAAGACCACTATTTCTTCCACCAAAACTAATGTTACCGTCTCCACCACTTAGTAACACCTTCCACCGCTTCCACCACTTACTTCTTCCTCTACTACCACCACCACCACTAATATCTATTGAAATAATTTTTGTCAAAATTATTATTTATTGATGGAGATATGTATTAATATTAATTAAGGGATATTTATGATGATAAATTAATAAATCATTTATCATGAGAAATTAATGAAATCTCAATTAATAAAACACTTATACTAATTAATATTTAAGTTGAACAAACCATAACCATAGATTTATCTTCTCTCTAGACAAATCACTTATACTAATTAATAAAATACTTATACTAATTAATATTGAAGTTGAACAAACAACCACTATTGATTTATCTTTTCTATCAATTCCAACCAAGGTGGAACAATGGTTAGAGGCCACTCTTATGACACAATAGGTCATGAGTTCGAACCTCCCGTTATAATTTTTGAAATTCCATATCTTAATTTGAGTATTCATTTTTAATTCATAATATTGGAATGAACACCACGTGTGCGACTTGTATGGTGTGGCGGGGAGAACCACAGACCCTTGATTTATCTTTCCCACGGACAAATCCACGACCACCACTCGGCCTAGGCAAACTTAGCCTAGCTTTGTTTTGTATTATAGAAGACACTTAGATAACAGTTTTTATATAGATCGGTTATAATAGATTAAGAATAGTAACAGTTTATAAATCATTATTATACATCGACTTATAGTGACCTTTTTTTTATAAATACTTGTCATTGTATTATCGTTCGATAGAATGAGTTTGAAAACTGTCACGATTGTTCACTATTATTGGTGTGAGTTTTAGTAAGAAATCACATATATCACATAGGTTCTTCTTTTGTAACAGTCCACTAGTGAACTGTCATGGTTTTGAATATTCAACTGTCACCAAAGCCCATATTTGTACTAGTGTAAAGAGGTCTTCCTCTAGTTTTGCTGAAGGCCACCACTAAATGAATTTTACATGAATTTTCTATGAGAGACTTACGAATCTGAATTTTTTTTCGAACATGGTGCTTTCAGTGTCGTTTTTGAACATGGTGCTTTCTTGTGCCGTTTTTCCTAGGCTTTTTCACTCAGATATGTATCTCAATATTTCTTATTATCATTTTTATGTTAAAGAATACTTTCTTAGCTTTTCAACGAGACTGAATTTGCTGAATTCCATTACTTAATGAATTTTGTATGAATTTTCGATCGTAAACTACCGAAACTGCAATTTTCTGAAAAATGTGACTGCTGTCCTGTTTTGATGAGTGTTTTCAACAAAGATATAAACCTTATTGTATCCTATTATAATTTTTATGTGAAAGGGGACTTCTCAGCTTTCCAACGATCCATAGTTTGTTCAATTTCGTTGCCTAATGAATATTGTACATATTTTTGATTGTAAACTAGCAAAAATGCAATTTTCATGAATACCTATTACCAGGATTTATGTTTTAGCTTTCCTGTGTTGCTATTGTATGCTTCAAATCCTTTGTCAGGATTTCATGGAATTTCTTTCTCTTTATTATCTTTAGTTATAACAAAATTTTCGAGCCTCTTTCACCGAAATAATTCCCACGAGCATGTTTTGAATTGAACTTACCAGTATTGCGCTAATTCCTGTTTAGCAATACTATTGTTACTTGCACATATGGTTTTTGGGCCAAAGAAAAGAATTGACTGTATTGTCTTTCAAATTTGAACGATTTTCTCCTGGTTCCTCTCGGAAGACAATGGTAGGTTGGTTTCCGTTATGTTTTAATAGTATGCGAAGCTTTCAAATTTTGTGAATTTTGCAAAGAATGCTTTACTGTGCTTACTCGTGTCTTTGCTTGAGGGATGATGTGTGAGCTTATACAATCATTATTTTTTTGTTTCAGGTTCAACACTGGTGTCAATCGATGCTACTGCCCTTCGGACGAGGTTGCCAAGAGGGCGTTGGTTGATGGCTTAGTCTTCCCAGTTTCGCGTGTTTGGTTTGCCAGTCAGGCCCTCGTTTTGTCGGCCTGTAAAGAAAACTGCAAGAGCTCTCGGCGAAGCACTATTAAATGCAGAGAAAAGAGTTTGTTCCGGCCACATGGTGTTGTCTTGGTGCAGTCTGTGTGCGCAAGGGCTAGAAAGGTTTTAACGAAAACAGAAGTGTTATAAGTTATTTTTTTTTTTTTTTTGGTGTTGAAGTTTTGTAAAATTGCTTATGTAGTAGTGATTATAATTGGAAATCTAATCTTCTTTTTACAGATTTAATTTTGTATTTAAATTCTCAAAATTTAATTTTTTTTTCAAATCGAATATGTACCACAACTCATAATCCTAGTTGTCAAGGAATTCACATACAACTCTAATCATAGTTGTCAAGGAATTCACATACAACAGTAACCAAAGTTGTCATCGAAATCACATACAACTCTTAAGCATAGTTGTCAACGAACTCACATACAACTCTTCCCAAAGTTGTCAACGAATTCATATATAACTATAATCATAGTTGTCAACGAATTCACATACAACTCTAACCATAGTTGCAAATGAATTTTCCATAACCCCAACAAGTGTAGTGTATAAGTTATTTTCACAACCCAAGTAAGAGTTGTGTTAGGCATAAATAAATTTTTTTTGAAAGACATTCACAACTGAGCCCAGCGTGGTATATAATGGAACCACAACCGTGTTTACGACTATTATTGACGAGTTGCAAAGAATTGAGGACTTTCTACAACCCCCCCTTGTGCAACCTATAGATAAACGTCGTCTTACATGGTACCACAACTGATTTCCGGGGTAGTTAATCGATATTTTTCCCGTAGTGAGCGTTTGGCTCTTTAAGTCTCAAGGTCCTCTCCAAGACCCAAAGCCACTTCAACGCCACTCTTTCCTGCAAAGGGTCGTGCCAGCACACTCACCATATCAAGGATTATGGTCAAATCCAGAGAATCTTCGTAGTCATGGCCACCTTTTGATCTATCCCCCCTAAACTTGTGATCATGGGTGGTTTGCTCACTTACACATCCAGCCAATCCTTTTACTCCCATGGATGCCCATGCAATTCCAGCCAACCTACTTTGTTCCAACGATAATGTAATCTCGTATGATTATATCTACTACCAAGAACTATTACCGCTCATTTGTGGACACTGGACAGAGCTTCACCACAGCAGCAATCACTACAAATCCATACTTGGGGACTGAGGATTTACACGGAATCCCTTCACTATCAAAGACTCAACAGAAAACTCCCGAGACCTGGATGAAATATTTTTCTGAAGAAACAGAGGGAGCCACGCGTGGCATCTAGAAAAGTACAATAATCTTGCATCAAATCCCGTGGACGTGGATTCAAGGCGATGCAATGAAAGTATGCTACACATTGGGACTACTAACATGGGACGCTTTCACTCCCCTCAACCAGGTTGTTTCTATTTTCAACATCATCACTGTCGAAGTTTTACGCAAGAATTTCTCAACATGAAGCCGTACATATGCACCGAAGACTCCAAAAGGACGCTGTAAAGATACATTCACATATTTGGCCATGACCATCGGATCAAACAGAAGTATAACTGAGGACTGTTCACTGCGTCCCATTCCATATGATAGTCCAAGATTCATAAGCTAGTTCGAAGGATGTCTCTTGGAACAAAGTCCTTGAATACCTGATAACAGCACAACTACGACAAAATTTCCCCCAACTCATCTATTTCAAAATTTCCACAACATATCATCATCGCGATCGGAAGATCCAGATCAACGAACAACCTAAAGTCACGGATGACCGACAACGCAACAACAATATCCAAGACTAGCGCTGACATGATCGTCGCCGAGCATGTATTTCATACATTCATCCCAAGAATGCAGTGGAGTTTTGGTAAATTTTGGAATCCACTGGAGAGACCTGCAGACGAAAGCACGGATCCAGACGAACAACAAAACAGGGTCGATACCTTTTTTCATGTGGAAAGGGTTTCTAGAGTTTGAACAGAATGAAGACTCCTTCTTGCTCCATGAACGGGAATAGATAACTGGGCGCGACTATACCACTCGGGCCCGCAACTTCCCTCACGAATTCTTCCTGAGCTTCACTGTCGGGCTGTTTTCACCTCCTAGACAAGCTCAAAACATAAATATTCCCGCGAGAGGGGATAGGAAATTCTTTTCCGGTCAGATGGAGGGGCGGACCATCAAAATTCGAGTTTGTACGAGAATGCCAAACCCTAATTTAGACAAAGTTGTGCCATCACCACCATTCGATAGCCGAAGTTCCAGCGTCATCACCATTTCCACCATTCCAAGCCGACCAATGCTGACGGCTCCATTCCAAGACGACCAATGCTGACGGCTCCATTCCAAGCCGACCAACGCGTGCGGCTCCCATTCCAAGTAGACCAACGCGTGCGGCTCCTATTCCAAGCCGACTGACGCCTGCGGCTCTCATTCCAAGCCGTCCGCCCCATTGCCACGGCCCCCATCAGACCAAGCCGTCCATGCCATGACTTGCCGCGCCGACACCAATTCGCCAAGCAAGCGTCATGATATTCCCTAACCCATCCAAGATGATGAGCAGTCGAACTAAGCCGACGCTTCTCACCTTACCATTTCACTATCTACACACAAAAATAAAAGCTATGCAAGGCCGCCAAACACGAGATCATGAACTCTCCTTACCTCTCGAATAAGGTTAATCGGACTCTCCGACCATCTTGCATGTCCTACGTTTCGATTTTGTCCTCGTCTGTCACCATCATATGCTTACCTCGCAACAAGGCACCCGTTTCGAGCTAAGCGAGGGACTTAATGTTGATGGTGGTTTTTAACTTAGGGGTAAAGTCGTAAAACCCTAGTCAGACAGTGACGTCATAGAACTTAAGTAATACTGTCCAAACTAAGCATATTTATTGAACCCTTTAATTTGTCTCGAGAAATTACCGGTAATTTGGAGTTTTAAAGAGCATAGTCATTTTGATATTTGTATCTACATAAATTCAACTAACCTTCCGAAAAAAATTATTAGTTTCAAGGTAGAGCCGACACAAACTTCTCGTCAGCCTTCAATGTATACAACACACATTGGGTTTAATCGGCCTTGAGATTAAACAAATACCCCAACATTAGTCAAATAATGTCTACAAATACGGGATCGAAACAAAGTGCTAACGGGAAAAATGAAAGACTAACATCGGTTCTACAAAGAAAATACCCTATATGTATCAAAGTTTGTTAACCAAACACGTATTCAAATTAAAAAGTCATCAACTTAACACAAAAATGTAAAAGAACCCAAGTTAAATCAATACTTGCCTAAACAAAACTTATAAGAGAATTTTGTAATTATTAAATACCTTTAAAATCACTATTAGAGATTTAATTGCATGCCTCATTAAAAACCACGGTAGGACGAAATCACCAGTTAATTTGTAGATATTTCACTTTGGATATGTAGCAATTCGAGAAGTTTACACTGGTGGTGATGCGTTCCATCTAAGTGTTGTTCGATTTATTATTTTTTTTAGAAGGTTTCGGTTTTCATTGGAGAAACCGAGAGGGAGCGTTTCATTATATTCATTATCATTCAGAAATCCAAAACCAACTCGCCCTCTGCTTACGGGATCTCAATACAACCTTAGATTTATCTATTGGACGGAGAAACCTTGATGCTAAATATGTAGTTTTTAGTGTTATTTATTATATAACGTGACATCCAAATGTTTTTTTGTTCTTCTTAATTTTCATGTATTTTAACCGAGTTTATATTAGCATTAAGACGATCAACCACATTTCTAATTTATAGTGTTATCCTTTTGTAGCAGCACATAATTAACATAATCAATTACTACTCATCAAAACCGGCCAGTACCACAAACCACCAGATATCTCTTATTTCTCCACCACCACCATTTTAAATTTCCATCCCTCGTAGAATATTTGGCACACTTATAACTTTTGATCCCACACGTCATGTATAAAGTTTAGATTTAACAAACTTAGGTCGTCAATTAATTTATTCAACTATATGTTTTTTGTTAATACTGAAAATCATGCGTACGAAAGGTTACCAAAGATAGCAGTGGTACCAAAAACAACCATTTTGTCTTATATGATTTGGTATCATCCCAAAAGTATTTGTTACCCGCCTTTTTTGATCGTGTCAAAAACAACCAACTATACTTTTCACAATACAATGTTACCCGTCATGTAAAAAAAATTATTATTTTTGATTCAAAAAGAAAAAACCAATACCACCGCCATTAAAACCATCCTAAGACCACTATTTCTTCCACCAAAACTAATGTTACCGTCTCCACCACTTAGTAACACCTTCCACCGCTTCCACCACTTACTTCTTCCTCTACTACCACCACCACCACTAATATCTATTGAAATAATTTTTGTCAAAATTATTATTTATTGATGGAGATATGTATTAATATTAATTAAGGGATATTTATGATGATAAATTAATAAATCATTTATCATGAGAAATTAATGAAATCTCAATTAATAAAACACTTATACTAATTAATATTTAAGTTGAACAAACCATAACCATAGATTTATCTTCTCTCTAGACAAATCACTTATACTAATTAATAAAATACTTATACTAATTAATATTGAAGTTGAACAAACAACCACTATTGATTTATCTTTTCTATCAATTCCAACCAAGGTGGAACAATGGTTAGAGGCCACTCTTATGACACAATAGGTCATGAGTTCGAACCTCCCCGTTATAATTTTTGAAATTCCATATCTTAATTTGAGTATTCATTTTTAATTCATAATATTGGAATGAACACCACGTGTGCGACTTGTATGGTGTGGCAGGGAGAACCACAGCCCTTGATTTATCTTTCCCACGGACAAATCCTGACCACCACTCAGCTAGGCAAACTTAGCCTAGCTTTGTTTTGTATTATAGAAGACACTTAGATAACAGTTTTTATATAGATCAGTTATAATAGATTAAGAATAGTAACAGTTTATAACTGTTATTATACATCAGCTTATAGTGACCTTTTTTATAAATACCGTCATTGTATTATCGTTCGAGAATGAGTTTGAAAACTGTCACGATTGTTCACTATTATTGGTGTGAGTTTTAGTAAGAAATCACATATATCACATAGGTTCTTCTTTTGTAAATATCCACTAGTGAACTGTCATGGTTTTGAATATTCAACTGTCACCAAAGCCCATATTTGTACTAGTGTAAAGAGGTCTTCCTCTAGTTTTGCTGAAGGCCACCACTAAATGAATTTTACATGAATTTTCTATGAGAGACTTACGAATCTGAATTTTTCTGAACATGGTGCTGCTGTGCCGTTTTTCTGAACATGGTGCTGCTGTGCCGTTTTTCCTAGGCTTTTTCACTCAGATATGTATCTCAATATTTCTTATTATCATTTTTATGTTAAAGAATACTTTCTTAGCTTTTCAACGAGACTGAATTTGCTGAATTCCATTACTTAATGAATTTTGTATGAATTTTCGATCGTAAACTACCGAAACTGCAATTTTCTGAAAAATGTGACTGCTGTCCTGTTTTGATGAGTGTTTTCAACAAAGATATAAACCTTATTGTATCCTATTATAATTTTTATGTGAAAGGGGGACTTCTCAGCTTTCCAACGATCCATAGTTTGTTCAATTTCGTTGCCTAATGAATATTGTACATATTTTTGATTGTAAACTAGCAAAAATGCAATTTTCATGAATACCTATTACCGTGGATTTATGTTTTAGCTTTCTGTGTTGCTATTGTATGCTTCAAATCCTTTGTCAGGATTTCATGGAATTTCTTTCTCTTTATTATCTTTAGTTATAACAAAATTTTCGAGCCTCTTTCACCGAAATAATTCCCACGAGCATGTTTTGAATTGAACTTACCAGTATTGCGCTAATTCCTGTTTAGCAATACTATTGTTACTTGCACATATGGTTTTTGGGCCAAAGAAAAGAATTGACTGTATTGTCTTTCAAATTTGAACGATTTTCTCCTGGTTCCTCTCGGAAGACAATGGTAGGTTGGTTTCCGTTATGTTTTAATAGTATGCGAAGCTTTCAAATTTTGTGAATTTTGCAAAGAATGCTTTACTGTGCTTACTCGTGTCTTTGCTTGAGGGATGATGTGTGAGCTTATACAATCATTATTTTTTTGTTTCGGGTTCAACACGGGTGTCAATCGATGCTACTGCCCTTCGGACGAGGTTGCCAAGAGGGCGTTGGTTGATGGCTTAGTCTTCCCAGGTTTCGCGTGTTTGGTTTGCCGGTCGGGCCCTCGTTTTGTCGGCACAGTAAAGAAAAACTGCAAGAGCTCTCGAAGCACTATTAAATGCGGAGAAAAGAGTTTGTTCCGGCCACATGGTGTTGTCTTGGTGCGATCTGTGTGCGCAAGGGCTAGAAAGGTTTTAACGAAATGTAGTGTTATAAGTTATTTTTTTTTTTTTTTTTTTGGTGTTGAAGTTTTGTAAAATTGCTTATGTAGTAGTGATTATAATTGGAAATCTAATCTTCTTTTTTGCTGATTTAATTTTGTATTTAAATTCTCAAAATTTAATTTTTTTTTTTCAAATCGAATATGTACCACAACTCATAATCCTAGTTGTCAAGGAATTCACATACAACTCTAATCATAGTTGTCAAGGAATTCACATACAACAGTAACCAAAGTTGTCATCGAAATCACATACAACTCTTAAGCATAGTTGTCAACGAACTCACATACAACTCTTCCCAAAGTTGTCAACGAATTCATATATAACTATAATCATAGTTGTCAACGAATTCACATACAACTCTAACCATAGTTGCAAATGAATTTTCCATAACCCCAACAAGTGTAGTGTATAAGTTATTTTCACAACCCAAGTAAGAGTTGTGTTAGGCATAAATAAATTTTTTTGAAAGACATTCACAACTCGAGCCCGTGGTATATAATGGAACCACAACCGTGTTTACGACTATTATTGACGAGTTGCAAAGAATTGAGGACTTTCTACAACCCCCTTGTGCAACCTATAGATAAACGTCGTCTTACATGGTACCACAACTGATTTCCGGTAGTTAATCGATATTTTTCCCGTAGTGAGCGTTTGGCTCTTTAAGTCTCAAGGTCCTCTCCAAGACCCAAAGCCACTTCAACGCCACTCTTTCCCCGCAAAGGGTCGTGCCAAAGACACTCACCATATCAAGGATTATGGTCAAATCCAGAGAATCTTCGTAGTCATGGCCACCTTTTGATCTATCCCCCTAAACTTGTGATCATGGGTGGTTTGCTCACTTACACATCCAGCCAATCCTTTTACTCCCATGGATGCCCATGCAATTCCAAAACAACCTACTTTGTTCCAACGATAATGTAATCTCGTATGATTATATCTACTACCAAGAACTATTACCGCTCATTTGTGGACACTGGACAGAGCTTCACCACAGCAGCAATCACTACAAATCCATACTTGGGGACTGAGGATTTATACGAATTCCTTCACTATCAAAGACTCAACAGAAAACTACCGAGACGCGGATGAAATATTTTTCTGAAGAAACAGAGGGAGCCACGCGTGGCATCTAGAAAAGTACAATAATCTTGCATCAAATCCCGTGGACGTGGATTCAAGGCGATGCAATGAAAGTATGCTACACATTGGGACTACTAACATGGGACGCTTTCACTCCCCTCAACCAGGTTGTTTCTATTTTCAACATCATCACTGTCGAAGTTTTACGCAAGAATTTATCAACATGAAGCCGTACATATGCACCAAAGACTCCAAAAGCACGCTGTAAAGATACATTCACATATTTGGCCATGACCATCGGATCAAACAGAAGTATAACTGAGGACTGTTCACTGCGTCCCATTCCATATGATAGTCCAAGATTCATAAGCTAGTTCGAAGGATGTCTCTTGGAACAAAGTCCTTGAATACCTGATAACAGCACAACTACGACAAAATTTCCCCCAACTCATCTATTTCAAAATTTCCACAACATATCATCATCGCGATCAGAAGATCCAGATACTGAACAACCTAAAGTCACGGATGACCGACAACGCAACAACAATATCCAAGACTAGCGCTGACATGATCGTCGCCGAGCATGTATTTCATACATTCATCCCAAGAATGCAGTGGAGTTTTGGTAAATTTTGGAATCCACTGGAGAGACCTGCAGACGAAAGCACGGATCCAGACGAACAACAAAACAGGGTCGATACCTTTTTTCATGTGGAAAGGGTTTCTGGAGAGTTTGAACAGAATGAAGACTCCTTCTTGCTCCATGAACGGGAATAGATAATCAGGCGCGACTATACCACTCGGGCCCGCAACTTCCCTCACGAATTCTTCCCGAGCTTCACTTTGTCGGCTGTTTTCACCTCCTAGACAAGCTCAAAACATAAATATTCCCGCGAGAGGGGATAGGAAATTCTTTCCTACCGGATGGAGGGGCGGACCATCAAAATTCGAGTTTGTACGAGAATGCCAAACCCTAATTTAGACAAAGTTGTGCCATCACCACCATTCGATAGCCGAAGTTCCAGCGTCATCACCATTTCCACCATTCCAAGCCGACCAATGCTGACGGCTCCATTCCAAGACGACCAATGCTGACGGCTCCATTCCAAGCCGACCAACGCGTGCGCTCCCATTCCAAGTAGACCAACGCGTGCGGCTCCTATTCCAAGCCGACCGACGCTGCGCTCTCATTCCAAGCCGTCCGCCCCATTGCCACGGCCCCCATCGGACCAAGCCGTCCAAGCCATGACTTGCCGCGCCGACACCACCCGCCAAGCAAGCGTCATGATATTCCCTAACCCATCCAAGATGATGAGCAGTCGAACTAAGCCGACGCTTCTCACCTTACCATTTCACGGTCTACACAGCAAATAAAAGCTATGCAAGGCCGCCAAACACGAGATCATGAACTCTCCTTACCTCTCGAATAAGGTTAATCGGACTCTCCTGACCATCTTGCATGTCCTACGTTTCGATTTTGTCCTCGTCTGTCACCATCATATGCTTACCTCGCAACAAGGCACCTGTTTCGAGCTAAGCAGGGGACTTAATGTTGATGGTGGTTTTTAACTTAGGGGTAAAGTCGTAAAACCCTAGTCAGACAGTGACGTCATAGAACTTAAGTAATACTGTCCAAACTAAGCATATTTATTGAACCCTTTAATTTGTCTGCGAGAAATTACCAGTAATTTGGAGTTTTAAAGAGCATAGTCATTTTGATATTTGTATCTACATAAATTCAACTAACCTTCCGAAAAAAAATTATTAGTTTCAAAGGTAGAGCCGACACAAACTTCATGCCCTTCAATGTATACAACACACATTGGGTTTAATCGGCCTTGAGATTAAACAAATACCCCAACATTAGTCAAATAATGTCTACAAATACGGGATCGAAACAAAGTGCTAACGGGAAAAATGAAAGACTAACATCAGTTCTACAAAGAAAATACCCTATATGTATCAAAGTTTGTTAACCAAACACGTATTCAAATTAAAAAGTCATCAACTTAACACAAAAATGTAAAAGAACCCAAGTTAAATCAATACTTGCCTAAACAAAACTTATAAGAGAATTTTGTAATTATTAAATACCTTTAAAATCACTATTAGAGATTTAATTGCATGCCTCATTAAAAACCACGGTAGGACGAAATCACCAGATTAATTTGTAGATATTTCACTGGATATGTAGCAATTCAGAGAAGTTTACACTGGTGGTGATGCGTTCCATCTAAGTGTTGTTCGATTTATTATTTTTTTAGAAGGTTTCGGTTTTCATTGGAGAAACCGAGAGGGAGCGTTTCATTATATTCATTATCATTCGTAAATCCAAAACCAACTCGCCCTCGCTTACGGGATCTCAATACAACCTTAGATTTATCTATTGACGGAGAAACCTTGATGCTAAATATGTAGTTTTTAGTGTTATTTATTATATAACGTGACATCCAAATGTTTTTTTGTTCTTCTTAATTTTCATGTATTTTAACCGAGTTTATATTAGCATTAAGACGATCAACCACATTTCTAATTTATAGTGTTATCCTTTTGTAGCACACATAATTAACATAATCAATTACTACTCATCAAAACCTGGCCAATACCACAAAACCACCGGATATCTCTTATTTCTCCACCACCACCATTTTAAATTTCCATCCCTCGTAGAATATTTGGCACACTTATAACTTTTGATCCCACACGTCATGTATAAAGTTTAGATTTAACAAACTTAGGTCGTCAATTAATTTATTCAACTATATGTTTTTTGTTAATACCAAAATCATGCGTACGAAAGGTTACCAAAGATAGCAGTGGTACCAAAAACAACCATTTTGTCTTATATGATTTGGTATCATCCCAAAAGTATTTGTTACCCGCCTTTTTTGATCGTGTCAAAAACAACCAACTATACTTTTCACAATACAATGTTACCCGTCATGTAAAAAAAATTATTATTTTTGATTCAAAAAGAAAAACCAATACCACCGCCATTAAAACCATCCAGCACCACTATTTCTTCCACCAAAACTAATGTTACCGTCTCCACCACTTAGTAACACCTTCCACCGCTTCCACCACTTACTTCTTCCTCTACTACCACCACCACCACTAATATCTATTGAAATAATTTTTGTCAAAATTATTATTTATTGATGGAGATATGTATTAATATTAATTAAGGGATATTTATGATGATAAATTAATAAATCATTTATCATGAGAAATTAATGAAACCTCAATTAATAAAACACTTATACTAATTAATATTTAAGTTGAACAAACCATAACCATAGATTTATCTTCTCTCTAGACAAATCACTTATACTAATTAATAAAATACTTATACTAATTAATATTGAAGTTGAACAAACAACCACTATTGATTTATCTTTTCTATCAATTCCAACCAAGGTGGAACAATGGTTAGAGGCCACTCTTATGACACAATAGGTCATGAGTTCGAACCTCCCGTTATAATTTTTGAAATTCCATATCTTAATTTGAGTATTCATTTTTAATTCATAATATTGGAATGAACACCACGTGTGCGACTTGTATGGTGTGGCGGGGAGAACCACGACCCTTGATTTATCTTTCCCACGGACAAATCCTGACCACCACTCAGCCTAGGCAAACTTAGCCTAGCTTTGTTTTGTATTATAGAAGACACTTAGATAACAGTTTTTATATAGATCAGTTATAATAGATTAAGAATAGTAACAGTTTATAACTGTTATTATACATCAGCTTATAGTGACCTTTTTTTATAAATACTGTCATTGTATTATCGTTCGATATAGTCAGTTTGAAAACTGTCACGATTGTTCACTATTATTGGTGTGAGTTTTAGTAAGAAACTGTTACATATATCACATAGGTTCTTCTTTTGTAACAGTCCACTAGTGAACTGTCATGGTTTTGAATATTCAACTGTCACCAAAGCCCATATTTGTACTAGTGTAAAGAGGTCTTCCTCTAGTTTTGCTGAAGGCCACCACTAAATGAATTTTACATGAATTTTCTATGAGAGACTTACTTAATCAATTTTTCCGAACATGGTGCTTTCTTTGTCTTAGTTTTTACGAACATGGTGCTTTCTTGTGCCGTTTTTCCTAGGCTTTTTCACTCAGATATGTATCTCAATATTTCTTATTATCATTTTTATGTTAAAGAATACTTTCTTAGCTTTTCAACGAGACTGAATTTGCTGAATTCCATTACTTAATGAATTTTGTATGAATTTTCGATCGTAAACTACCAAACTGCAATTTTTACTCAAAAATGTGACCGCTTGTCTGTTTTGATGAGTGTTTTCAACAAAGATATAAACCTTATTGTATCCTATTATAATTTTTATGTGAAAGGGGGACTTCTCAGCTTTCCAACGATCCATAGTTTGTTCAATTTCGTTGCCTAATGAATATTGTACATATTTTTGATTGTAAACTAGCAAAAATGCAATTTTCATGAATACCTATTACCAGGATTTATGTTTTAGCTTTCCTGTGTTGCTATTGTATGCTTCAAATCCTTTGTCAGGATTTCATGGAATTTCTTTCTCTTTATTATCTTTAGTTATAACAAAATTTTCGAGCCTCTTTCACCGAAATAATTCCCACGAGCATGTTTTGAATTGAACTTACCAGTATTGCGCTAATTCCTGTTTAGCAATACTATTGTTACTTGCACATATGGTTTTTGGGCCAAAGAAAAGAATTGACTGTATTGTCTTTCAAATTTGAACGATTTTCTCCTGGTTCCTCTCGGAAGACAATGGTAGGTTGGTTTCCGTTATGTTTTAATAGTATGCGAAGCTTTCAAATTTTGTGAATTTTGCAAAGAATGCTTTACTGTGCTTACTCGTGTCTTTGCTTGAGGGATGATGTGTGAGCTTATACAATCATTATTTTTTTGTTTCAGGTTCAACACTGGTGTCAATCGATGCTACTGCCCTTCGGACGAGGTTGCCAAGAGGGCGTTGGTTGATGGCTTAGTCTTCCCAGTTTCGCATGTTTGGTTTGCCGGTCGCCCTCGTTTTGTCGGCACAGTAAAGAAAACTGCAAGAGCTCTCTGCAAGCACTATTAAATGCAGAGAAAAGAGTTTGTTCCGGCCACATGGTGTTGTCTTGGTGCGATCAGTGTGCGCAAGGGCTAGAAAGGTTTTAACAAAATGTGTTATAAGTTATTTTTTTTTTTTTTTTGGTGTTGAAGTTTTGTAAAATTGCTTATGTAGTAGTGATTATAATTGGAAATCTAATCTTCTTTTTTACGATTTAATTTTGTATTTAAATTCTAAAAATTTATTTTTTTTTTCAAATCGAATATGTACCACAACTCATAATCCTAGTTGTCAAGGAATTCACATACAACTCTAATCATAGTTGTCAAGGAATTCACATACAACAATAACCAAAGTTGTCATCGAAATCACATACAACTCTTAAGCATAGTTGTCAACGAACTCACATACAACTCTTCCCAAAGTTGTCAACGAATTCATATATAACTATAATCATAGTTGTCAATCGAATTCACATACAACTCTAACCATAGTTGCAAATGAATTTTCCATAACCCCAACAAGTGTAGTGTATAAGTTATTTTCACAACCCAAGTAAGAGTTGTGTTAGGCATAAATAAATTTTTTTTGAAAGACATTCACAACTGAGCCCAGCGTGGTATATAATGGAACCACAACCGTGTTTACGACTATTATTGACGAGTTGCAAAGAATTGAGGACTTTCTACAACCCCCTTGTGCAACCTATAGATAAACGCTCGTCTTACATGGTACCACAACTGATTTCCGGGGTAGTTAATCGATATTTTTCCCGTAGTGAGCGTTTGGCTCTTTAAGTCTCAAGGTCCTCTCCAAGACCCAAAGCCACTTCAACGCCACTCTTTCCTGCAAAGGGTCGTGCCAGCACACTCACCATATCAAGGATTATGGTCAAATCCAAGAATCTTCGTAGTCATGGCCACCTTTTGATCTATCCCCCCTAAACTTGTGATCATGGGTGGTTTGCTCACTTACACATCCAGCCAATCCTTTTACTCCCATGGATGCCCATGCAATTCCAGCCAACCTACTTTGTTCCAACGATAATGTAATCTCGTATGATTATATCTACTACCAAGAACTATTACCGCTCATTTGTGGACACTGGACAGAGCTTCACCACAGCAGCAATCACTACAAATCCATACTTGGGGACTGAGGATTTACACGGAATCCCTTCACTATCAAAGACTCAAATGAAAAACTCCCGAGACCGGATGAAATATTTTTCGAAGAAATGCAGGGAGCCACGCGTGGCATCTAGAAAAGTACAATAATCTTGCATCAAATCCCGTGGACGTGGATTCAAGGCGATGCAATGAAAGTATGCTACACATTGGGACTACTAACATGGGACGCTTTCACTCCCCTCAACCAGGTTGTTTCTATTTTCAACATCATCACTGTCGAAGTTTTACGCAAGAATTTCTCAACATGAAGCCGTACATATGCACCGAAGACTCCAAAAGGACGCTGTAAAGATACATTCACATATTTGGCCATGACCATCGGATCAAACGAAGTATAATCGAGGACCTGCTTCATGCAAGTCCCATTCCATATGATAGTCCAAGATTCATAAGCTAGTTCGAAGGATGTCTCTTGGAACAAAGTCCTTGAATACCTGATAACAAAGACAACTACGACAAAATTTCCCCAACTCATCTATTTCAAAATTTCCACAACATATCATCATCGCGATCGAAGATCCAGATCTTGAACAACCTAAAGTCACGGATGACCGACAACGCAACAACAATATCCAAGACTAGCGCTGACATGATCGTCGCGAGCATGTATTTCATACATTCATCCCAAGAATGCGGTGGAGTTTTGGTAAATTTTGGAATCCACTGGAGAGACCCGAGACGAAAGCACGGATCCGGATTTAACAACAAAACAAATGTCGATACCTTTTTTCATGTGGAAAGGGTTTCTAGAGTTTGAACAGAATGAAGACTCCTTCTTGCTCCATGAACGGGAATAGATAACTGGGCGCGACTATACCACTCGGGCCCGCAACTTCCCCTCACGAATTCTTCCTGAGCTTCACTGTCGGGCTGTTTTCACCTCCTAGACAAGCTCAAAACATAAATATTCCCGCGAGAGGGGATAGGAAATTCTTTTCCGGTCAGATGGAGGGGCAGACCATCAAAATTCGAGTTTGTACGAGAATGCCAAACCCTAATTTAGACAAAGTTGTGCCATCACCACCATTCGATAGCCGAAGTTCCAGCGTCATCACCATTTCCACCATTCCAAGCCGACCAATGCTGACGGCTCCATTCCAAGACGACCAATGCTGACGGCTCCATTCCAAGCCGACCAACGCGTGCGGCTCCCATTCCAAGTAGACCAACGCGTGCGGCTCCTATTCCAAGCCGACTGACGCCTGCGGCTCTCATTCCAAGCCGTCCGCCCCATTGCCACGGCCCCCATCAGACCAAGCCGTCCATGCCATGACTTGCCGCGCCGACACCAATTCGCCAAGCAAGCGTCATGATATTCCCTAACCCATCCAAGATGATGAGCAGTCGAACTAAGCCGACGCTTCTCACCTTACCATTTCACGGTCTACACAGCAAATAAAAGCTATGCAAGGCCGCCAAACACGAGATCATGAACTCTCCTTACCTCTCGAATAAGGTTAATCGGACTCTCCTGACCATCTTGCATGTCCTACGTTTCGATTTTGTCCTCGTCTGTCACCATCATATGCTTACCTCGCAACAAGGCACCTGTTTCGAGCTAAGCAGGGGACTTAATGTTGATGGTGGTTTTTAACTTAGGGGTAAAGTCGTAAAACCCTAGTCAGACAGTGACGTCATAGAACTTAAGTAATACTGTCCAAACTAAGCATATTTATTGAACCCTTTAATTTGTCTGCGAGAAATTACCAGGTGTTGATGGTGGTTTTTAAACAAGGGGTAAAATCGTAAAACCCCGTGACCTAGTGTTACCCGCAACACATTAACTAAGAGCATTTAACTCAGGTGTAAATAATTAATAGGGGTATTTTTTCAAAATACCATATTAGGGTTTTCAACACAGAACCCTAATTCCAAAACCAAGCCGCATACTGCGCACCATGGCAACAATGCCAAACCAAGCCGCATACTACGCACCACGGCAACAATGCCAAACCAAGCCGCATACTGCGCACCACGGCAACAATGCCACACCAAGCCGCATCTCAAGCGCACCACGGCAACAATGCTAAACCAAGCCACATATCACAGCCACGGCAACAATGCCAAACCAAGCCGCATATCACAGACCACTAAGCAACAATGCCAAACCAAGCCGCATCTCACACACCACGGCAACAATGCCAAACCAAGCCGCATCTCAAGCGCACCACGGCAACAATGCTAAACCAAGCCGCATACAGCGCACCATGGCAACAATGCCAAACCAAGTCGCATCTCGCGCACCATGGCAACAATGCCAAACCAAGCCGCATCATCTTTGCGCACCGCGGCAATAATGCCAAACCAAGCCGCACCACTGTGCACCATGGCAACAATGCCAAATCTCCAAGCCGCTATGCCTTTGGCCCACGCCCAACATAGCGCCCTAGGTTTGCAAGACTTGCAACTAGGTCAACATGGCCGCACGTTCCATTGGCACATGCCAACACGTGCCACAAGTCATACTTCCAAGCCGCTATGCCTTTGGCCCACGCCCAACATAGCGCCCTAGGTTTGCAAGACTTGCAACTAGGTCAGCATGGCCGCACGTGCCATTGGCACATGCCAACACGTGCCGCAAGCCATATTTCTAAGCCGCCATGCCTTTGGCCCACGCCCAACATAGCGCCCTAGGTTTGAAAGACTTGCAACTAGGTCAACATGGCCGCACGTGCCATTGGCACATGCCAACACGTGCCACAAGCCATACTTCCAAGCCGCTATGCCTTTGGCCCACGCCCAACATAGCGCCCTAGGTTTGCAAGACTTTCAACTAGATCAACATGGCCGCACGTGCCATTGGCACATGCCAACACATGCCACAAGCCATATTTCCAAGCCACTATACCTTTGGCCCACGCCCAACATAGCGCCCTAGGTTTGCAAGACTTGCAACTAGGTCAAAGCATGGCCGCACGTGCCATTGGCACATGCCAACAGTGTCGTAATCCATATTTCCAAGCCGCTATGCCTTTGGCCCACGCCAACATAGCGCCCCCTAGGTTTGCAAGACTTGCAACTAGGTCGCATGGCCGCACGTGCCATTGGCACATGCCAACACGTGCCGCAAGCCATATTTCCAAGCCGCTATGCCTTTGGCCCACGCCCAACATAGCGCCCTAGGTTTGCAAGACTTGCAACTAGGTCAGCATGGCCGCAAGTGCCATTGGCACATGCCAACACGTGCCGCAAGCCATATTTCCAAGCCGCTATGCCTTTTGCCCACGCCCAACATAGCGCCCTAGGTTTGCAAGACTTGCAACTAGGTCAACATGGCCGCACGTGCCATTGGCACATGCCAACACGTGCCACAAGCCATATTTCCAAGCCGCTATGCCTTTGGCCCACGCCCAACATAGCGCCCTAGGTTTGCAAGACTTGCAACTAGGTCAACATAGCCGCACCTGCCATTGGCACATGCCAACACGTGCCACAAGCCATACTTCCAAGCCGCTATGCCTTTGGCCCACGCCAAACATAGCGCCCTAGGCTTGCAAGACTTGCAACTAGGTCAACATGGCCGCACGAGCCATTGGCACATGCCAAACACACACGCTGGTAGCCTAACTTGCAAACCGTGCAACCTACCACCAAGGCATTCCGCACATGCCATTGGCACATGCCAAACACACACGCCGGTAACCTAACTTGCAAAACCGTGCAACCTACCACCAAGGCATTCCGCACATGCCAAACACACACGCTGGTAACCTAACTTGCAAACCGTACAACCTACCACCAAGGCATTCCGCACATGCCATTGGCACATGCCACACGCGCCACTAGCAGCGCCACTTGCACTCAAGATGCAACCAACACTCGAGACATCGACACAAAATCGGGATGCTTCTTTAGGGTTTTGGTTTGGCGGTCACAAAGATGCGGCGTACACTACGCTCACATTAAGAAAGCGTGAAAAGGAATAAAGCGGTCAAATAAAAGAGGAAATAATGGTGAAAACGTTTTAGCCCATTAAACCATGCGGTTACCACCTCCTCCCATTATTTCACCCTTTACTCTCTTCCTTCATGAGGCCAGTGGTACGTTTCAATCTCGACTTGTATAAATAGGTCTTACCTATTTCCACCGGACAACAAGTCTCGGTCAGGAGAAAAATACTATACTCTCAGAAAGGCAACTTTGCAAGCTCTCCCAAAAGCTTCCATCTCTTGCAAGCTTCCCAAGCTTTTACTTTCTAATACAAGTCGAGATACTACTCTCCCATAACTACTCTGGTCTCAACACCTTTCTTTGCTTCCTCCCCAAATCAACCCTTCTCCTCCACTTTGTGACCGAAGCAAGTCTGGAACGGCCATTTCTTGGTTTAGGTCGGACTTGTACAGATTGATCTCTCGAATATATAAAGTGCTCACGTGCAGCACATTTGTTTAGGGTTTGAATCAGTTTCTCACTCACCTACCGAATTTACCGAAATCGGCATAAACGATTTTTACCCATAAACAATTGGCGACCACAGCGGGAGGATTGATCTATCGGCTACAATACCAACTCCCGATTTCATTTTCAGAACGTCAAATCCCAACATGGTGGAACTCAGATCTGGAGCGGCTGCCGAAAACATCAGCGCAGAACGCATCCCTGACGTTGGCGTCTCTCCCCATAACGTTGTTACTTCACCAGCTGACAACAGCAACATCGAATGCACTCCCTTAAGTGTAACACCACCTATCACTGGGGCTGAGCCGCCGCCTCCTCTAGCGTCTCCGCACAACCCTCTAATCACGGCAACGAGAATATCTCTTCGTGTGTCACGCCTCCAAATCACGAGCTAGGGCCGCCACCACGACCCCGAATGCTTCTTCCAGCATGGCGCCTCCGACAACTAAGGTTCCAATTACCCCGCCAACGGACGAGAGACCGGAGGGACCATAGGAAGTCGCCCTTACGTCACCATCGCCGATTTGATGGAACGACAGAGACGCCGCCATCGCCCCGCATGATGGCTTCAACACAAAAAGAGGTGCTCACCTTTCTCAAAACCCTGACAGAGCGACTACCCCGTGAGTCGCATCCTCCAGAGACGCCTAGAAGCACCTCCAACAACCCTGACGCCGGCACCTCGGCAGGACACGCCTCCACGGATGAAGAAACTCGCACTAGAGTCCCGTTGGAGAGAAATCAACCACCTAACTTCGTCACGAGAGAAGATTTGGAACAACTCCTACGCGACCGAATCAAGCAAGATGAGTTTGATGTACATCATCACCAACCCCCTTACCCATCCGAAATACAGAGAATCCCTCTCCCAAGGGGGTACTCTTCCCTCAATTTACCCCGTACGATGGTACCGGAATGCACGCGAACATGTTTCTCGTTTCCTGAATCCTTGGGCGAACATGAATACAATCACGTTCTTCGTTTAAGGGAATTTTCAAAATCACTTACCTAAGGGCGTATACATGGTACAACAAAGATCCCAACGAACAAAGCATTCCCAACTTGGAATAGCATGGTCACCGCGTTTTCAGAAGTATTTCTTCGTGTCTGAACAAGTTACCTTTTCGGACCTCGGGAGAATGTACGGTGGGATAACGAACATCCGAATGAGTTCGTCAAAAGGTTCGGGGTTCAAGCACTCATTGTCATGACCCAAACGTGACCGAGCAACAATTGGTAAACGCATGCATCAACGGTATGGTCCCAATCTACCGCGCCTCGCTAGAAAACTTGCGTTTCCAAACATTCTCCGAACTCCATGAGGCCGCCGACGATCTCGCAACAACAAGACAAAGATTACTTTGAAAGGACTAGGCCAACTCGAACCAAGACGCACATGAAACTCGCGGAGTAGACGCCTCATCAAGAAACAATTTAATGCCGGCTCATCCTCCGTGAACATAGTGAACGAAAGAGGAAAGAGGAAAGCCGCAACTATGAGCCACCGGTAGAAACGTGAAGCGTCGGGCGCAACGGAACCCTCGCAATGGAAGATCGCCACTAAAACCTCTCATGCAAAGCATCGTGAGGCCGGAGGAAATATCCTTGATTTCAGTTCCCCATCGAGGAGGTGATTGACCTCCTAGAAGCCCAGGTTCAAGATGATGTCATCGGATTGCCACCGCCGTACGTCCACCAACCGAGGCCGAGATGGCAAACCCCAAATACGCCATTACCACAGTTCGTTCACCACCCGACTAGCGATTGCAACAGACTAAAGCATATTTTCAGAGAAAGGATAGAAGCAGGAGAGCTCCAACTAGGAGACGAAAGAGTGCATCGAGACCCACTCCCAATAAGAAACTGCGGTTCCTCTGGGGACTCCGTATACGAGACTGTACAATCCATGATGCGACATGTATGCGAAATTCTCTATCTTTCCAAGGTTCGGCGCAAGATATTTTCGCAGCTCTCAATCGTGTTGTATCCTGAACGGATTTTCTCTCCTTGGAATCCACGCCAAGGGCCCAAGCTTCCCAAACAGGCGAAGCGAAGAACTGGACGGCTGACCACGTCCCATTTAAGAGATAACAAATTTGACGACACGCTCATCGACACTGCCTCCTACCACAACATCATTACTTTCAAGACACTGAAGGCAGCAGGATTTACAAAACAAGACACTACCTATTCCCCGTCCGTGATTAAGGACTTGAGAGGGGAAGCTTTGAACGCGCATGGCTACATCAACTTAGAGATCGAGATAGGAGACGCTATAACACATAGCAAATTCCATATTGTCAAAGAACTAGATCACGACATGATATTGGGACGTTTATGGGTGCTCGACAACAAAGCGAAATTGGATGTGCGCCCTCCGCCAATGTCCACGCCCGAAGGAAATTCCAACAAATCATCCCACTGGTTATCGCATCAACAAACTACTGAAGAAACCCAGACATCCGGAGAGGGCCCGTTGGCGCTAGCTCATGGTTTTCGAATGCAAGTAAGTCTGACCAAGCAACCTTTTCGCAACTCTCTTTCCTTCCCCTTTCCGTCATGGGGACTCGGGCGCGACATCGCACGAACGCTGTCAAGAAATGCGAATGGGAGGTGGACCATTTGAACACTTTGCAAGAAGCTTGGAAACTTCTATTGAAGCCAACACTCAAACGGTTGCACGACATCTGAACCCGTTTTCAATTGGAGATGTAGTGGTCAAAGAAAGCACGTTTCAAGTTGGGAAGGTGACAAAAAATGGATTTGCCCAGGTGAAGGAGAAGACGATCCGTAGACCGGGTTGCGGATACCCTTTTGGGAGGATATTGCAAGCTCATCAATGCAGTCACACCCGAAGGCGTGATAGTTCACTCGCGATGGCTCAAGGAACCCAATCCCTAAATGTTGTACTTCCCAATCACTCCCCTTTTCAAGACTTCCTTTAAATCATTCCTCTTAATAGTACTTCCCCGGGATGAATACACCGTTTGTATTTTTCCCCGGATATCTCCCCTTTGTCAAAAAAAAAAAAAAAAAAATAAATATATCTCTTCCCGAGCGAATCCTTCAGATATCGGAGAAATACATCAGAAGAACCCAGAAAACCATTGCAGGGCCATCATACAACAACCCTTTTCAAATATATATATATATGAAACAAAAGGTTTACTGATGA
This sequence comes from Papaver armeniacum, assembly GCA_023531295.1. Taxonomy (NCBI): domain Eukaryota; kingdom Viridiplantae; phylum Streptophyta; class Magnoliopsida; order Ranunculales; family Papaveraceae; genus Papaver; species Papaver armeniacum. The sequence continues at coordinate 79,654 of JAJJWW010006376.1, read as the reverse complement.
AGAAGAAGGGAAAGATGTGTTTACAAAAAAAAAATCAGGGAACTAAGCAGCTAACAGAAAACCAAAAGGAGGAACTAGCCCTCGAAGGATGGAGCGCAGGTCCCTTCCGGCAAAGCTATCTTCAAGCATTTCCCCCAGCAATCCTTCGGGAAACAAAGGTTTCATTCAGCGGTTTTAGCAGCGGCAACCTCAACATCCCATCCCGAAGCAGCCACAGCAGCAGCAGTGTCCTCCCCGACAACTATTCCAAAGATACGCCACCATGACCCCTCCAAAAGTATCATCAATAACATCTTTGACATCAACTTCAAAGGTCAGTCTCGCTTCTATCATGTACTCCTTCGAAAGTTTTCTCATCGACACTTCGAAGGAAGTTTTTTGATTCATTCGTATCAAAATCAAGAATCATGGCGTTCTCCTCCGCGTCCACCGAACCCAAGAGAGTCCGAACATGCACCTGTTCTTCGTGAGGATAGATGGAAGGGAGGTCCTTAATAATTTCGTTAGCTTCACGGAACAAAGATTCAACCCCAACTAATACCTCCTCAAGAGAAGAAGATCGATCTCCTCTGAGGTCCTTCTCCAAAAAGTTAAAGGCACGACCGTCTCTCGGAAGATCCCATCATACACTCGCAAGAAATGGAAAGATAATCAAGTTTCATCCGTTTATACACATATAAAAAGAGGATAGCGTGAACAAAGAGAAGAAGAAAACGCACCTAAGCAAAGCAAAGGAAAAGGGGAATCAACAGGAAGAACCCCTTCTCAAACAAGGGAGACGATACATTCGCGATGGGTATGAATACGGAACCTTAAAAAAGGAAAGGGAGCAATGAAAGACATAATGCTTCAAGATTTTTTGGCATGGATAATGCCCTAATGGAAGCCGCACATGAAGGAAAGCAAGATAAGGAAACTTTGCTATCGGAAGGAACTCCCTCCTTGTTTACATCGGTCACGCCTGCAAGCACGCACAGCTTCCACATTGCGCCGGCCCCACCAGCCAGCACACGCAATTTCCCAAGTCACGCATGCAAGCACGCACAGCTTCCACATTGCGCCGGCCCCACCAGCTAGCACACTCAGTTTGCCAGCACACGCAATTTCCCAAGTCACGCTTACAAGCACGCACGGCTTCCACATTGCGCCGGTCTCACCAGCTAGTGCACTCAGTTTCCCAACTCACGCCAACTTCCCAACGTCGCCCAAGCTGCACTGGCCCCACCAATTGTGCCAGCCTCCCGATTTGTGCAAAACTCCCAGTGGTAGGGATTCCAAATCCTATTTATAAAAGGTCAGACAAGCCCCTCAATTCTCTTTACTGGTTTGTCGTTGATAGTCTGTCACCATCTTATGCTTACCTCGCAACAAAGCCCCTGCCCGAGCTAAGCGGGGGACTTAATGTTGATGGTGGTTTTTAAACAAGGGGTAAAATCGTAAAACCCCATGACCTAGTGTTACCCGAACACATTAACTAAGAGCATTTAACTCAGTGTAAATAATTAATAGGGGTATTTTTTCAAAATACCAGATTAGGGTTTTCAACACGAACCCTAATTCCAAAACCAAGCCGCATCTCGCGCACCATGGAAACAATGCCAAACCAAGCCGCATATCAATGCACCCACGGCAACAATGCCAAACCAAGCCGCATATCTGCATCACCACGGCAACAATGCCAAACCAAGCCGTATATTGCGCACCACGGCAACAATGCCAAAACCAAGCCATATATCATGCACCACAAGAATAATGCTAAACAAAGCCGCATCATGCGCACCATGGCAACAATGCCAAACAAAGCCGTATATCGCGCACCATGGCAACAATGCCAAACCAAGCCGCATCTTTGCGTACCATGGCAACAATGCCAAACCAAGCCGCATATCTGCGCACCGCGGCAACAATGCCAAACCAAGCTGCACCCGGCGCACCATGGCAACAATGCCAAATCTCCAAGCCGCTATGCCATTGGCCCACGCCCAACATAGCGCCCTAGGTTTGCAAGACTTGCAACTAGGTCAACATGGCCACACGTGCCATTGGCACATGCCAACACGTGCCACAAGCCATACTTCCAAGCCGCTATGCCTTTGGCCCACGCCAACATAGCGCCTAGGGTTTGCAAGACTTGAAACTAGGTCGCCATGGCCGCACGTGCCATTGGCACATGCCAACACGTGTCGCAAGCCATATTTCTAAGCCGCTATGCCTTTGGCCCACGCCCAACATAGCGCCCTAGGTTTGCAAGACTTGCAACTAGGTCAACATGGCCGCACGTGCCATTGGCACATGCCAACACGTGCCACAAGCCATACTTCCAAGCCGCTATGCCTTTGGCCCACGCCCAACATAGCGCCCAGGTTTGCAAGACTTGCAACTAGGTCAACATGGCCGCACATGCCATTGGCACATGCCAACACGTGCCACAAGCCATATTTCCAAGCCGATATACCTTTGGCCCACGCCCAACATAGCGCCCTAGGTTTGCAAGACTTGCAACTAGGTCAGCATGGCCGCACGTGCCATTGGCACATGCCAACACGTGCCGCAAGCCATATTTCCAAGCCTCTATGCGTTTGGCCCACGCCCAACATAGCGCCCTAGGTTTGCAAGACTTGCAACTAGGTCAGCATGGCCGCACGTGCCATTGGCACATGCCAACACGTGCCGCAAGCCATATTTCCAAGCCGATATGCCTTTGGCCCACGCCAACATAGCGCCCTAGGTTTGCAAGACTTGCAACTAGGTCGACATGGCCGCACGTGCCATTGGCACATGCCAACACGTGCCGCAAGCCATATTTCCAAGCCGCTATGCCTTTGGCCCACGCCAACATAGTTCCCTAGGTTTGCAAGACTTGCAACTAGGTCAACATGGCTGCACGTGCCATTGGCACATGCCAACACGTGCCACAAGCCATATTTCCAAGCCGCTATGCCTTTGGCCCACGCCCAACATAGCGCCCTAGGTTTGCAAGACTTGCAACTAGGTCAACATGGCCGCACGTGCCATTGGCACATGCCAACACGTGCCACAAGCCATACTTCCAAGCCGCTATGCCTTTGGCCCACGCCAAACATAGCGCCCTATGCTTGCAAGACTTGCAACTAGGTCAAAATGGCCGCACGAGCCATTGGCACATGCCAAACACACACGCTGGTAGCCTAACTTGCAAACCGTGCAACCTACCACCAAGGCATTCCGCACATGCCAAGCACACACGCTGGTAACCTAACTTGCAAACCGTGCAACCTACCACCAAGGCATTCCGCACATGCCATTGGCACATGCGAAACACACACACTGGTAACCTAACTTTTAAACCGTGAAACCTACCACCAAGGCATTCCGCACATGCCATTGGCACATGCCACACGCGCCACTAGCGGCGCCACTTGCACTCAAGATGCAACCCAACACTCGAGACATCGACACAAACCGGGGATGCTTCTTTAGGGTTTTGGTTTGGCGGTCACAAAGATGATGCGGCATACACTACGCTCACATTAAGAAAGCGTGAAAAGGAATAAAGCGGTCAAATAAAAGAGGAAATAATGGTGAAAAACGTTTTCGCCCATTAAACCATGCGGTTACCACCTCCTCCCATTATTTCACCCTTTACTCTCTTCCTTCATGAGGCCGAGTGCGTTTCAACCTCGACTTGCATAAATAGGTCTTACCTATTTCCACCAGACAACAAGTCTCGGTCAGAAAAATACTACACTCTCGAAAGGCAACTTTGCAAGCTCTCCCAAAATCTTTCATCTCTTGCAAGCTTCCCAAGCTTTTACTTTCTGATACAAGTCGAGATACTACTCTCCCAAAACTACTCCGGTCTCAACACCTTTCTTTGCTTCCCTCCCAAAATCAACCCTTCTCCTCCACTTTGTGACTGAAGCAAGTCTGGAACGACCATTTCTTGGTTATTGGACTTTTACCGAAATCGGCAGAAACGATTTTTACCCATAAACACCAGGGTACCTTTTTTTTAAATGCTAATTAGGGTTTCGACAAGCCAAAACCTTAATTCTCACACCGCACGTGCCAATGGCTCATCATGCTAGCCACATCCTACCTCGCCAAGGCATGCAACCATGCTAGCCGCACCCCTGTGCCAATGGCTCATCATGCCAGCCATATCCTACCGCGCCAAGGCATGCCAACTGCACCCCTATGCCAATGGAAAATCATGTCATCCATACCTACCACGCCAAGGCACGCCAACCATGCTAGCCGTACCCCTGTGCCAATGGCAAACCATGCCAGCCACACCTACCGCGCCAAGGCATGCCAACCATGCTAGCCACACCCCCTGTGCCAATGGAAAACCATGCCATCCACACCTACCAAACCCTTGGCCCCACATGCCAAGCCAAACCACACCTTGCCTTGGCCCTAGCCATGCTAGCCGCCCATGCGCCCATGGCATGCCAAGCCACACCATTCACGCCAAAACCCTTGGCCCTACATGCCAAGCCAAACCGCACCTTGCCTTGGCCTTAGCCATGCTAGCCGCACCATGCGCCCATGGAATGCCAAGCCCTTGGCCCCGCAATGCCAAGCCAAACCATTCATTACAAAACCCTAGGTCCCACATGCCAAGCCAAACCACACCTTGCCTTGGCCCTAGCCATGCTAACCGCGCCATGTGCCAACGGCATGCCAAACCCTTGGCCCCACCATGCCAAGCCAAACCTCACCTTGCCTTGTCCCTAGCCATGCTAGCCGCACCATGTGCCAACGGCATGCCAAGCCAAACCGTACCTTGCCTTGGCCCTAGCTGTGCTAGCCACACCATGTGCCAACGGCATGCCAAACCCTTGGCCCCACCATACCAAGCCAAACCGCACCTTGCCTTGGCCCTAGCCATGCTAGCCGCGCCATATGCCAACGACATGCCAAACCCTTGGCCCCACCATGCCAAGCCAAACCGTACCTTGCCTTGGCCCTAGCTATACTAGACGCACCATGTGCCAACGACATGCTAAGCCCTTGGCCCCACATGCCAAACGCACCTAGCCGTGCCACCATGCTGGCCTTCCCTACGCGGCTACCATAAACGAAGGCGTGCGACGATCAACAGTCCCCCTTCAATCCCAGGAGCAAATCCTAGCCATCCAAGGTTATCATACGACGCATGGTAACCTTTGGCCCGAAAACCTAAGTTTGGCCACGCCAAACCATGCCATGACAATGGCATGCCAACCTAGCCACGCCACCATGCTGGCCTTCCCTACGCTGCCAAAAACGAAGGCGTGCGACGATCAACGGTTCCCCTTCAATCCCATGAACAAATCTTAGCCGTCCAAGGTTACCAGACGACGCATGGTAACCTTTGGCCCGTAAACCTAAGTTTGGTCACGCCAAACCATGCCATGCCAATGGCATGCCAACCTAGCTGCGTCACCATGCTGGACTTCCCTACGCGGCTACCAAAAAACGAAGGCATGCGACGATCAACGGTCCCCCTTCAATCCCATGAAAGTATCCTAGCCATCCAAGGTTACCAGACGACGCATGGTAACCTTTGGCCCGAAAACCTAAGTTTGGACACGCTAAACCATGCCCTGCCAACATCATGCCAACCTAACCGCGTCACCATACTGGCCTTCCCTACGCAGCTACCAAAACGAAAGCGTGCAACGATCAACGGCTATCTTTTCTCTTGATATGCAAAATCTCGACCGTCGAAGGTCACCAAGCTAGCAAGTCTCCTCAGTGCAACTTTCCAGGCAACAACAACATGCTACATGTTTTCCACAAAAACATTCGAGACATCAACACATATCACAAAGTGGGGGATCCTCTTTGGGTATTGGTTTGGCGGTTTACAGCATGCGGCGTACACTACGCCCGTCATAAGGAAGTGTCATAAGGATGAGGCGGTTAGTAAATACAGGGAGTTAATGGTGAACCGTTCTTTTTATGGAACATCAATTCCATGCGTTAACAGTTTTATGGAACATCAATTCCATGCGTTAACGGTTTTATGAAACATCAATTCCATGCGTTAACGTTACCACCTCCTCCCATTTATTCCAACACAACTACTCTTCTAGAATCAACTATTTTGGTCTCATCACTTTTCTTGCTTCCCTCCCCAAAACCAACCCATTCTCCTCCACTTTGTGACCGAAACAAGTCTGGAACGGCTATTTCTTGGTTTAGGCCGGACTTGTACAGATTGATCTCTCGAATCTAAAGTACTCCCTTGCAGTACATTGTTTAGGGTTTAAATTCGTTTCTCAACTACATACCCGAAATTACCGAAATCAGTAGAAACCATTTTTCACCCACAAACAACAGCAGATCAGTCGGGATCAACGCGTTCACGAAGGATAGGATGAAATTTTTCTCATCAACTCTTCCGGCAAGCTCGCTGCATACCGTTTTCCATCTCGTTACCAATCCTCGCAGGCTTTCTGTAGGCCTCCTTCTTAAGTTTAATAGAGTCTCGATCCCGGCCTTAACATGTGGTTGGTTATATTTGTGGTCAGGAATATTCTCTGTAAGTCTTTACACGATGAAATCGATCTTTCTGGTAACCCGTCGAACCAAACCAATGTTTCCCCGGCCAAGCTCGCGGGGAAGTACCGACAAAGTACCGCATCGTTTCTTCTCCATTGCATCATTGAAAGAGTGTATTGTTTCAAGTGTTGCACAACACTTTAGGATCCTTTGAATATGCGCGGGAGCGTCGGAAGAACACATTTCTCTAGAATGTCCGCATATATTATCTCATAGGAAAATGGAGATCTATCGGCCTCTTCTATTGCCTCCGCCAGTTGTGCTCGGCCGCCTCTTCGCGAATTATTTATCAGCGTCCTCATATCTCGCAGCTCATCCAAGACTTCCTGGTTCAGGTTCCCTCTGTTTTCTTCCCGACGACCACCTCCCATCACGCTGAGCCTCCCTTCACCATGTCTCCTATCTTACTCATTCCTATGGTTGAATTCGCGTTGTCTTTCCTCTTCCTACCTCCTCTTATTTTTCTCGTATCTCCGCTCTTCTTCATACCTTCGCCTTTGATCTCCCCATCTTGATATTTCCAATGCCCTTCTCAATTCTCTTTCTTCACTGCTTTCTCCTCGTCGCCTCCTTCTTCGCTCAGCTCTTTCGTCCATGCGGGTGTATCTCCTTTGTCGTAACTCTTCTTCTCCTGATGATATCATGTTCACCTCTGAATCCGTTGCGTCAGCTGCCACTTCCTCGTTTAGTTGGCGGTTCTGCAACATCAACCTGGTGTTTTCCCTCATCAATCGGGTATGTTGATCGGCTATATCCCTGTCTCGTTCTCTTTCAAGGCGGAGCGTCTCCCTTAGCTGGTCCAACGTCATGTCTTCTTCACTGATATTCTCCTCCATTTCCTCACGAGTTATCTCTTCACCTGCGATGGTGTCCGTATCGGAAGTGTGTACAGAACCCCCTCTAAAGTTATCTTCGTTGGCCTCCTCAGTCCGCCGCTGGTTCACGCCTTGTCTTTCTTCTGCAGACAATGTTCCTCCCCTTTCCATTCTTCCTCCTCTTTTGGCCTCCAATCGCTTGCTTCTCCTCGTCGTTATCATATGTGCCGCTCGATCTGGTGTTCTAGTCATCAACTTATCCTAGTTTTAATATCGATTATCCTTTAAACCCTAATCTTAAGAGGGGTCTCTCACTCCACAGGTTCAGTCCTTGTTTCTAGTGCCAAAATGTAACTACTGGAAATCCAGTAGTACACCCAAAGGGAAGGTAACCAGGATCTAAGACATGTTAAACAATATAAACTAGAGAGTCTTTATTTATGAATCAACCAAGGAAACAAAATACAAGTTCTTGGATACAGGGAAACCCTAATCTCACTCTCTAAGCTAAGCTCTCCCCTCTCTCCAACATCCGATCCCCTATACATTGCCCAAGGACCTCTATTTATAGGCCAACTAACCCTAATGGGGCAAAGCTCATTTTACTTCGTCACGTTCTCGCGGAGGTGCTTTATACTTCGCCCAGCCCCTTATCCATAAAGTTTTTCCCCTTCTTTCACTACCTTCACATGGGCTTGTCGGGACACCTGTCACTTTTCTTGCTCTATAATTTATCTACTTCACGGCGTGTCTTTTCAACCAAGTTACCGTACTTCGCCCTTTCAGTTTCGTTGATATATTGTTGGGTACTCTTTTGTATCTTAGATTCTTCGGGTGAGTCTCCTCATTTCTATAAGCGTCCCCTTTGTACCTCGCAGGACTGATCAGTGACGAAGTAACTCTGACATTCAAATCGACAAGTCCATGACTGGGATCTTTGAGTGAGATCTCTAGCCATTCTTCTTTCCTTTATGTTTGACACATGGCGAGCCTATTTCGTCTACCTACAAGGCAGCTTCAAACTATTTATTTTCAGAAATACAAATAAATGCATACATTCAATATATGATGCCTCTGGACTGGGATGGCATTTGGGTCTCTCAAAGGGGTGGTGAGAATCTTGTTTCTCATTCCAATATATTTGTTGTATTCTTCTTTAAAAACATGCATGTATAGACACAATAATACAAGTTTGCTTTCTTTCAAAAAAAAAAATAAAAAAAAAATACAAGTTTGCTGATGTTACTTTACTGTAACCTGAAACCATACGACATGCAGCTAACTGACAATGTAGCTAGAGTTAACCGAGGTTTCTGAACTGCAGCCCAAGGTACGTTCAAACAAACGCCAGCCTACCACACAGCCAACTAGAATGATGTTGCCACGCACAAAGCAAACAAGCATCGCTTGGATCGAGACAGAAATATTTGTAATTTACTGAAATACCCTTGAAGTAATCCCGGTGGATATTTGATTGCAGCGAAAGTCTGTTAATACAATATCCGGAGCCTACACTTGCACTGCTATGCTTTGTGAGACTGGATTATGATCGGGAAGAAAAAGAAGAAATCAGAGGAAGAAAAGGTTAGATACTCTTGTTGGGATGCCCATGGTAGCAGAGGTTTGAAAATCAAAACTAGCTTTGTCGTGTTAACTTTGATTATTTATCTATTTGCTTAAATTTGATGATGTTGGTTTTCCGAGATTTTTGTTACCTCTAAGAAATTACAAATACAGAACCGTCTTAGAGGGCAAAGTGCTAACTTAGACTCCTTTAATAATTGAAAAACTTAATCCAACAAACACTAAACTTTTTTTGTTTTTGAAATAGAACAAACACTAAACATTTCTTTTCCTGGCGAAATTGGGGTATACCCAGATTAATTGGGGTATACACAATAAGACAAAATAGGGTCATTTTGAAGTAAAAGAAGTCACCCCTTAGCAATATATTTTTCTAAATGGCTAATATACCCTTGTTTAATTAACACTAAAAAATCTGATTAGCTTAATTAATTGAGTTTAGATTGATTAATTGAGTGGATTAAAACTTATGATCTGAAATTTTATTTTTGATTGAACTTACTTGGGAAGATTTTTGAGGAAAAAAAAATATTTTGAGAAAATCTTTTGCAACGGAAATGAAAGCATACTACCCAAACACTTCTAAAAAGGGGATTGCAAAGCTGTTGTATGAAATTATACTCAAAATTAGATCAGAAATCAACACTTTCAATTCTGAAAATATGAAAAGTTGGCAGGGTCGACGGATGAAGAACATGCCGACTATATCTGGCCGACAAGGTCTTTGGATGAAGAACATGCCGACAACTTATGGACGGCAAGGTCGGTGAATGAAGAAGATGCCGACTTTATTATTTTTGACACACAAGAGACTGTTGTAAATGCTTCACTAGTCGGCATCTTATTGATTTCTTACCTTGCCGGTTACTTTATAGTCGTCAAGGTCGATAAAAAATACCCTGCCGACTATAGGATTTTTGACATACAGAGAGGTGTTACAAATGCATGATTAGTCGGCAAGGTATTAATTTCATAACCTGCCGACTAAACTATAGTCGGCAAGGTATAAGGATGAATATCGTGCCGACTAAAAATTAGTCGGGAGGGTATAAGGTTGAATACCATGCCGACCCAATAACTACTAATTTCAGAGATGAAAAGTCGACACGGTATTCAACCTTATACCTTGCCGACTATATTTTAGTCGGCAAGGTTGACAAAAAAAACCTTGCCGACTTTCGATCCGTTTTGATTTTTCGTTTTTTATTGTTTTTTGATCTCATCGTGTATAGTTAGAGTTTTATGTCTGATCTCATCATGGGTTTGAGTTTATACATCAGTTAGAGTCTTTTTTTCGCCGGTAGAATCAACCATTTTTTTGGAAAATCAATGTTGAAGATTTCCGTTTGATGGAAGAAATGGAAGAAGATGAAGGGGAAGAGCAGAGAGATATGAGAAGAAAGATTTGGGAAGATTAAGAGTTTTTTAGTTTTTAATTTTAGGGTTTAATTTTAAGTTAATTAGTTCAAGGGTATTGAAGTAAAATCACCCTATTTTGTCTTATTGGGTATACCCCAATCAAGCCATCTTTCTTTTCTCTTTCAATCCTTTTATATTTTTATGGCTTAATTGGTTTAGAACGCATATGAATGTCCTAAAAAATGCAGTACAAATACTTGAGCTTATATTTACACTCATCAAAAATATTCAAAATGGTCCAACTCACTGAGTCTAAGTTAACACGGTCTGACTCGTTACAAATCCCAGAGTTCAATATCCGTCCACATCAATGTAGTTAATATCGGATATCGGTTTATCTCGACCGGGACCGAATCGACCGATACACTGGTACGACTTTATATCGGGGATATTATCGTTGAAATATCGGTATAATATCGGTCCAAATTTAGAGACTATAATTTTATAGCAAACATTTTCTTCACACATTTTGTGTTAAGATATAATAGATACCATCAATTTTATCAAAAACACAAAAGAGTAACTTCAATAACTTTAAAGTTCACTACCTAAAATGATAATTAAACAATTTCAAACTAGAGACAGGAGAGTAACTTCAACAACTTTAAAGTTTACTACCTAAAATGGTAATTAAACAAGGATTTATCCCTTCCCGTCTTTGAAAAACCTGAAATACCTTTAATCTTTACCTAAAACGACTAATTCAACCCATATCGTATTTTCGTAAAAATATCGTATCGGCTCATATCGGTCGATATTATCGAGAACATATCGTATCGCCGATATACTGCTTATCGTATCGCTCCAGAGCGATATCCGATATTTCGCTGATAATGACTACATTGGTCCACATGTAATAATTTGAAGATCAAAATAAAAAAGGGGTTTATCATAAGATTACTTGATTTGGGTGTTTATCCAGTGATTTGTTAGTAACTTGGATTAAAATTAGCAGGAAAAATGAAAGTTGTAGTGAAAAGAAGTTGCATAAATGGAGAGAGTTTTTACCACAACTTGACCTCGTAATTATTCACATTTTATACCAGGTGGAAAAGGAAATGAGCATAAGAAAAAAATACATAATAGACTTGAAATTCCCTTGTTATTAATTCTTGTAGGGAAGTAACATCGTTTAAGATTATTATTGAAGAATAAACCAAGATACTATGAAGAAGACAGTAGGGATCAACAAGTGTTGTTGATACAGTAGTATGGATCAACTATGAGATTTGACAGTATGGTTGGATCAACTGGTGTAGTTGACATAATGTGTATGGATCAACAAGTATTGTTGACACATAGTATGGTATTTAGAAGTTAGCTTGGGTTGCAAGTATTACTGGTTTTAGAGTTTGTTTATGTAAGAATATTCTAGAAGAGTCTTTGTTAGAGTTTGATTAAGTTAGGAAAGTGTTTATTACTTGAGATTCAAGTTTGTAAACATATAAATAGGTTGTTAAGTTATGAGTTATACACAAATCAATTAAGAGAAGTATTGTTTGAGTTTAGTTTTGTCTTCTTTCTTTGATATCAGATTTTCTACATCTAGTATCAAGTTCTAGGTTTGTGGGTATGAGTTGTTAAGTTGAAGAAGATGACGTATTTGGAGAATATTTTCATATACCAAGACTAGTGGAAAACAGTTAGATAGTGTCGTTTTAATGAATTAAACGGCACTTTCGGAATGCTTTGGGTTGCTCAAGTTCTTAAATTCAAGTGAAATTCAAATTCTCAAATTCAAATTCAACTTCCATATAGAACCCGATTCGTCTAATACCAAAATGACTCCATTACATTGAACGTACTCATAAATTTAGTCCAAAATCGTTCTAATTATTAAGGTTTCTTAAGTGATACAAGTCCCGAGAATTTCAACAACAATTTCGGTCATTAGGATCTTGGCACTAGCTTGCATGAGAGCGGGCGACAACCTAGGTTAGCCTTCCATGAAGGTTCAAACTAGAGTTTGTGCTCACTTTAAATTTATCTTCCTCCATGTACTCCCCTTGAAACCTAATCTCGGTTCCTCGTCCTATTGGTTCATTCCATTCATCCTTAGAAACAGCAATGCTTTATCAGCCTTATATCTACCAATGTAATAATGTAAACGCCAACTGTTTTGTCATCATTGTGTTTGCTAATGACTTCGATAAATTAGATTGAATTTTCTCCACAAAGGTTGTATGTATAGAAACCAATATTACCCATAGTTATCCATCATCGATTAAAAAATGGAGGGAAATGTAAATAAGAAGTCCTAGAATTTTGCAATAGTTTCCAAGTTCTTAATAAGATCTTCCTTTGTCATTCCTATACCACGGTCACGAGTTGGCAGGATTTTTTTTTCCTCATCTAATTTCATCTGCAAATAAACAAAAACAAAAATATTTTTAGTCACAGCAGAAAAATAAGTTATCAGCTCATACAAGTCGCAGAATCCACACTTGTATAAACTTCACCAAAGAATTACTCACCAGAATCTCGAGCTTTGTATCGTCACCTTCTCCTAGAATTTCCTTATCTGTAAGAACAAGGAGCCTAATATTATCCAAAGCCTGAGAACGAAAGCAAAGTTTGACATTAAATTAGCTCCCTCAAGAAGATATCTTTGTTACTGTAAAGAGAGTTGACAATGATATCCATAAGCCGAGAAACCTCATCCAGGAACTCAAACTTCTCAATGAATTTTCTAAGAGATTTCCTTGACATTGATTCTGACTCCCTGGTTTAAAACCACCATATTCAAACACCAATTGAACAAAACGTTCTAATGATTATATGAATAGACAACAGAAAGAAAACAAACAAAAACTTAACACATACCTCTTAAAAACTTCCGAATCAGTCGATAATCATGAGGAACAACACCAAGCTTATCTTCAATCTTTGGTTGATCAACTAAGTTATCCCGATTCACTTTCTTGGCATCGCCTTGGTTCTTTCATCCTGTTGTAATCCAAAGATCATTTCAATTTAAATCAGTACATGTGTATACAATCAATTTATTCAATCTTATTTGTTCTTAACATCAATAGAAACAAGCAATTACAATAACACTAAGAATCCCTAGTGACAATCATATGATCTAAGTAACAATAACCTTAAAATAAAAAATCAAGAAAACCGGATCAGTAATCTAAGCAACAATAACCTTAACCTTAATGTAGTTCCATGATTCCATCCGACAAGAATATAGATCCAGATCCAAAGTGATGCACTATTAAGTACTACCATAATCTCAACTTGATTTACATCTCTATAGGCTGAAATTAAAATATCAGGAGGAGTTCTAAAAGAACACTAAACAAAATCCATGCTTATCTCATCAAAATCCTATAACATATTTAGAAAAAAGAATGAAATAAGAATGAAATAAGACCATCAGGAAATCGTCTGGTTGAATATCTTAATGCAAGAAGATCTAACATAAACTAATTCAAATCAATTGACCTGACAGAAGCATTCACAAACGCGATAAGGACATGACTAACATAAAACTTTAGCACTCAAAAATAACAACATTATCAATACAAAGATTAAGGAGACTTACTCATTATCTTTAGTTCAAATTGGAGGACTTAACTATAGTTGAGATAACAAAATACGAAATGATAACCATATTATGAATCGAAAATGGCTTCATCAGAAGGACAATACAATATCAAAGTCCAAATCAAGATAACCAATCAAGGCTTAGGAATTTGGTGCTCCTTTCTCTGGCTGCTTGTCGACTGAAGCAGCACTAGGAAGATCGAGTCCGCAAGGAATCTTTCCAGGATAGTTAGCAAATGAAGCATCGACCCTATCAAACCACAAATTCGGAAGGAAAAAAAGAAAGATTCGGCATCAAGAAAATAAACAATGGGTGCCAACAGGTTTGTTTTACTATGTTAGTAATATTGTCCTTAACTAAATCATTCTTAGCAATGCTTAAATTCAAAGGGTAATTAAAAACCAATTGATAAATTTTATTCCCACTGGCAAGAACAACTTTTCTTGACTCTCTTACATCACCCGCCACAAAACATCCTCCTCATCTTCTATCTGCCAGACGGATACATAACACGAGAGATTGTAAGCTAACTGCAAAGCTTATTTAGTTGCAAAATTCATTATCATTTCAATGCGATACGTAAACTGTGTGTTAGTGGGATCCTATAGAGCATCATCAGATACTTGCCAGCGAGAAATCGATTGCAGGAAAGATGGACTGGTATTCGAGATATACTTCTCCTCCTATCACATGGGTGAACAGAGTTTGATTAAAAAACTAATAATCCAAACTTAAAAATATGTAAGAAATGAAGAATCGCTTAGGAAAACCCCCAATTTTAAATCCCCCAATTATAAAACCTAGTTTTATTCTAATTAAAATCCACAGATTCAAGAAAACTAAATTGGTTGATTCTTCAATTACATCTAACCCAAAACAACTAAACTCATAACTAATCATTAAACTTACCTTGCTAATGATTTTTCATCGAGTTATTAAGAGAAGTAAGTTAATTGATTCTTCAATTGTTGGTGAAATCAATTAAGAAGAAGAATTGTTTGAGTTTAGTTTGGTGGTGGCGAGGCTTGAGCTTTCTTTGAGTAAGAAACTAGATTTAGGGTAAGAAACTCTTACGTTTTGCTGGTTAGTGGTTCTAAAGTGAGTTTCATTGTTTTAATTTGCTTGATTCCATGGATGAGAAATGAAGTTGTTATAGATTTAGGTTCGGTGTGAAAATTGTGGGATGAAGTTCGCTTCATCGAGAAGGTTTGAAGTTAATATTTTTCTCTCTCTCGCAAGATAGATAAGGTTGACCTATGTTTGAAGGTAAAAACTTTACCAAAGAAACTATAATACATGAGTGACGTTGTCTAAGTCAGGTCATAACCAACGAGATTGACTTTAGAACACTATAACTAGTATTGTTGTCTAAGTCAACAAAAGTCCAAACACAACGACCCTTAGTCAACAACACTTTGGGTATGTAGTTGAATCACGACATTACCGTTTGTGTCATGTCATTGTGTCTCTGATAGGCCATTTTCCACTAGTGTATGGGATATATATCGTGAAAGATGGTTATGTAGAACCAGCAGAAGGAGCTGTAGTTGAAGCAGTTGTGCAAACTCTATTAACTGAAAATAGAAAGAAGAATTCTAAAGCTACATATATTTTTCATCAGGGTATTCATGAATCTCTCATGGATAGAGTCATCTACATCAAGGAAGCTAAAAGAGCATGGGATGGATTGATAAGTTACTACAAGGGATCTGAAAAGGTCAAGAAGGTTAGGTTACAAACTTTGAAAAGAAAATATGAACTGTTGCAGATGCAGACTACTGAAACAATATCAGAGTTTTTCTCAAAGACACTAAATCTTGTCAATAAGATGAAAGCTAATGGTGATACTATAGAATATTCAACTATTGTAGAAAAGATATTAAGAAGCTTTCCAGAGAAGTTTGAATCAAAGGTTACTATTACAGAGGAATGCAACGCAGTTGCAACTATGACTCTTGATGAGTTGTTGGGTTCATTACAAGCTTATGAACAAAGATTTCTAAAGAAAACAGCTGCTGCAAAACAATTTCAAGAGGCACTTCAGAGTCAAGTTAGCTGGAGAAGCAATCAAGGAAAATCTAATGATGGAGGTTTTCAAGGAAGATACAATAATGGAGGAAGATCAAATAATGGGAGTTATAGGAAGCCATAAGATAGATCAAGAATACAATGTTATAATTGTGGAGATTTTGGACACAGTGCTACTGAGTGTATGAAACCAAGAAAGACAGTTGCTAATAACTACAAAGCAAATTTCAAAGCTAATATTGCAGAAAGTCAATAAGAAGAAGAAGAAGAAAAGAAGGATGAAACATGCTACTTGCATGTCATACAACATAAGAACAACCACAACTTAAGTGGTACTTAGATACTGGTTGTAGCAATCATATGTGTGGCAGAAAAGATTTGTTTGATAAGCTTGATGACTCTGTCAGATGAACAGTAA
Source organism: Papaver armeniacum (assembly GCA_023531295.1). Taxonomy (NCBI): domain Eukaryota; kingdom Viridiplantae; phylum Streptophyta; class Magnoliopsida; order Ranunculales; family Papaveraceae; genus Papaver; species Papaver armeniacum. The sequence goes on along the minus strand of JAJJWW010006376.1, from coordinate 63,306 downwards.
AGTTTGGCAACAGTTCTACAATGCCAATTATGGGAAAAGGAAGAATTAGAATTGTTCTTAAAATGGTTCAAAAGAATATATCATGGATGTGTTTTATGTACCAGGTTTACATCAAAACTTGCTGAGTATGGGCCAACTATCTAAAATAGGATATTCTATGAATATTTACAATGGTCTTTGTTTCATCAGAGATGGAAGAAGAAGGTTGATAGCAAAAACATATTGTTTCCTTTGAATATTCAGCATCAAAAAGAAAGTTGCTACAGCAGTAGTGTGCATAATGATTCTTGGTTATGGCATGAGAGAATGGGACATGTGAGCTTTAACAGTTTACAAACTTTGGCAAACAAGGAAATGGTGTCAGGGTTACCTTTCATTGAACTTCCAGAACAAAGATGTGAGAATTGTATCTTTGGAAGGAAGCATAGAGATCCATTCCTAGTAAACAAAGCTAGAAGAGATGAACAACAGTTGGGGATCATTCATAGTGACTTGTGTGGTCCTATAGAAGTTACATCACATGGAGGTAATAACTATTTCATAACTTTCATTGATGATTTTAGTAGAAAAGCATGGGTATATTTACTTAAACAAAAGAGTGATGCTTTTCATGCATTTAGAAGTTTTAAAGTATATGCTGAGAAACAGATTGGTAAGAGCATCAAGATACTAAGAACTGATAGAGGAAAAGATTATATTGTAGTTGATAATTTCATGGAAGAACATGGCATTCAACATCAGTTAACAGCTAGATATACACCACAACATAATGGTGTAGCAGAAAGAAAGAATGGAACTATAACGGAGATGGTAAGAACTATAAGAAGAACAAAAGATTTACCAAAGAATTTCTGGGGATATGCAGTTGATACAGCAGTTTACTTACTCAACAGATGTACTACAAATAGTTTGAATAATATGACACCAGAAGAAGCTTAGAGAGATTCAAGACCAAGTGTAAGACATCTGAAAGTTTTTGGGTGCATTGCATATGCACATGTACCTAAAGAACTTAGAAAGAAGTTGGACGACAAGAGTAAAAAATGTATTCTTGTTGGTTATAACTCAGTAACCAAAGGATATAAATTGTTTAATCCAGAGATAGGAAAAGTAATTACAAGTAAACATGTGATCTTTGATGAAGACTCATAATGGAATTTGGAATACTGGGTCAACAAAGAATGTTGATCCAAATTCTTGGTCAACAAAGAATGTTGATCCACCTGCTGCTGTCAAAACAGTCCCAATTGTAGTTCAAGAAGAAGTGCAGATTCAAGACAATATTGAAGAACACCATGAAGAAGCAAGAACATAAGCGGTACCATAACAAGAAACTACGTTAAATGATTACGTTTTAACAAGACCAAGAAGAAAATATGTCATACATTCTAGGTTAAATGATTACGTTTTAACAAGAGATGATGAAGATATTGATGATGATGTGGTGAACTTTGCATTGTTTGGAGATTGTGATCCTGTAGCTTATGAAGAAGCATCTAAAGAACAAATTCAAGCCATGAATCAAGGACTGAAGTCAATTGAGAAGGATGACACATGGGAGTTAACAAAAATTCCACCAGGAAAGAAACTTATTGGTGTTAAGTGGGTTTATAAAACAAAATACAAGTCAAATGGTAAAATAGATAGACTGGAAGCAAGTTTAGTTGCTAGGGATATAGACAAAGACAAGAAGTAGATTACTCAGAAGTATTTTCACCAGTTGCAAGACTTGACACAGTAAGAATGATAATTTCTTTAGCTGCACAGAAGCATTGGAAGATTTTTCAGATGGATGTTAAGTCAGCATTCTTAAATGGAGTTTTGGAAGAAGAAGTTTATGTTGAACAACCAGCAGGTTACATTATGGAGGGGAAGGAGAATGAAGTATACAAGCTAAACAAAGCCTTGTATGGTTTGAAACGAGCACCAAGAGCTTGGTATACAAGAATAGATTCTTATTTTATTAAGAAAGGATTTACAAGATGTCCACATGAGCATACTTTATATTTTAAAGCTGATACTCTTGGCAATCATACTATAGTATGTTTGTATGTAGATGCTCTTATTTTCACTGGAAATAGTTCTGAGATGATTAATGAATTCAAGGAGGACATGGTGAAGGAGTTTGAGATGACAGATCTTGGTTTAATGTCATATTTTCTTAGCATAGAAGTACAACAAACTGAAAGAGGAATTTTATCAATCAACAAAGATATGCAGAAGGTATTCTAAAGCGTTTCAAGATGGATAATTGCAATCCAATTTAACACCAGTAGAGGAGAGATTGAAGTTGACAAGAGAATGGTCAGGAGAACTTGTGAATTCAACAAACTTTAAAGGTCTTGTTGGATGTCTTAGATATCTTACTGCTACAAGACCTGACATTATGTATGTTATTGGTTTGGTTATTAGATTTATGGAAGAACCCAGACAATCACATTTACTAGATGCAAAACGTATTTTGAGATATGTTAGAGGAACAACTAGTCTGGGAATTCTCTATAATGTTTCATAAAGATCCAAAATTAGTTGGGTTTACTGATAGTGATTGGGCTGGTGATATAGAAGGAAGAAAGAGCACACCAGGTTATGGATTTCAGTTAGGAACTGGTTTTTTCTCTTGGTCATCAAAGAAGCAACAAGTTGTTGCTTTGTCTACAACAGAAGCTGAATATATAGCTGCTAGCAACTATGCTACACAATATGTATGGTTGAGAATGATGCTGAAGTCATTGTTTCAAGAACAGAAGACACCAACAACAATAGTTTGTGATAACAAGTCTACAATTTCACTAACTAAGAATCCAGTTCTTCATGGAAGAAGTAAGCACATTGATATTAAGTTTCATTACATCAGAGATCTAGTAAGAAATAAGGATATAGTTGTGGAGAGTTTGTTGAGAATGAAGAGCAAGTGGTTGATATTTTCACCAAGTCTTTGAAGTCTAACACTTTCATGCACTTGCGTGGGAAACTTGGAATGATTAGCAAAGAGTATCTTGGTTTAAGGGAGGATGTTGAAGAATAAACCAAAATACTACGAAGAAGACAGGAGGGATCAACAGATGTTGTTGATATAGTAGAATGGATCAACTATGAGTGTTGACAGTATGGTTGGATCAACATGTGCAGTTGATATAATGTGTATGGATCAACAAGTATTGTTGACACGTAGTACGGTATTTAGAAGTTATCTTGGGTTGCAAGTATTACTGGTTTTAGAGTTTGTTTACATAAGAATATTCTAGAAGAGTTTTTGTTAAAGTTTGATTAAGTTAGGAAAGTGTTTATTGTTGAGGGGTGAATTTCAGTTTAGGTTCTACCCGTCCCAGCTATTACACATGACCTCACAATTCCAATAATAGTAAGAGAGAGAGTTGTCCTTCCATTGTACCTTGTCCTTTCTTTTATAGGCTTTCCTAAAAGCCCATCTTTTTACTGCTTCATGACACATGTCCTAATACCTCTTAATTACCCTTAATGCCATTCTTTAACATAACCCCTTCCTTCTTCATTAATTCCTCCTTTATCCTCTCATCTTTCATGGGTATATTCTATTTGGGCTTAGGTTTAGTCCCCAAGTCATACATCTTAACCCAAGTTCACCTTTATTCTTAGGGGCATCTCCAGCTCATTAAGGGGTATTATTTTTCATTTATCAACATTAGTGTCCTGGATATTGGGTCGATTATCATATGATCCAATAGCCAAATCCTTTCGTACTCCTATGTACCACGTGTCATTGAGAGCAGGATAATTTTCGGAGCATTTATGGCGTTCTCTCCTTTATATAGCAGCACCAATCTTCCAGCCCGGTCAATTTTAGTCCTTATCTTCATTTTTGTTTTCTTGTCAAGCATTTTACGTAGATGGATCACTCCCTTCACGGGTACGTGGTGTCTTTAGCGCCCACTTCCATGTTAGGCTCGGCTTCGTTCAAACAAGATGAGTTGAAGAGGCTTCTGTTCGTGAAGGCCGGGGTTGAGGAACTTCGGACACTGAGAAAGATAAGCAGGGATGCTAAACGCACGAATTTCAGAGCCCGGTACGAGGCGTATCAAACTGCTCAGGCCGAGTCCACCGGTCGGGTATCATTGGAGATCCAACAGGCGCTGGACGAAGCTGTCACCACTAGCGATGCAGCCAATTAGTTATTCGCGAACTCTTTAATGATGGTGGCTACTAAGGATCGTGCCATCTCTGCTTGTCATCTTTGGGCCCCTCATCAAGGGGTCTTACCGCTTCTAGGTCATACTCTGACTTTAGCATTCGCGTTCACACTTGTACCTCGACATTACCTTGAGGACGAGTTGGCTCGTTTATTGATATTGAAGGAAGAGGCGGGTCTGTTGTGGACGCTTAGGCTAATTCGTCAAGATAAGGCCTGCAAGGAGTTCGATGAGCGTGAAGATACTCTTTCGATTGCTCGAGGGGCCGCTGTTGAAGATAACGTGATCCAGGACATCCTAAGGTTGGTGCATGAAGCCGATCAAGATCTTCGTTTGGCTATTGCACAATGTGCAGATGGTCGCTTGATAGTAGAAGCCTTAGACGCTGATATTGTTAGGTGTCGAGCACTGATGGCTGGTTAAGTTTATCACTGTGGATTGTCATTTTAGTTTAAACGTATTTTGTACTAGATTGGTGTGAATAAAGTCTTTGCTTTCAATTTCGAGGGTGATGTTATTTGCTTGTATACGAGTATATCGTGCCTTCGGTCCGTCTGTGACCTGTTCTTCTCTTGCGGGGTTGTTGGGTAAGGTTTTTCGTTAGTTGAGCGCGGTTATTACTCCCTTTCTCTCTCTTTGTCCCCCCTTTTCGGCTTATGTATATATTCCCCCTCCCCCCCCCCTTTTTAAGGAAGTTGGACGGGGCGGGCATTGGTTAAACGCGCCTACTCCCTTCTTTTTTTTATTTTCAAGGGAGAAGGTTAGGGAGGGCGTTGTTTAAACGCGCCTATTCCACCTCGTTATTTTCAAGGGAGCTGGGTGGGGTGGGCCTTGCTTAAACCCGCTTACTCCCCCATCTTTATTTTTCAAGGGAGCCGGGTGGGGCGGGCGTTGGTTAAACGCTCCTACTCTCCCATTTGTTATTTTCAAGGGAGTTGGACGGGGAGGGCGTTGGTTAAACGCGCCTACTCCCCCCCTTTATATTTTTAAGGGAGCTGGGTGGGGAGGGCGTTGTTTAAACGCGCCTACTCCCTCCCTCTTTTTTTTTTTGTTCAAAGGAGCTGGGTGGGGTGGGCGTTGTTTAAACGCGCCTCCTCCCCCCTCTTTTTTTGTTCAAAGGAGTTGGACGGGGCGTGCCTTGGTTAAACGCGCCTATTCCCTCTTTTTCTTTTCGTGCTTGTTGGACGTTCGGATGCTTTTGGCATTCCTGGAACCTCTTGTCAGTTGATTAGGCGCCTTGGGCGTTTCTGAGGTTTTTTCAAATATCAGTCAATCAGGCGTCTTTGACATTCCTGAGATCTTTTATGAAATTTTCAGTTAATCGGGTGCCCTTGGCATTCATCAGACCTTTTTATGAGACTTGTCAGTCGATCGGGCGTCCTTGGCGTTCCTGAGAAGTTTTGTGAAACTTGTCGGTCAATCAGGCGCCTTTGGATGTCCTGAGACCTTTCGTGAACGTCAGTCGATCAGGCGCCTTTGGCATTCCTGAGACCATTTGTGAACTTGTCAGTCAATCAGGCGCCATTAACATTCCTGAAACCTTTTGTGAATTTTGTCAGTCGATCAGGCACCTTTGGCTTCCTTGAAATCTTTTATGAACTTGTCAGTCAATCAGGTGCCATTAGCATTCCTAAAACCTTTTGTGAATTTTGTCAGTCGATCAGGCGCCTTTGCCTGCCCTGAGACCTTTTGTGAACATGTCAGTCAATCGGGCACCATTAGCATTCCTGAGACCTTTTGTGAATTTTGTCAGTCGATCAGGCGCCTTTGGCTTCCCTGGGACCTTTTGTGAACTTGTCAGTCAATCAGGCGCCATTAGCATTCCTGAGACCTTTTGTGAATTTTGTCAGTCAATCAGGCGCCTTTGGCTGCCCTGAGACCTTTTGTGAACTTATCAGTCAATCAGGCGCCATTAGAAATCCTGAGACCTTTTGTGAATTTTGTCAGTCGATCAGGCGCCTTTGGCTGCCCTGAGACCTTTTGTGAACTTTTCAGTTGTTGATGGTGGTTTTTAAACAAGGGGTAAAATCGTAAAACCCCATGACCTAGTGTTACCCGCAACACATTAACTAAGAGCATTTAACTCAGGTGTAAATAATTAATAGGGGTATTTTTTCAAAATACCCAGTTAGGGTTTTCAACACGAACCCTAATTCCAAAACCAAGCCGCATCTCGCGCACCATGGAAACAATGCCAAACTAAGCCGCATATCACAGACCACTGGCAACGATGCCAAACCAAGCCGCATCATCGCGCAACCACGACAACAATGCCAAACCAAGCCGCATACTCATGCAGACCATGGCAACAATGCCAAACCAAGCCGCATATAATGGCAACAATGCCAAACCAAGCCGCATATCACAGCGCACCATGGCAACAATGCCAAACCAAGCCGCATCTTCGCGCACCATGGCAACAATGCCAAACCAAGCCGCATACTGCGCACCATGGCAGCAATGCCAAACCAAGCCGCACCCTGCGCACCATGGCAACAATGCCAAATCTCCAAGCCGCACCCTGCGCACCATGGCAACAATGCCAAATCTCCAAGCCGCTATGCCTTTGGCCCACGCCCAACATAGCGCCCTAGGTTTGCAAGACTTGCAACTAGGTCAACATGTCCGCACGTGCCATTGGCACATGCCAACACATGCCACAAGCCATATTTCCAAGCCGCTATGCCTTTGGCCCACGCCCAACATAGCGCCCTAGGTTTGCAAGACTTGCAACTAGGTCAGAATGGCCGCACGTGCCATTGGCACATGCAAACACGTGCCACAAGCCATATTTCTAAGCCGCTATGCCTTTGGCCCACGCCCAACATAGCGCCCTAGGTTTGCAAGACTTGCAACTAGGTCAACATGGCCGCACGTGCCATTGGCACATGCCAACACGTGCCGCAAGCCATATTTCTAAGCCGCTATGCCTTTGGCCCACGCCCAACATAGCGCCCTAGGTTTGCAAGATTGCAACTAGGTCAACATGGCCGCACGTGCCATTGGCACATGCCAACACATGCCACAAGCCATATTTCCAAGCCGCTATGCCTTTGGCCCACGCCCAACATAGCGCCCTAGGTTTTCAAGACTTGCAACTAGGTCAGCATGGCCGCACGTGCCATTGGCACATGCAAACACGTGCCACAAGCCATATTTCTAAGCCGCTATGCCTTTGGCCCACGCCCAACATAGCGCCCTAGGTTTGCAAGACTTGCAACTAGGTCAACATGGCCGCACGTGCCATTGGCACATGCCAACACGTGCCGCAAGCCATATTTCTAAGCCGCTATGCCTTTGGCCCACGCCCAACATAGTGCCCTAGGTTTGCAAGACTTGCAACTAGGTCAACATGGCCGCACGTGCCATTGGCACATGCCAACACGTGCCGCAAGCCATATTTCCAAGCCGCTATGCCTTTGTCCCACGCCCAACATAGCGCCCTAGGTTTGCAAGACTTGCAACTAGGTCAGCATGGCCGCACGTGCCATTGGCACATGCCAACACGTGCCGCAAGCCATATTTCTAAGCCGATATGCCTTTGTCCCACGCCCAACATAGCGCCCTAGGTTTGCAAGACTTGCAACTAGGTCAACATGGCCGCACGTGCCATTGGCACATGCCAACACGTGCCGCAAGCCATATTTCTAAGCCGCTATGCCTTTGGCCCACGCCCAACATAGCGCCCTAGGTTTGCAAGACTTGCAACTAGGTCAACATGGCCGCACGTGCCATTGGCACATGCCAACACGTGCCGCAAGCCATATTTCCAAGCCGCTATGCCTTTGGCCCACGCCCAACATAGCGCCCTAGGTTTGCAAGACTTGCAACTAGGTCAAGATGGCCCCACGTGCCATTGGCACATGCCAACACGTGCCGCAAGCCATATTTCCAAGCCGCTATGCCTTTGGCCCACGCCCAACATAGCGCCCTAGGTTTGCAAGACTTGCAACTAGGTCAACATGGCCGCACGTGCCATTGGCACATGCCAACACGTGCCGCAATCCATATTTCCAAGCCGCTATGCCTTTGGCCCACGCCCAACATAGCGCCCTAGGTTTGCAAGACTTGCAACTAGGTCAACATGGCCGCACGTGCCATTGGCACATGCCAACACGTGCCACAAGCCATATTTCCAAGCCGCTATGCCTTTGGCCCACGCCAACATAGCGCCCCTAGGTTTGCAAGACTTGCAACTAGGTCAACATGGCCGCACGTGCCATTGGCACATGCCAACACGTGCCGCAAGCCATACTTCCAAGCCGCTATGCCTTTGGCCCACGCCCAACATAGCGCCCTAGGTTTGCAAGACTTGCAACTAGGTCGATGGCCGCACTTGCCATTGGCACATGCCAACACGTGCCGCAAGCCATATTTCTAAGCCGCTATGCCTTTGGCCCACGCCCAACATAGCGCCCTAGGTTTGCAAGACTTGTAACTAGGTCAACATGGCCGCACGTGCCGTTGGCACATTCCAACACGTGCCGCAAGCCATATTTCCAAGCCGCTATGCCTTTGGCCCACGCCCAACATAGCGCCCTAGGTTTGCAAGACTTGCAACTAGGTCAACATGGCCGCACGTGCCATTGGCACATGCCAACACGTGCCACAAGCCATAATTCCAAGCCGCTATGCCTTTGGCCCACGCCCAAACATAACGCCCTAGGCTTGAAAGACTTGCAACTAGGTCAACATGGCCGCACGAGCCATTGGCACATGCCAAACACACATGCTGGTAACCTAACTTGCAAACCGTGCAACCTACCACCAAGGCATTCCGCACATGCCACACGCGCCACTAGCAGCGCCACTTGCACTCAAGATGCAACCAACACTCGAGACATCGACACAAACGGGGATGCTTCTTTAGGGTTTTGGTTTGGCGGTCACAAAGATGCATCGTACACTACGCTCACATTAAGAAAGCGTGAAAAGGAATAAAGCGGTCAAATAAAAGAGGAAATAATGGTGAAAAATGTTTTCGCCCATTAAACCATGCGGTTACCACCTCCTCCCATTATTTCACCCTTTACTCTCTTCCTTCATGAGGTCAGGGTACGTTTTAATCTCGACTTGTATAAATAGGTCTTACCTATTTCCACCAGAAAACAAGTCTCGGTCAGGAGAAAAATACCACACTCTCAGAAAGGCAACTTTGCAAGCTCTCCCAAAAGCTTCCATCTCTTGCAAGCTTCCCAAGCTTTTACTTTCGTTACAAGTCGAGATACTACTCTTCCGTAACTACTCCGGTCCAACACCTTTCTTTGCTTCCCTCCCCAAATCAACCCTTCTCCTCCACTTTGTGACCGAAGCAAGTCCGGAACGGCCATTTCTTGGTTTAGGCCGACTTGTACGGATTGATCTCTCGAATCTATAAAGTGCTCACGTGCAAGTACATTTGTTTAGGGTTTGAATCAGTTACTCACTCACCTACCGAATTTACCGAAATCGGCAGAAACGATTTTTACACATAAATAATTGGCGACCACAAAGGAGGATTGATCTATCGGCTACAATACCAACTCCCGATTTCATTTTCCGAACGTCAAATCCCAACATGGTGGAACTCGGATCTGAGCGGCCGCCCGAAAACATCGGGCCAGAACGCATCCCCGACATTGGCGTTTCTCCCCATAACGTTGTTACTTCACCAAATTGACAACATCAACATCGAATGCACTCCCTTAAGTGTAACACACCATCACCAGGCCGGAGCCGCGCCTCCTCTAGCGTCTCCCGCACAACCCTCTAATCACGGCAACGAGAATATCTCTTCGTGTCACACCCCCCGTCCACAGAGCTAGGGCCGCCACCACGACCCCGAATGCTTCTTCCAGCATGGCGCCTCCGACAACTAAGGTTCCAATTACCCCGCCGACGGGACGAGAGACCGGAGGGACCAGAGGAAGTCGCCCTTACGTCACCATCGCCGATTTGATGGAACGACAGGAGACGCTCGCCAGAGCCCAGACAGACATGGCTTCAACACAAAAAGAGGTGCTCACCTTTCTCAAAACCCTGACAGAGCGACTACCCCGTGAGTCGCATCCTCCTGAGACGCCTAGAAGCACCTCCAACAACCCTGACGCCGGCACCTCGGCAGGACACGCCTCCACGGATGAAGAAACTCGCACTAGAGTCCCATTGGAGAGAAATCAACCACCCAATTTCGTCACGAGAGAAGATTTGGAACAACTCCTACGCGACCGAATCAAGCATGATGAGTTTGATGTACATCATCACCAACCCCCTTACCCATCCGAAATATGAGAATCCCTCTCCCAAGGGGGTACTCTTCCCCTCAATTTACCCCCGTACGATGGTACCGGAATGCACGCGAACATGTTTCTCGTTTCACTGGAATCCTTGGGCGAACATGAATACAATCACGTTCTTCGTTTAAGGGAATTTTCAAAATCACTTACCTAAGGGCGTATACATGGTACAACAAGATCATCAACGAACAAAGATTCCCAACCGGAATAGCATGGTCACCGCGTTTTACAGAAGTATTTCTTCGTGTCCAACAAGTTACCTTTTCGGACCTCGGGAGAATGTACCGGTGGGATAACGAACATCCGAATGAGTTCGTCAAAAGGTTCTGTGGTTCAAGCACTCGATCGTCATGACCCAAACGTGACCGAGCAACAATTGGTAAACGCATGTATCAACGGTATGGTCCCAATCTACACGCCTGCTAGAAAACTTGCGTTCCAAACATTCTCCGAACTCCATGAGGCCGCCAGACGATCTGCAACAACGGACCAAAGCATTACTTGGAAAGGATTAGGCCAACTCGAATCGAAGACGCACGTGAAACTCGCGGGAGTAGACGCCTCATCAGCAAACAATTTAATGCCGGCTCATCCTCCGTGAACATAGTGAACGAAAGAGGAAAGAGGAAAGCCGCAACTATGAGCCACTTAGCCAAACGTGAAGCGTCGGCGCAATGGGAACCCTCGCAATGGAAGATCGCCACTAAAACCTCTGTGCAGCATCGTGAGGCCGGAGGAAATATCCTTGATTTCCGTTCCCCATCGAGGAGGTGATTGACCTCCTAGAAGCCTGGGTTCAAGATGATGTCATCGATTGCCACCGCCCGTACGTCCACCAACCGAGGCCGAGATGGCAAACCCCAAATACCGCCATTACCACAGTGTTCGTTCATCACCCGACTAGCGATTGCAACAGACTAAAGCATATTTTCAGAGAAAGGATAGAAGCAGGAGAGCTCCAACTAGGAGACGAAAGAGTGCATCGAGACCCACTCCCAATAAGAAACTGCGGTTCCTCTGGGGACTCCGTACACGAGACCCCATACAATCCATGATGCGACATGTATGCGAAATTCTCTATCTTTCCAAGGTTCAGCGCCAAGATATTTTCGCAGCTCTCAATCGTGTTGTATCCGACAAACGGCTTTTCTCTCCTTGGAATCCACGCCAAGGGCCCAAGCTTCCCAAACAAAGTGCGACGGAGAATCGGGGGACGACTGACCACGTCCCATTTAAGAGATAACAAATTTGACGACACGCTCATCTACACGGCCTCCTACCACAACATCATTACTTTCAAGACACCGAAGGCAAGCAGGATTTACAAAACAAGACGCTACCTATTCCCCGTCCGTGATTAAGGACTTGAGAGGGGAAGCTTTGAACGCGCATGGCTACATCAACTTAGAGATCGAGATAGGAGACGCTATAACACATAGAAAATTCCATATTGTTAAAGAACTAGATCACGACATGATATTGGGACGTTTATGGGTGCTCGACAACAAAGCGAAATTGGATGTGCGCTCCGCCAACGTCCACGCCCGAAGGAAATTCCAACAAATCATCCCACCGGTTATCGCATCAACAAACTACCAAGAAACCCGACATCCGGAGAGGGCCCGTTGGCGCTAGCTCATGGTTTTCGAATGCAAGTAAGTCGACCAAGCAACCTTTTTCGCAAATCCGTCTTTCCTTCCCCCTTCCGTCATGGGGACTCGGGACATCGCACGAACGCTCGTCAAGAAATGCGAATGGGAGGCTGGACCATTTGAACACTTTGCAAGAAGCTTGGAAACTTCTATTGAAGCCAACACTCAAACGGTTGTTGCGACGTCCGAACCCATTTTCAATTGGTGATGTAGTGGTCAAAGAAAGCACGTTTCAAGTTGGGAAGGTGACAGTAAAAATGGATTTGCCCAGTGAAGGAGAAGACGATCCGTATCTGGTTGCGGATACCCTTTTGGGAGGATATTGCAAGCTCATCAATGCAGTCACACCTGAAGGCGTGATAGTTCACTCGCGATGGCTCAAGGAACCCAATCCCTAAATGTTGTACTTCCCAATCACTCCCCTTTTTCAGTACTTCCTTTAAATCATTCCTCTTAATAGCTGTACTTCCCCAGGATGAATACACCGTTTGTATTTTTCCCTGGAGATCTCCCCTTTTGTCAAAAAAAAAAACAAAAATAAATATATCTCTTCCCGAGCGAATCCTTCAGATATCGGAGAAATACATCAGAAGAACCCAGAAAACCATTGCAGGGCCATCATACAACAACCCTTTTCAAAAATATATATATATGAAACAAAAGGTTTACTGATGAAGAAGAAGGGAAAGATGTGTTTACAAAAAAAATCAGGGAACTAAACGGCTAACGTAAAAACAAAAGGAGGAACTAGCCTTCGAAGGATGGAGCGCAGTCCCTTCCGGCAAAGCTATCTTCAAGCATTTCCCAATCCTTCCTTCGGGCAACAAAGGTTCCATTCAAGCGGTTTTAGCAAATGCGGCAACCTCAACATCCCATCCCGAAGCAGCCACAGCAGCAGCAGTGTCCTCCCCGACAACTATTCCAGCATACGCCACCATGACCCCTCCAGTATCATCAATAACATCTTTGACATCAACTTCAAAGGATGTTTCGCTTCTATCATGTACTCCTTCGAAAGTTTTCTCATCGACACTTCAAGGAAGTTTTGATTCATTCGCATCAAAATCAAGAATCATGGCGTTCTCCTCCGTGTCCACCGAACCCAAGAGAGTCCGAACATGCACTTTGTTCTTCGTGAGAGGATAGATGGAAGGGAGGTCCTTAATAATTTTGTTAGCTTCACGGAACAAAGATTCAACCCCAACTAATACCTCCTCAAGAGAACAAGATCGATCTCCTCTGAGGTCCTTCTCCAAAAAGTTAAAGGCACGACCGTCTCTGGAAGATCCCATCATACACTGCAAGAAATGGAAAGATAATCAAGTTTCATCCTGTTTATACACATATAAAAAGAGGATAGCGTGAACAAAAGAGAAGAAGAAAACGCACCGGCAAAGCAAAGGAAAAGGGGAATCAACAGGAAGAACCCCTTCTCAAACAAGGGAGACGATACATTCGCGATGGGTATGAATACGGAACCTTAAAAAGGAAAGGAGCAATGAAAGACATAATGCTTCCATTTTTTGGCATGGATAATGCCCTAATGAAGCCGCACGTGAAGGAAAGCAAGATAAGGAAACTTTGCTATCGGAAAGAACTCCCTCCTTGTTTACATCGGTCACGCCTACAAGCACGCACAGACTTCACATTGCGATTTCCCAAGTCACGCATGCAAGCACCACCTTCCCACGTTGCATTGCGCCCCCCCACAAAGACACGCAATTTCCCAAGTCACGCCTACAAGCACGCACAGCTTCCACATTGCGCCGGTCTCACCGCTAGCGCACTCGGTTCCCAACTCACGCCAACTTCCCAACGTCGCCCAAGCCGCACCGGCCCCACCAATTGTGCCAGCCTCCCATTTGTGCAAAACTCCCGGGCGGGGATTCCAAATCCTATTTATAAAAGGTCGACAAGCCCCTCAATTCTCTTTACTTTGTTGTTGATAGTCCGTCACCATCTTATGCATACCTCGCAACAAAGCCCCTGTTCCGAGCTAAGCAGGGGACTTAATGTTGATGGTGGTTTTTAAACAAGGGGTAAAATCGTAAAACCCCATGACCTAGTGTTACCCGCAACACATTAACTAAGAGCATTTAACTCGGGTGTAAATAATTAATAGGGGTATTTTTTCAAAATACCCAGTTAGGTTTTCAACACGTAACCCTAATTCCAAAACTAAGCCGCATCTCGCGCACCATGGCAACAATGCCAAACCAAGCCGCATATTGCGCACCACGGCAACAATGCCAAACCCAAGCCGCATCTCACGCACCACGGCAACAATGCCAAACCAAGCCGCATATCGCGCACCACGCAAATAATGCCAAACCAAGCCGCATATCTGCGCACCATGGCAACAATGCCAAACCAAGCCGCATACTGCGCACCATGGCAACAATGCCAAACCAAGCCGCATACAGCGCACCATGGCAACAATGCCAAACCAAGCCGTATATCACGCACCATGGCAACAATGCCAAACCAAGCCGCATATCTTTTGACCGCAAGAACAATGCCAAACCAAGCCGCACCCTGCGCACCATGGCAACAATGCCAAATCTCCAAGCCGCTATGCCTTTGGCCCACGCCGAACATAGCGCCCTAGGTTTGCAAGACTTGCAACTAGGTCAACATGGCCGCACGTGCCATTGGCACATGCCAACACGTGCCACAAGCCATATTTCCAAGCCGCTATGCCTTTGGCCCACGCCCAACATAGCGCCCTAGGTTTGCAAGACTTGCAACTAGGTCAACATGGCCGCACGTGCCATTGGCACATGCCAACACGTGCCGCAAGACATATTTCTAAGCCGCTATGCCTTTGGCCCACGCCCAACATAGCGCCCTAGGTTTGCAAGACTTGCAACTAGGTCAGCATGGCCGCACGTGCCATTGGCACATGCCAACACGTGCCGCAAGCCATATTTTTAAGCCGCTATGCCTTTGGCCCACGCCCAACATAGCGCCCTAGGTTAGCAAGACTTGCAACTAGGTCAACACGGCCGCACGTGCCATTGGCACATGCCAACACGTGCCGCAAGCCATATTTCCAAGCCGCTATGCCTTTGGCCCACGCCCAACATAGCGCCCTAGGTTTGAAAGACTTGCAACTAGGTCGCATGGCCGCACGTGCCATTGGCACATGCCAACACGTGCCGAAAGCCATATTTCTAAGCCGCTATGCCTTTGGCCCACGCCCAACATAGCGCCCTAGGTTTGCAAGACTTGCAACTAGGTCAACATGGCCGCACGTGCCATTGGCACATGCCAACACGTGCCGCAAGCCATATTTCCAAGCCGCTATACCTTTGGCCCACGCCAACATAGCGCCCTAGGTTTGCAAGACTTGCAACTAGGTCAACATGGCCGCACGTGCCATTGGCACATGCCAACACGTGCCGCAAGCCATATTTCTAAGCCGCTATGCCTTTGGCCCACGCCCAACATAGCGCCCTAGGTTTGCAAGACTTGCAACTAGGTCAACATGGCCGCACGTTCCATTGGCACATGCCAACACGTGCCGCAAGCCATATTTCTAAGCCGCTATGCCTTTGGCCCACGCCCAACATAGCGCCCTAGGTTTACAAGACTTGCAACTAGGTCAACATGGCCGCACGTGCCATTGGCACATGCCAACACGTGCCGCAAGCCATATTTCTAAGCCGCTATGCCTTTGGCCCACGCCCAACATAGCGCCCTAGGTTTGCAAGACTTGCAACTAGGTCAACATGGCCGCACGTGCCATTGGCACATGCCAACACGTGCCGCAAGCCATATTTCCAAGCCGCTATGCCTTTGGCCCACGCCCAACATAGCCCCTAGGTTTGCAAGTCTTGCAAACCTAGGGCGCATGGCCGCACGTGCCATTGGCACATGCCAACACGTGCCGCAAGCCATATTTCTAAGCCGCTATGCCTTTGGCCCACGCCCAACATAGCGCCCTAGGTTTGCAAGACTTGCAACTAGGTCAACATGACCGCACGTGCCATTGGCACATGCCAACACGTGCCGCAAGCCATATTTCCAAGCCGCTATGCCTTTGGCCCACGCCCAACATAGCGCCCTAGGTTTGCAAGACTTGCAACTAGGTCAGCATGGCCGCACGTTCCATTGGCACATGCCAACACGTGCCACAAGCCATATTTCCAAGCCGCTATGCCTTTGTCCCACGCCCAACATAGCGCCCTAGGGTTGCAAGTCTTGCAAACCTAGGGCGCATGGCCGCACGTGCCATTGGCACATGCCAACACGTGCCGCAAGTCATATTTCTAAGCCGCTATGCCTTTTGCCCACGCCCAACATAGCGCCCTAGGTTTGCAAGACTTGCAACTAGGTCAACATGGCCGGACGTGCCATTGGCACATGCCAACACGTGCCGCAAGCCATATTTCCAAGCCGCTATGCCTTTGGCCCACGCCCAACATAGCGCCCTAGGTTTGCAAGACTTGCAACTAGGTCGATGGCCGCACGTGCCATTGGCACATGCCAACACGTGCCGCAAGCCATATTTCTAAGCCGTTATACCTTTGGCCCACGCCCAACATAGCGCCCTAGGTTTGCAAGACTTGCAACTAGGTCAACATGGCCGCACGTGCCATTGGCACATGCCAACACGTGCCGCAAGCCATATTTCCAAGCCGCTATGCCTTTGGACCACGCCCAACATAGCGCCCTAGGTTTGCAAGACTTGCAACCAGGTCAACATGGCCGCATGTGCCATTGGCACATGCCAACACGTGCCACAAGCCATACTTTCCAAGCCGCTATGCCTTTGGCCCACGCCCAAACATAGCGCCCTAGGCTTGCAAGACTTGCAACTAGGTCAACATGGTCGCACGAGCCATTGCACATGCCAAACACACACGCCGGTAACCTAAATTGCAAACCGTGCAACCTACCACCAAGGCATTCCGCACATGCCATTGGCACATGCCACACGCGCCACTAGCGCCGCCACTTGCACTCAAGATGCAACCAACACTCGAGACATCGACACAAACCGGGGGATGCTTCTTTAGGGTTTTGGTTTGGCGGTCACAAGATGCGGCGTACACTACGCTCACATTAAGAAAGCGTGAAAAGGAATAAAGCGGTCAAATAAAAGATGAAATAATGGTGAAAAACGTTTTCGCCATTAAACCATGCGGTTACCACCTCCTCCCATTATTTCACCCTTTACTCTCTTCCTTCATGAGGCCAGGGTACGTTTCAATCTCGACTTGTATAAATAGGTCTTACCTATTTCCACCCCGAAAAACAAGTCTCGGTCAGAGAAAAATACCACACTCTCGTAAAGGCAACTTTGCAAGCTCTCCCAAAAGCTTCCATCTCTTGCAAGCTTCCCAAGCTTTTACTTTCTCGATACAAGTCGAGATACTACTCTCCCGGAACTACTCGGGTCTCAACACCTTTCTTTGCTTCCCTCCCCAAATCAACCCTTCTCCTCCACTTTGTGACCCCGAGAAGCAAGTCCGGAACGGCCATTTCTTGGTTTAGGCCGAACTTGTACGATTGATCTCTCGAATCTATAAAGTGCTCACGTGCAAGACATTTGTTTAGGGTTTGAATCGGTTTCTCACTCACTTACCGAATTTACCGAAATCGGCGAACGATTTTTACCCATAAACATCACCAATCAGCGCCATTGGATGCCCCGAGACCTTTTTGTGCATGCGCCATTTTTTTCAACTTACTTTATTGCTTGAAACGGGCATTTACAAGATAGGACACAAGCGTAACAAATTTTCAACCACTTGCCATTGATGGGTGTTTTGACCTTAGTCCCATTCATGCGCCGAAGCTTGTAGTATCCGCTTTCTGCCATTTTGCTTATTGTGAACGGGCCTTCCCAATTTGCTGCGAATTTTCCAGCACTAGCATTTCTCTATACGTGCGGGGAGATTTTTAAGACTAGCTCATCAACCTTGAAGGTCCTCTCCTTTACACTCTGGTTGTAGTAGTTAGCTACACGCTTCCAATAAGCTTACCTTTCTGCATGTGATCTTCTTTACTCTATTGTGTCTAAATGGGAAAAGCGGTTCACTTCATCTGGCGTGGTATTTCTAGCCATTGCCACTCTTGCAGATGGGATTGCTATCTCTGCGGGTAAGATCGCATCTTCTCCGTTGACCAGTGAGTAAGGAGATGAGCCTGTAGAACTGCGCTTAGAAATCCTATACGCCCAGAGTGCCAACGGCAACTGCTCGTGCCATTCTCTATGGTGGTCATGTATTATTCTACTGAGGATGCGGATGAACGTCTTATTTGTTGCCTCCGCTTGCCCATTCCCTTTGGGGTAATAAGGGGTAGACGTGTGGAGCCTTACATTGTATTGGCGGAGTAAATCAATTACATCCTTGTTCACGAATGATTTCACGTTATCTGCCCTAATTATCATGGGCGCGCCGAACCTGCAAATGATGTGTTCTTTGATGAATGCGGTTATTGTGGCACCTGCGTAATCTTTGAGGGGTATCGCCTCGACCCATTTCGACGCGTACTTGGTGGCGGTGATTATGTACTTATGTCGCTTTGAGGATGTTGGGTTGATTGTCCCTATAAGATCGAGCCCCCAGCTATGGAACGTCCTGGGCGTTACTATGCCATGCAATATTGCGTGGGGGGATCGGATTAAGTTCCCATGTGTCTGGCACTGCAAGCATCTTTGGCGTGTTCTGTGGTATCACTGTCCATGGTCGGCCAGTAAAACCTTCCTTCGTAGAGTTGCAGAAACAACTTCCGCATCCCCTGGTGCTCTGCATAGTGGGATCGGGTCATGACTTCTATGGCTTCCTGATTTGACAGGCATTGCAGCGCGGCATTACCATAACTTCTCCGATAGAGAATGCCTTCATGCATGAACAAACGCGCTGCCTTCCTTTATATTTTTAAGCCATTTGTCTATCACCAGGAAGCTTCATGTGTTGGATGAAATCGATGTAAGGTTGTCTCCAGTATACTTATTCGACTGTGCAGACCTCCGCGGGCTGTGGCGGGGCTTGGAAATCGACACAACTATCTTGGAGTGTTGCTGCTTGAGCTGACATACTTGGCCAATATATGCCCATTGTGACACTCCGTATTTTCTTTTTCGGGTTTAACCAAATCCATTAACCCAAATTTTTCGCTTTGAATGCTTAAAACTCCACTCAAAAATCTTTTGAAATTTGTTTTTAGGTTGCCTTAAGAATAAATGTCAATTCCCAATAGTACGAGTCTTCCCAAAACCAATATATGTGTAATGTGTTCTTGGAAGGCAGTTGGTGGCTTTGCTTATAAGCTTGGGTGCCATAATAGTGACGCATGCAGTTTCGCGTTCGTCCACATGTAAAATAGAAAACGGAGAAACCGAGGTGACCTATTTTTAGAATTAGGGGAACTCAATTTCTTGGGGGTTTTTCTTCTTGCGTTTTTCTCCCTCCCTGGATCTTTTCTTCTCGGGGAATATTTCTTTCTTCTTTTTCCAATCCTCTAAGAACAAGATATGAGCTGTGAGAAAAAAAAAAAAAAAAAAAAAAGGGTTTTGACTCCTCTCTTCCTTTCTAGTCTTCTCTTCTTTCTACAAGTTGCATATCCTGTTAGAAAATTTGATGCACAATTGGATATTTATAAATGAACCTTCTGAAGAGAAGGATTTAAGTGCAAACCGAGTCCTTGTAGTATTGCAAGAAGAAATGAATCTAAAAAGAATTAACAGGGTGAAAGCTTGGATTTCGCATGAAGATGATGTTGGTTGAGATGACTACGGCGGCTAGAGGTAGGAAAACTTCTTCCATAAATTTGTTTCCCTGAAAATGATTCTCTTCTTCCACGAAATAATGTGTCATTGACCATTTTCTTGCTCTTAAGCTGATTTTCCCATGTGGGTAACATTGACAGTGATGGTTTGTGTTATGAGTTTGATTCTCTGAATTTTTTGAATGGGAATTGATAAATGAAAGTTAATATTTTCACTTGAGTTCTTTTATTACTCACAACTTGTTTGTGAAAAGGCTTGAATAAATGGATGATTGTGTGATTGGATTCTATGCATGCGGATTTTGGATTCTCTCAAACCAAGGAATGGGTATCCAGTAAACATCTTGATTTCAAGAATCATCATCTTTGATTGAGATAATTTTGAAAACCTTTGAATTGGTCTTTTAAATTTGTCATTTTCTAAAAAACTGCATAGATAGCCATTTTGGGGCCTATTCCTGCATGTAACGGTAATGGCTTAGACAATAATCACTTCACTGAAATTGTTCATTGAAGTGTCCTCTATCATCTGTTAAAATAGGATGGGATTTAGACTTGAAGTTTGAGATTTATGGCCTTGCATACATAGGCAGTCAACACTAAAATTTCTGAAAGATGTGCTCCTATCCTGGTCTCATGGGACATTTCGAACCAGCTATGTCCTTATTAATTTTTCCTTGTAATTTTTATATGATATAGGGAACTATGCAGTTTCTAAGGAAATATCATTAGCTTAGTTTGGTTGGGTGGTGAAGTCTAGAGGAATTTCCTGTAACACGTACACTCAAAACCGAAATTTCACGGAAGAATTGTCCGTCTTGGTTTTGGCATGGTTGTTAATGTTTGAGTTTGGGGTCAATTAATACCTTTCATTAGCTTTTGCTATCTTATCCATTAATGTCCCCTTTGCTGTCAAGATTTATGTACAAGGATGATTAGTGGTTGTCACCGACTACTCTACCCAAATATGGTTCGAGTATTTTGGGTTTAGTTCAACATTTCTTTTTACAAAATGAATCTTCGTTAATTATCATTTTTTTCATTAAAAATGGTCTATGCCTATAATCACTTTCCCTTGTAGCTATGCCAGTTTACATTTTACTAATTGGTACAAGTGATATGGAATGTTCGAGGACTCAATTTCGATGGAATTGTGCGGGCGGTTAGTGGTATTTAGATTACTCAAGTTCCTAGCATCACTACACTACAGGTTTGATGTGCATACTATGTTGGATGGATTTGTTGTATTCCAGGCGTTAGTTTGAAATTTGAAAATAAAATAAAACAATGAATGATGTATGGTCTATTTGAGAAGAGTACTGTCTGGGTCCTTAGGAAGTTGATGTTGTATAGTGTTAGGGAAATGAGGATTTTATGATGAAGCTAAAATGTAGTTTTCATTTATGAATTTGAGTGTCTGAATTTATGTAGATGGCTGACTGAAATGGCGACATCGATAGTTAAATTTTAGTAATTACGCTATGGTGGTAGTTGGTCTCTACGTGCATTGTGGGATCATTTTGAAAAGGTATTTTACGACTAATATGTTTTGATCCACTTGCTCATTTTCGGAGCACTTCGGGAAGTTAGTTAGACCGGTAAGTGGTCTTCGAATCGCTAGTCTTGCTTTGACAACTTGTGGCCTTTGAAATGATAACCTTGAATAATTTCCAATGCTCATTAGAAATATGCAGTGTGTTAAATGAGAGGGGACTTCGCTTTGTATTGGAAATGTTTGTTTTTCTCCCTAACCCATCTAATTAAGCTTGTGAATCTTAAATGTAACTGTGCATGGAATTGCGCGTATCGTATTACAGGCTAGTTATTTAGGCTTATCGGCTTGTAGACTCTGGTCCGTAGACTCTCATTTCCAAATGTGATAGTAAGAAATGTATTTGTTGCATTTAAAATCCTCTCATTTCCAAATATGATAGTAAGAAATGTATTTGTTACATTTACAATCCGTTCAAGATATTTCTGTATCTAGCTGATCCTAATTTATTTTTGCATTGAAATGGGCACTTGATTCTTGTAATCTTGTTTGCATTTTGTATTTTCTCTGTTCATATATATATTTTGAGCATTGAATGCCATTGCTTGATCTGTTCTTTGATATTGGTTTGAGTGCTTATCTTGCATTCATACATTGAAAAATTAAGCTAGTTCTATTGGAATTATGGACGACAGTATGCTTTCTCACAAGCCCTCTACTTAGCATGGTTATTGATAAATTTATATACGTTTTTGTGTTTCAAGCTAAAATCTCCACTCACTTATGTGAATATGCTCGATGGCATATTGAAATTTGACTTAGAGTGTTTTAAATCTTCTCCTTAGTTTACATAACGGGTAAGTGATTCTTGTAATGGTTCTCATAACGATAGTATGTGCATATATTCTATTTTGTGTGAAATGTTACGTAAGTATCTTTGACTTACTGAAAGGAGTGATCCACCAGTAATTCTTTATGTGAACTGCAAGCGAAATAAGTTTACTTGATACTTAGTAAGAGATAATTGCTACCATTGAGGGTAAGTTCATATTATCTAAATAAAAAAAGACGAACTACGGTCGTGCTTGATCCCTTCGAGCAACGGAGAGGGTACGTAGGCAGCCGCTATGCGGTTCAGCACAAATCTACAAGGTTGTTCATATCATCTGAATTCAGAGATGATTGCAACCTTGGCAAATATAAATTACTGGAAGTGGCAACTGGCCATGAAAATATTAGGAGTGGCAACTGGCCACGAAAATGTTAGGAGTGGCAACTGGCCACGAAAATATGGAAATGTTGGGAGTGGCAACTGGCCACGAAAATATGGAAATGTTGGGAGTGGCAACTGGCCACGGAAATTCGGAAATGTTGGGAGTGGCAACTGGCCACGGAAATATGGAAATGTTGGGAGTGGCAACTGGCCACGAAAATGTTAGGAGTGGCAACTGGCCACGGAAATATGGAAATGTTGGGAGTGGCAGCTGGCCACGGAAATGTTAGGAGTGGCAACTATCCACGGAAATTATACGAAATACGGAAATGTTGGGAGTGGCAACTGGCCACGGAAATATGGAAATGTTGGGAGTGGCAACTGGCCACGGAAATGTTAGGAGTGGCAACTGGCCACGGAAATGTTAGGAGTGCCAACTGGCCACGGAAATATGGAAATGTTAGGAGTGGCAACTGGCCACGGAAATACAGAAATATTAGGAGTGGGCAACTGGCCATGAAAATATTAGGAGTGATAACTGGCCGTCTGTTAGTTTGGGGCAATTGGCCCGTGTTAATTTAGGCAACTGGTTGTCTGTTCTTTTGGGGCAATTGGCCCGTGTTAATTTTGGCAACTGGCCAAATCTTGTTTAGGAAATCAGCCGTCTCTCATTTATTTTATTTTTTTGAAATTGGAACCCGTGTCGAATTTTATGAGCATTATGGTATGGGACATATGCTCATAGAATTCTGAGTTTGAGACTAATGAGTTTTCTACGGTGTACAGGATTATTGGTGAATGAATTTTTTTACTTGAGTGGTGTATCCGAGAGTCTGAGCTTTCCAAGCGGGTCCCAACCTAACCCGCTAGAAGCAAAAATTCTCTGGTCCGTCACACCCATACTTTGAAGATTTCTGTATAGATGAACGGCACCGGTCTGCCCACATGTTTCCGTGTGTAGTTCTCGGAGTAACTTCTCCGCCTCCCTTTTATTTACACATCTTGCGAGGGATCCTCCGGCCGCCCTGTAGTACAACGCACCTTGGATCATCACGAATTTCTTTAAGGCTTGAGTAGGAATCACTCGCTCTTCGTCCATCCCCTTCAAGTCTTCGATGTATGCCTTTCTCCAGTCGTACGTCTCCTCGAAGGACAAGTCCTCTTTCCAAGTACTAGGTAGCCCTTTTCTTCGTACCGTAACCGTACCCTCTTCTTCGTCGTTTAATGATACCTTTCTTGCCAAGGTTGTCAGGGCGTCTGCGTGTTTATTTCCTCCTCTGCCAGTATGATCTAAAGTCGATCCCGTTTGACTCATCAGACTTTGGGCCTCCGCCCGGTAGGGGGCCAGGTGCGGCTCTTTGACGTGGAAATCTCCGTTCACTTGATTCATAACAAGCCGGGAATCGCCTTTGACTTCAACGCCTCCAAGGTTAAGCTCTTTCGCCATTTGGAGTCCCAAAACTAAGGCTTCATACCTCCACATTATTATTGCATGGAAAATCCGGTTTGAACGAGTATGAGAGTAGTTCTCCCACGGGCTTCGAAGACTACTCATGCTCCTCCCACGGACCCGAAAGAGGATCCGTCATAAAACATGGTCCAAGGCTTGTCAACATCTCATGTCCACGACTTCCCGGTATGTATTCATGTACTTTATCATCTCTTTCTCCTGGGAACATGACCATGAGGTCGGCTATTGCTTGTCCCCTTACAGGGTTCGGCCGCTGGTACTTGAGCTAGAATTCCGACAGTTGAACCAACCACCGGGCGGTTCTCCTTGTAAGGACAGACTTCGAAGCCATGTACGCTATAGGGTTCGCTGCTGCCACCACAATGGTTTCATGTGTTAGGAGGTAGGGGCGCAGCTTTTGAGTCGCGTATATGAAGCCCAAACATGCTTTCTCTACACGCGGTCACGTAATAGATAGGTGATAGCTCAGTTCCCCCCATGTCTTGCGCGAAAACTGCGCCGATTGCTTAGCTGGTAAACGCCGTGTAGATAAAGAGGGACTCCACGTATCGGAGATCTAAGAATCTTAGGGATGAAAAGACACTGCTTCAACTTTTCAAGCGCGGCACATTGTACTTCTCCCTATACGAAGGGTATACCTTTTTTCAGCAAGGGAAGGAACGCAGTCATCAGCTGTGCTAAACCAGGCACGAAGCGTCGTATGTACGATATTCGTCCTATAAAGGCTTGCAACTCTTTGGTGTTCGTCGGCGGTGCCATTGTTGTGATTTCTTCGACTTTGCTCGGGTCTACTTGAATTCCCTCATTAGTCACTACAAAGCCCAAGAATTTCCCGGATGTGACCCCAAAGGAGCACTTGAGAGGGTTCATCTTGAGTTTGAATTTCCTACATCTCTCAAAGGTCATCATTAGGTGAGAGATGTGATCCTCATCCTCTTGTGTCTTGACTACAATGTCGTCAACATATACTTCTACTGTCCGGTGCCGCCGGTTGTGGAAGATGGATGTCATGGCGCGCTGATACGTGGCACCGGCTTTTTTCAATTCAAACAGCATCACTACATAGTAGAAGTTGTCGTATGGGGTTTGGAAGGAGGTTTTCTTTGCATATGCGGGGTCCATCTTTACTTGGTTATATCCGCTGAAGCCATCCATGAAAGAATATCTTTTCTTTTTCTCTGTCGTGTCCGGCGTCTGTCGATGTTTGGCAAACGGGAAATTTTCCTTAAGGCAAGCTCGCTCAGTCTCTATGGTCTACACAACACCTAACCTTTCCATTTTTCTTGGTTATCGTCACAATGTTAGCCAACCAAGTAGGGTGTTGTATTGGCTTAATGAATTTGGCTTTAAGTAGCCGTTCCACTTCCTCCTTTATCGCGAGGGCGGTAGCCCTAGTAAACTCGCGGCTTCTTTGCTTCACGGGTTTGAATTCAGGCGATACTCCTAGATTATGTACCACGAGATCACTATCTAAACCCGACATTTCGTCATAGTCATAAGCGAAGACGTCCTTGTATTCTTTAAGTAACGCGATCAATGCTACCCTTTCCTCTTGGTCCAGATTCTTGCATATCATGATGGAGCGCTTGTCTTCTTGTGTTCTTATGTTGATTTCTTCCATTTCATCCACGGTGAGGTATTTTGGAGTTCGTTCCTCATTGGTTCTCGTAATGACGCTTACCAACTGATCGCGCAATTCTTGGTCATCAATCGTGCTGTAGGGAAGCTCGGACAAGCTTTGTTTTGTGCTTTCATCGGGAACCCCCGCTTTACTCATCAACTCGTTAGCGTGGTTTTGCTCATTTGCGGGCATTCCCTCGGTTAATTGCTATAATCGGTACATATGTCCACCATCGGGCCTGGAGAAGCGTTGGAAACTGGGTTGCTCCTCTTGCTTCCTTTTTCTTTCCGTTGGTAACACCATCCTTGACGAACTGAACACGGATTTGGTGGGTTCCGCTTTTTCTTCGTCCCCCCACTTCGGTAGCGGGGTGAGTCGAGCTTCAGGCATTTCGTCCTCTTCTTTTGACTCGTCATAGAAAATTGCGTCCGCCATATATGCTTCTTCTGGGGCGAAAGGGTTGCTCGTGGCGGGAATTCGGTACTGCTTGCCTCATATGTTAGTTTTTACACATTAATGGTACGTCGACGCGACTACTTTGTGGTTGAGTAGCCAGCCTCTCCCTAGTAACACATGGAAGGTATTGTCATCTTCTAGAACATAAAAAGGGGTGATCTCTCGAATAGGACAAACCTTCATTGCTAGGTTAATGATTCCAATAGTTGTTTGGGCGTGGAATCCAAACCCTTTCACTGTAGTGATCCGCATTCTTATCGCGGACCGATGTATGCCTAAAACATCGAGTGTATGCATTGAAATCAGGTTTAAGGATGCGCCCCCGTCAACGAAAGCTCTTTTTAGTGTCTGCTCTGTGATATACATGGTGAGATATAGAGGCCTGAGGTGCTCTCCCGGGTAATAGATGTCTTCGTTGGTGAATACGATTGCCTCATTGGGGAGAATCCCACAGGGCCTACCTGCTGCTATGGATGCTATGGCCTTAGACGCTTCCTTGATTTAATCTTCGCTGAAGCCGAGCGAATCGAAGAACTATTGAGCCAATACTGTCTTAGAAAATTGATGAGCCACGCCGTCTATGTTAGCAAAAGTAGAATTCTCCATATCCACCTCGCATGCTTCTCCTTCATCCTCGGTCCAGGGCCTTCAGGCATCTCCGCTTGGGTCATGGGAAAGCATCATTATGTGATGTGGGGTGGTTTTTCCATCTTCCGCTTTGTTCATTTCAATATCGCCTATTTCCAGCTTCTTCTGAAACATCCTTCGCAGGTTAAAGGAGTCGATTGTAGGGTGTTGTATCCTCCGATGAAAGTGACAATAACGCGCATCATTTTTGTCAATAGTGCTAGGATCCATTTTTGTCGGGGGTGTTGATGGTGGTTTTTAGCTTAGGGTTAAAATCGTAAACCTTACATCTGACATGGCGTCACTATGACCAATAGCGCATTTATTGAATCAATCAGCGTGCCTACGTAAGAATTTCCAGGGTACCTTTTTTATATATATATACATGTGTCATGTTCCACTGCAGAACCCTTAGTATTGACTAACATCATCTTTGTATATACCAAACCCTAAATCTCGCAACACCGTGCCAATGGCAAACCATGCCAGCCACGTCTCCGCGCCAAGGCATGCCGACCATGCCAACCACCATGCCATCCACGTCTCTCGCACCAAGGCATGCCGACCATGCCAACGGCATCACCGTGCCAATGGAAAACCATGCCAGCCACGTCTCCGCGCCAAGGCTTGCCAACCATGCCAGCTGCACCACCGTGCCACTAGAAAACCATGCCAGCCACGTCTCCGCGCCAAGGCATGTCAACCATGCCAGCCGCACCACCGTGCCAATGGCAAACCATGCCAGCCACGTCTCCGTGCCAATTGAAAACCATGTCAGCCACATCTCCGCGCCAAGGCATGCCAACCATGCCAGCCGCTCCACCGTGCCAATGGCAAACCATGCCGGCCACGTCTCCTCGCCAAGGCATGCCAACCATGCCAGCCACGTCTCCGTGTTAATGGAAAACCATGCCAGCCACATCTCCGTGCCAATGGAAAACCATGCCAGCCACGTCTCCACGCCAAGGCATGCCAGCCGCTCCACCGTGCCAATGGCAAACCATGCCAGCCACGACTCCACGCCAAGGCATGCCAACCATGCCAGCCGCTCCTTCGTGCCAATGGCATGCCGGGCCAGCCACATCTCCACGCCAAAATGAAGGGTTGCAACAATCAACGGCCACCCTTCCATCTGAGATGCAGATATCAGCCGTCCAAATTCGAACGCATGGCAACTTGCGGCCCAAAGCCAAACATCACGGTTTTTACCAAAACCTTAATTTTGGCTGCGCCTACACATGCCAAGGCCATGCCGGCCCTAAAACCATGTTGCTGGCTGCCAAACGAAGGGTTGCAACGATCAACGGACACCCTTCCATCTGAGATGCAGATCTCAGTCGTCCAAGTTCGCCACCAAACGCCTGGCAACTTGCGGCCCAAAGCCAAACATCACGGTTTTTACCAAAACCCTAATTTTGGCCGCGCCTACACATGCTAAAGCCATGCCGGCCCTAAAACCATGTCCGCTGGCTGCCAAACGAAGGGTTCCAAGGATCAACGGCTACCCTTCCATGTGAGATGCAGATCTCGATCGTCGAAGTTCGCCACCAAACGCATGGCAACTTGCGGACCAAAGCCAAACATCATGGTTTTTACCAAAACCCTAATTTTGGCCGCGCCTACACATGCCAAAGCCATGTCGGCCCTAAAACCATGTCGCTGGCTACCAAACGAAGGGTTGCAACGATCAATGGACACCCTTCCATCTGAGATGCAGATCTTAGCCGTCTAAGTTAACCACCAAACGCATGGCAACTTGCGGCCCAAAGCCAAAAATCACGGTTTTTACCAAAACCCTAATTTTGGTCGCGCCTACACATGCCAAAGCCATGCCGACCCTAAAACCATGTCGATGGCTGCCAAACGAAGAGTTGCAACGATCAACGGCAACCCTTCCATCTGAGATGCATATCTCAGCCATCCAAGTTCGCCACCAAACACATGGCAACTTGCGGCCCAAAGCCAAACATCACAGTTTTTACCAAAACCCTAATTTTGGCCGCGCCTACACATGCCAAAGCCATGTCGGCCCTAAAACCATGACGCTGGCTGCCAAACGAAGGGTTACAACGATCAACGGCCAACCTTCCATCTGAGATGCAGATCTCAGCCAATTTCGCCACTAAACGCATGCCAACTTGCGGCCCAAAGCCAAACATCACGGTTTTTACCAAACCCTAATTTTGGACGCGCCTACACATGCCAAAGCCATGCCGGCCCTAAAACCATGCCCATGGCTGCCAAACGAAGGGTTGCAACGATCAACGGCCACCCTTCTACCTGAGATGCAGATCTCAGCTGTCCAAGTTCGCCACCAAACGCATGGCAACTTGCGCCCAAAGCCAAACATCACGTTTTTTACCAAAACCCTAATTTTGGCCGCGCCTACACATGTCAAAGCCATGCCGGCCCTAAAACCATGTCGTTGGCTGCCAATTGAAGGGTTGCAATGATCAACGGCCACCTTTCCATCTCAGATGCAGATCTCAGCCGTCCAAGTTCGCCACCAAACGCATGGCAACTTGCGGCCCAAAGCCAAACATCATGGTTTTTACCAAAACCCTAATATTGGTCGCGCCTACACATGCCACCATGCCACAGCTACTAGCACGTCGTTATGCCACAACTACTGGCAAGCCACCATTCCACGGCTACTAGCACGTCGCCATGCCATGGCCACTGGCATGCCACTATACCACACAACAGCAACAAGCTACACGTTTTCCAAGAAAACACTCGAGACATCAACACATGTCATAAACTGGGGATGCTCATTAGGGTATTGGTTTGGAGGTTTACAGCGTGCGGCGTACACTACGCCCTTTACAAGAAAGTGTCATAAGAATGAGTCGGTTAGTAAATACAAGGAGTAATGGTGAAACGTTTATTTCATTATGGAACATCAATTCCAGGCGTTACCCGTTTACACATCCTTCAACTTTACTCAGTCGTTTCCATTTCTTACGAGAACAGAGTACGTTTTGTTATGACTTGTATAAATAGATGTTACAACGCTTGTTCAACACTAATAGATCATAATTCTCGGATTGTCATCTTTTCTTTGTAACAAAGATTGTAAATAACTTGCTTGTAACGCTTTATACAACGTTGCGAACTGTCTGAGTCATTAGTTTTCTCTTGTTTTTCACCCTTTTGAGCTATGAACACCTATTTTGAGCACGTGAATAACATGAGGAGCTAAACCCCAACACCGGGATGACTGAGGAAGCCATATTTCATGCATGTGGTAATTATATTTAATTCTTTTATTACTACTTGCACTATTATCAATCTTTTTATGATTTTTCTTAATTGATTGTGAAGTCATATGATGATGTATGCTTGGTCTAGGTGCTTTTGATGCGTCATTCTAGTGATTTACAAATCAATCTTTTAAGAATCTACCTTGGCAAAGAATTAGAGTCAATATTATTTGAGCTATAATTGTTTGGAATAAATATATGAATCGCATGAATGAGTTATGGTGGAATCCGGTCCCGGTTTCTTTCGATATTTGTGACAATCCTTTGTATATATATTTTTTTATTTTTATTATTAAGTCTAAAAACCAATCTTTACAAGTCTGAATTGAACGAACTTTACTACCACTTTCTACAACAACTTTAAAAACCACAACAGTGGATTAGCTATTAAACTATAAACCGAATTAATTACTTTAAGAATGAAAAGCACACTGTGTATGCTAGCTAGAATCGTAGATTAAATAGATTTAACAAAATCTCATAATTAGAGTCACCCTTTCCTTTCGGGTATGTACTTATACGAGTGTTTACTACTAGAGAAATTAAAGCTTCTAAGACACTTGAAATTGGAACTAGATTCAACCTGTAACTGATGAGATATAGAAAACTATTAGATGTTTCTGAATTGGGATTGGTTGGTTCATTCTGATTTATATAGGTTAAAACAGATTAATTGGAAATACATAGGGAATACACTGTTATGCTTCTGACAAAATCAGAAAGAAATTCTCCTCTGTTAAAATCATCGCTAAATTGTTATCTCATTAGAGCTTTTAGACTGTCGATGGACACATCTGTAAAGATAAGTTCTTCTGATCCTTATAATACCCACTCCAAACTGAATGCCTCTACTAGGATACACTAGATGGGACCCCTGCTGAAGCCTTTTTCACTTGATTGATTGTTTGTCCCTCAACACAACGCACACCAATTTAATTCTTATACATTTTCTACATCTTCCGCCATGTACCACACTTGTATTAAGTAAAGGAATCTCAAGTAAGTATCTGATATTACAATGGTCCCATCTGAGTAACATTCTCTCGAATCCTTTGCGAATTTTAGTAACTTATCTCGTGGTAGTAATTTCATAAAATGTATTCTTAATGGAGAACTGGGAAATCTTAGCTTCCTGATATTTTTGTTCTTTTTTAACAAAACAAAACCATTTTGGTACATCTTTCTTTAATCTGTGAGTATGTGCAGTATTTTTGTTTTCTTTTTCTGCATAATAGTGTTTCAATGTTGATTGTTTTTCTAGAAACCATTAAATTTGCATCTCGCGTGACATTTAGTCTTTTTTTTGTGGATCTTTGAAGACCTAATGTGCTTACATATCTGAGTTGATCATCTGTTATTATCTAAATCGGTGTAGTTGTGTCCAGTTATTCACTATTGTCAACTCCTTTATTTTTATCAATTCATTCGAAGCAAAATTTATCTCGATTTGATCCTTCGCAGACTTACGATTATTGAGTAGCATCATTTTGTTTTTTATGTGTGTCATTTAGGTTTACTTGAAGTGATGTCTATTCCAAGCAAAAAATGGATGGGTGCAGAACGGCAGTCAGCTGAATTTCGGAAAGGAGTTCAATCATTTATCGTTTCACAAAAGATACCGTAGGAGAAGATAAATTATTTCTCTCGTCCATGCTCGAAATGTAAGCTTTTTGCATCAAGAAAATAGTATCCTCTAGAGGAAATACATTTGCATTTGATCAAAAGTGGTTTCCTTAAGACATACAAAACTTGGATACATCATGGAGAACAGCCTCGTACAAATGTTGTCAATGTTAATCAAGCTCCTAATTTACCTGGTAATAGAGTTCATTGTGTGAAGATTCTGGTAGGGGAATGGTCAACATGTTCAGTGACCTACATCGACGTATTAACCTCGATAACCACATGGAAAACTGTTTCAATGATCATAATCAAGAGAGTGGTGATAATGTTGAAGGTGATCAAGGTGCCGATATAAACTACAAGAAGAGGATTGAATATTCACTACAACCCCTCTATCCTTTTTGTGATAGGCAGCATACGAAATTGTCTACAACAATTGAGTTTCTAAGTATGAAAGCAAGACATAATTGTTCCGATGCTTTCTTGACTGAGTTATTGCAATTTATGAAGACTATTTTACCTGTTGGGAATACATTACCGGCAACAACCAATAAATCCAAGGCTATGATTGAACCTTTTCGATTGAAGTGTGAAATTATACATGCTTTCCCAAATGATTGCATTCTTTACCGGAAGGATTATGCTGACATGGATGAATGTCCTAATTGTAAAGCAAGTAGATGGAAACCAGTTGATAAGAAGAAACCACATGCCAAAAGAGTGCCAATGAAAAAATTAAGATATTTCTCGATTCTTTGAAAGGTTGCAAATAAGATGTTTTGTATACCATGGATAGCAGATCTCATTTAATTGCCATGGTAATATAGAGGAAAACAAAGACACACATGCGGCATCCTGTGGACTCTCCTTGTTGGAATTTTATAGATAGCAAGTGGCCCGAGTTTTACGCAGAGAAAGAGAAATGTGCGTTTAGGATCGGCAACCGATGGATTTAACCCTTTCGTAATGAATTATCCCCATAGTTGTTGGCCCGTTATGATGGTACTGTTGAACCTGCCCCCATCACACTGCATGGCTAAAGAATTTACAATGTAGACATTATTGATTCCTGGTCCAACTGAACCAGGCCATAACATCCATGTTTATTTGCAGCCGTTAATCGACGAGTTGAAAGAATTATGGTCTATTGGAAAGTTGACATATGATGCTCATACAAAGAGTAACTTTACGCCGAAAGCAATCTTAATGTGGTGTGTGCATGACTTTCCTACCTATGGACATGTTTCTCGGTTGTAGAACATCGGGAAGATTTTGTTGTCCTGTGTGTGGTGAAAAGACAGATGCAATCTGTCTAAAGAATGGACGTAAATTCAGCCTACATGGGTCATAGAAGATTCTTACCAAATGACCACTCCTTCGAAATGCAAAAGCAAAATTTAATGGAACCGAAGAACATGGAGATGCTCCATGTCGTTTGATCGAGCCCAATTGTTGACGAAGATGAATAGTGAACGAACAGAATTTGGGAAGTTCACAAGTAGGAAGGAAAAAACATCAAATTCTACTGGGAAAATGCGTTTGACGGGTGTCCAACTGTTGAATACTAAGAATCATGTACGCACTGAATCTTTTCGGGCAACAAGTAAGAGGAAACAGACGGTTAATACAAGGATTCCGCCAAATATGAAGAAGCGATCAGCTTGCTACAAGCACTTTGTGGTCAAAAAGATCAATTTTATTTGATTTACCTTACCGGGAGGTAACTAATTTAACAAATCTTATTATTTGATTTGCTTACTTTGAATATTATTGAGGCACAATACACATGCTTCTTGAACCGGCATACGAACCATTCACCTTTGATATTTTTTTTTAAGTTACTTCTTTTGATTTTGTTTTGGTGTCATTTTTTCTCTTCCAACTATTGATGTATGGATGTTGTTACTAACTGTCCTAGTTTACTCTAGGATCTGCTGATTCGACACAATTTGGATGTAATGCACATTGAGAAAAATTTTGCTGAGATTTTTTTGGTACTATAATGGACAATAAGGATAAGACTAAGGATGGGATTCCTGCGCCAAGGGGATCTACAAATCCTTAAGATAAAGAGGAATTTTTGGTTGAAGGATAGAGGACCTGGCAAGCCAATAGAAATGCCGCCAGCACCTTATTGTTTGTCTGTAGAAGAGAGGAAACTAGTGTGCATGTCTCTTAGTAACCCGAAGGTTTCTATTGGTTATCATGGGAACTGGAAAGGCAAAGTATGTTTGCACGACTTTCGGGCTTAAAAAGCATGAAGTCACATGACTACCACATCCTAATGCGGTTTTGCTACCTGTTTTTTGATGTATTGTTTCAAAGGGCATCGTCTATTGATTGAGGTCATTCGACAGTGTCATTGTTCTTTAAAGTTCTTTGTTCTAAGGTTATTGATATTCTTTGAGCTTCGCATCATGCACCAATGTCTCGTGGAGTCTATATGTGTTTTTGAAATGTATTTACCACCATCTTTTTGTTTCAATGATACATGTCGTCGTACATTTGGCAGAAGTGGCGTAAAACATTGGGTCTTGTTACAACTCTATGGATGTATCCTTTTGAAAGGTAATTCAGTTGATTGAGTAAATTTTTTGGTTTAGTTTTTCATGGAGGTAAATTGACTTATTATTGTTGTTGTGATTACACTACAGGATGATGAGAACATTCAAAGTTTTTGGTCGCAACAAAAACTATATAGAGTGATGTATTACAGAACAATATGTATTAGATGACGCATTGAGACATTGTATGGAGTACATTCTAAATGGTAGGGATAAGTGCTACAAGAAAAAAAGAAGGATATCTAATGACGATGACATTCAGGAAGGTCCATACCCGCCAAATATGTCTGAAGGAAAAATATATCATATACCTAACCCACAGTACGAACAAGCACGCAGATAGGTTTTGATGCATTCTCAAGAAAATACCTAATGGGAATAGTAAGTAGTACTTTCAGACTTTCTTATCGTTTCTTAGTATAGTAACTTACTTCCTTGTTGAGACTTGAACTAGTTAGGGTTGAATGAACAAACAAATTTGTAGAGTATGGTGGTAATCGTATATGTTGATTACAGGAAGTACAGATTACATGTTAGAGGAATAAGGAATTCAAGAAATCCTGATGAATACATGAAATGGTTAACGCAACAATTTCAGAGAAAAGACATGACAGATTTTAAGCGGCTCGTTGATGGTCCATCTAGATATGCAGTATCACATAATGCATATGCAGTAAATGGATATATCTTTTATACATCTGATGCAGAAAAAGGTATGTCCACCCAAAATAGTGGAGTGTCCATGAATGCCACACCACATTCATAGCAAGTGCCGAGATCGTAATACGGTGGACGATGAAGTTCCGTATTTCGAATTGTTAAACAAATTCTAGAACCGGATTACACCACCTTCAAGCAACCGTATTTTATTGTGATTGGGTTCGTGTCGAGGACAAGGTGAATGGATGGTATATGGATCCGGTTACAAGACATATTTATGTAAACTTCGAACGGTTTATGGGAAACAAAAAAGACACCGATGAGCCATTTATCCATTCTTCTCAAGTTACTTCAGTTTTTATTGCAAGGATGAGAGTAGGCCTGATAGGAAGTGGCACATTGTTTTAGAATCTCCAAAACGACGAAGTCCTTATGTGAATGCTTTTGAGGATCCTTTTGTCTTTACCTAAGATAGCTAAAGAATCTTCCCAAACGGCGAACTTAGGTGATAACCCTTTAGATATTCAATTATGATAAGAATGTTACTTTGAAATTTTTCCTAATGTACTTGAATTTAATCCTTTAGATATTCAATTATGATAAAAAATATTTAGTTTAATCCTTTTTAATGTTTATATTTCAAAAAAAAATTACATTTATATTACAATTGAATAAGGGATTTAATATTATAATTACACAATTCTGATGTAAATTGTAAATCTCCACAATCCCGAAAATTGTCTAAATTCGAAATATCGACTCTTTCCAGTTTCTCCAATTTTACTCGTACTCGTTCCAAGTCGGTCAAATTTTTGAATGAAGTGTCGAGTCTTGAATATGTAACTAAAGGATGGAGTTCTGGTTTCTTCAGTTTTACTCGTACTCGTTCCAACTCGGTCAAATTTTCGACTGAATTGTCCAATCTTGATTATGTAACTATATTTTGACCAAATCGTCTCAATTTGAAAGAATGAAGTTTCAGTTTCTTCTGTTTTGTTCGAACTCGTTCCAACTCGGTCAAATTTTTGACTGAAGTGTCGAGTCTTGATTATGTAACTAAATTTTGACATAAACGTCTAAATTCGAAAGGATGGAGTTCCGGTTTCTTCAATTTTACTCGTACTCGTTCCAACTTTTGGTCAAATTTTCGACTGAATTGTCCAATCTTGATTATGTAACTATATTTTGACCAAATCGTCTCAATTTGAAAGAATGAAGTTTCAGTTTTTTCTGTTTTGTTCGAACTCGTTCCAACTCGGTCAAATTTTTGACTGAAGTGTCGAGTCTTGATTATGTAACTAAATTTTGACATAAACGTCTAAACTCGAAAGGATGGAGTTCCGGTTTCTTCAGTTTTACTCGTACTCGTTCCAACTCGGTCAAATTTTCTACTGAAGTGTCGAGTCTTGAATATGTAACTAAATTTTGACTTAAATCGTCTAAAATCGAAAGGATGGAGTTCTGGTTTCTCCCAGGTTTTGTTCGAACTCGTTCCAACTCAGGCCAAATTTTTTGACCTAATTATCGAGTCTTGATTATGCAACTATATTTCAACTCGGTAAAATTCCCAAATCATCCCAATTCGAAAGGATGAAGTTTCGGTTTTCTTCAATTTTGCTCGAACTCGTTCCGACTCGATCCAATTTTTTATTGAATTATCCAGTCTTGATTATGTAACTATATTTTGACCAAATCGTCTCAATTCGAAAGAATGAAGTTTTAGCTTCTTCAATTATATACCTAAATCGCTCAACCTCGGCCGATTCTCAACTCGAATTATCGAGTCTTGATTATGCAACTATATTTCAACTCGGTCAAATTCTCAACTCATCCCAATTCGAAAGGATGAAGTTTCGGTTTCTTCATTTTTCTCGAACTCGCTTCGACTCGATCCAATTTTCGATTGAATTATCCAAATATTGATTATGTAACTATATTTTGACCAAATCGTCTCAATTCGAAAGAATGAAGTTTTAGTTCTTCAGTTATGCTCGAACTCGTTCAACTCGGTCAGATTCTCAACTATATTACCGAGTCTTGATTATGCAACTATATTTAAACTCGGTCAAATTCTCAATTCGTCTTAATTCGAAAGGATGAAGTTTCAGTTTCTTAAATTGAGGTATCGAGTTTTAATTATAATCATGTAATACGAGAGAAATTTTAATGATAATATGTGCGAAACTCGACAAATATTCAGACATTGAAAATTATCATGTAATTAAAAGTCAACATGATTATCACCAAGACCGGAAATTACCCCAACGACTGAAATTTTTTATGTAACTTTAATTTATAATTTTAATCAATTTTGTGTAATTTTGATGTGCTTCACAAATTAATTTAACAATTTTTTTTCTTTTTCTAATTGGTAAAGTCAACCCTGGTCAAGGATCACTAATTAAAATTAAAAGACCAAACTTTTACTTGTGTCGTGGTCCGTGACTCCGTGGATGCCAACTAAAAGTATCCCAAACTAAAAAAACTAAAAAAAGAAAGAAAAGAAATGGACGCGTGTGTTGATCTGAACTATGTAAACATCGTTTTCTCCTCAAGAGTCAAGTCCAGATTTCATCACTTCATCTCCATCTCTATCTTAGGTAGAGAAGATTTCTCCTCGTCGATATTTTGGTCGAAAATTAGGTGTAATTCATTGAAGTTTTGTTATACAATTTTGGAAATATCTCTGCATCGTCGTTGGATGATGGTGTTGATTATATTGAGAAGAAATGGGAGATTTTTTATGGAGATTTTTTACTCAAACATAGACCATCCGGCACAAAGAGAAAAGGTGAACCAAGAGAATAAGTGATATTTGAGAATGAATTGGTTTTAAATTTAGGGTTTATTTAGTTTGAAGGGTAACATATCCCCAATTAATTCTCATATCCTCGGTTGTAGGTTCTTTGGAAAACATGCCATGCCCACAAATTTAAACAATAATGGTTACATGTGTACGTTAAAATACTAAAACACGTAATGACATCGTTGATTAAGACTACTTTTAACGGTCCAGGACGTATGAATGTCCATTAAATGTCATTTTTAATTTAACCACATTTTTTCCCTTGTAAATAGCGCGTTTTAAGGCCTAAAAATAACCGGCCGCAATTAACCCCCATTACACTTGGCACCTATGACCAGTGCCAGTTTATTATTTTTCATTTTTGATAAACAAAACACCGTTCCATTGATGGAAACTCCATATTACAATGAATTTAAGATCGAAAAATTACCCAGCGGGGGTGATTTATTAAAGAAGAGGGAGACAGAGAAAGAGAAAACCCCGGAATAATAAAGCAATTCTAGTGACTTCAAACCATGACCCGTTTATCAAACTTTGCCGTTGACTACTGAGTACATCTTCTAAAGAAGTTATTACTAGCAAAGAAGATTTTTGGTCAGGATAAAATCATTACGGTCAATTGATGAATGATAACCACTGTCCTTGCACCGCATTAAAGCAAAATCTGATACAAAGAACCAAGTTTGATTTATCTCCATTAGAACGGAAAAGACCTCCCTGGCCTATGAAAGTGAAACTTTTGTAATCTTGTTCCCTAAAAGTTTAGGGTCATATTAACATAAATCGCCTCTCAAACACCTTCTGACTATTGAAAATGACTAATCCGTCCAGCACTTTTTTCTGGATAAAAGATACTTTCACAATCTCTCATTGTGATTTTCAGAATTTTGGTTTGGTCCTCCAAAAACCATAGTGGCTACACACCAGGTGGAGCCAGAATTTGATTAAGGAGAAGCAATATTTTGTTGGGAAGTGCAAGAAAGCAAAAATAAACTTGGAACTCGGAAATTTTAAGTTTGGGAGCTAGCTAGGCTGAATTGCTTTCAACTGGCTCTGCCCCTAGTTGCGTACTGGAAGGATTCATTGGCTCTACCCTTAACGGAGAACCTCCAGAAAAACCCCGTGAAGTGCACAGGCTAGGAATGCGCTGCAGGCGTAATTAAGAAAGGGTAAAACCTTGAAAAATGTAGTACTTGAGAGAAATTTATTGTGATATGATGATATCAGTGCTGAATACAGAATTGAATGGCATAGACTAGCTAGGTCCAATACTATTAATTCATGCACTTATCCACACAACCAGTAGAGTTATGATCACGGGTCAGAAGACTTAATCAAAATACTATTAGCAGTTTGGTACATCAACTGAACGTTATTAGGAGATTCTTTAGATAAGGGGTTCATTCACTGTCTAGCAGCGGATTTTGACTAGCACCAACCTTTTAGACCTTGCCAGTTACATTGTCCATTGCTCACCAATTTCAAGTATAAAATCAATTATTTAAAATTAATTAGCGTCTCAAACTCAAACTTACTTATTTTCAAGCTTACTGTCATCCTAATATATTCATTCCAGTGTGCTAATTTTCAAATTTTATTTCTTTGATTACAACAATGTAACCAAAGAAAATGACTTTTAGAAGCATAGTAAGTAAAAAAAAAAAAAAAAATTGCTTCTAACTTCTGAGATTGATTCTTCATTTTGAAGAAACAGAAATGCTTTAGCATTATGGTATCCGAATATGGTATTAGTAGTTGAATAACCAGGTATTAAGCTTGGTGCCGTACAAAATAGAACCACCAGACTTAAAGTCCGAAACAAAGTGCGTATAAATATTCTTCGGATAAACAATGAGCAAACTCTAAAAGGTGGTTTAACTGTGTATGATTTTATAGTGAACGGTTCTTAGATGTTGAAAGGAACAAGAGATCAAAAGTAAGATTGGGTAGGTGATTTTGTGTTTATTCCTAATTAGAAAGCATCAATTACCTTTACACAACTGATAGCTAAGTTTGTCTCCCTAATTAGTTTTGTTTTAACCATGTTTAACTACTATTTATCAGCATAAAAATGTCTTTATCACCACTTTAATTTGCTTTAATTGCCGCGTAAAAACACCCATCATTATCATCATAATCATCCACTATAAAATCATATGCAATTAATTAATCCATGTTAAATGACAAGTTGTAAAATAGGAGCTATGAATTTTTAGATTCTAAAATTTATTATTATGGGTAGAAATTATGGAAAATCATTGTGCTCCAGAGGAATAAAATGACCTATGTGATGGACAGGTTTTTCCCAAGGATGATATCACTACTTATTTAGTAGCTAAAGTTAACAGTGTTTATGCCTCTCTACATAAGTTTTACAGAAATAGCTAGGAGCATGCTTGGATATATATCATCTACGTGGTTACTTTTCGATTTTGTTGGAAACAAAATAAAATTATAGTAAGTAAATTTGGGAACAGAATTTCAGAATGACATCTAAAAAAAAAAAAAAAGTTGTGAAGTAAAATGTTTTTACGTCTTACTTCTAAAATCGATTTCTACTATCTGGTATCTAAACACCCTCTAAAAGAAATATTGTTTGACATTTAGAAAGCTAAATATTAATTTGGTATGTAATTTGGGACAATTACAGTTCTCTAAGTTACACTGATTCAAGAAAAATTCGATAAAAAAGCCTGGTTAAATTGGGGCCTATCCCAATTAATTGGGGCCTACACTACAGGACAAATATTATTAAGAAATGAAACTACCAACTTACCTTCATCAAATACTAATACTACAAATGTGTCCTCATTAAATTCTAGTAATAAAACTAAAAACTAAAATCATAAAATTAAAAACTAAAATCAAAATCAAAATCGTAAAATTAAAAACTAAAATCAAAATCAAAATCATAAAAATTAAAAACTAAAATCAAAATCAAAATCAAATTCATTTTCATTTCCACTTCAACTAATTCTTCTTCTTTTCTTCTCAACCCAATCCTATAAACTAGGATTTAGTAACATGC
The DNA here is from genome assembly GCA_023531295.1 of Papaver armeniacum. NCBI lineage: Eukaryota > Viridiplantae > Streptophyta > Magnoliopsida > Ranunculales > Papaveraceae > Papaver > Papaver armeniacum. Next base: position 22,646 of record JAJJWW010006376.1, on the reverse strand, counting down.
AATTGCTTAAAAATTGAAAATTTTGAAATTAGATTTTTTCGGGTTTACCATAATCGGTTAACGTTAATGTATATGTGATCCGATTGCAGATAGAAACGGTTTATGTTCATGCCCACAAAGACTGATTGTCCTTGGTATGTTTTCTGGTTCGACCATAATCGGATTACATTTGCACTTATAAAAACCGATGTTGATGTATAATGCTAGAATCGGATTTTATATGTGTGTCGAGTAAACCGATTGTTGTAAGAAATTTTTCTGTATCTTTTTTTTGTTAGAATCGGATTACATGAGCACTATTATAAACCGATTCCTGTTGTGCAATGTCAATAATCGGTTTTTATGTGTGCATCGTGTAAAGTGTAAACCGATTCTGGTTATACCCGAATTGAAAATGAGTATCAGTATGATTTTACACAATTTCAAAACGAGTATGATTTCATACTCGATCTCAAAATGAGTATATGAATTTATACACGAACTGAAATCGAGTATGAAATCATACTCATTTTCAGATCGAGTATGATTTAAATTATGTTTGATTTTTTTTCTTTCCCATAATCGGTTTTCTGTATACATTTGTAAAAACCGATTCTGTTTTTTTTTTGTGAATTGAAAAAATGAACCCAGAATCGGTTTATGAGAGCACGAACATATACCGATTCTGGTTTGTTTTCTTTTTAAAAAAAAAAAAAAAAGTTCACGTTTCGATGAAGAATCAAGATTAGTTATTTTTAGTTTAATTTGATTAAAACATCAATTAATCATTTTTTTACTATTCAATGACCTTTTTTGTCATCTAGCTATTGGCCTCAATTAAGTCCTATAGGCCCCAATTTAGCCAGATAAAAAAGCACATAATATCCCTTACTATTATTGTTCAATATCCATGAAAATGGCAATTTTTTTTCTTTTTTCTTTTTTTTTTTCTTTCAGTATTCAAGTTCAACTGAATCCAATGAAACTGTAATGGAATATTCTCTTTAGTACCCGGCTGAATTCCATAAAACATGGATAACATTTGTTGAAATATCCAACCGTTTTTTTGTGCAATTCCATATTTTTTTTTTTAATAATTATAATCTTTGTATGGTTTTTAAGTTCTCAATTTTGAAGATTATCAACATTCATCTTCCACTCTTTTTACTAATTGAGACATCTATATTGAAAAGACAACCACCTATGTAGAAGTCATCTACAGTGATAAAGTCATCGGGTGATGATACCAGTAACCTAAGTTCGATACTCGTCAATACTGTATTCTTTGCTGATCAAAAATAAAATAAAACATAGAAACCATCTTTTACCGTGGAGCTGTTTGGTAACCATTATTTTAATGGATTATCAGCCCATAATCCATTATGTAGATTATAATGGATTATGTATGTGTTTGGTAACCATTATAAAAACTGATTTTATTTAATCGTAATTGAAAAAATCCATTATTTTCAGAAACAGAAAAATGTTGTTTTGAAAAATTATTATAATCAGTTATTTTCTTTAATTAAATTGAGTTGGGTTTTTTCTTCTTATTTTCTCTAAGTTATTGAGAGAGAGTTAAAAGAACAATAGGGGACTTAGAAAAAAAATCCTAGATCATTTTTTAACTCACCTTTTTGAGAGCATTTTTCAAAGATAATCAATTATTTGAGAAAGGTGTTTGTGAAAACTTATTATAAAAATGATTATACTAAAATCATTTATCTATACATGATTATAGATAATCATAAATTTTACCAAATAAGACCACAAAATAATAGGATTTCTCGTGAAATGAAAGGATTGTACGTGCTTGTAAGCAAAGGCAACATTTGATCATCATGGATACAAAGAATGATTTATGAAACCAAGGGAAACAATTTGATTATCATGGGATATCTCAAGAGGCGGAGCTACAAATCTTAATATGTGGAGGCGATCATTTTTAGGGTAGACAAAATGGCAAAATTGGAATTTAGGGCCCAAAATTTTGAAATTACTAGGTTTGAGAACCAGCATAACAGGATGGGCAATCGAAGAAATAAAAAGTAGGTTGAGGCAAATCCCGCAAGTCGCTATACAACACAACTACAGGGAAGGCAATCAAGCAGCAGACGGATTAGCAAACCATGCAGCGGACGGATTAGCCAAGTAGGAAACTATTCAACCAAAATTTGGGACCAGGCAATCCCATCTTTTATCAGTCACATTTTATTTCAGGATTCTGTGGGGGTACCACATACCCACGACAAGTCGTAATCTAAACTTTTCTCTAATACATGCTTCAAAAAAAAAGGATGGGCAATTGACAAACCTTACCATGGGCTGGCTCGGTCTCTGGATATCTCAATCTCAATCTACATACCCCTGGATAAGTTGCGTAACACAATAACAACTGGACATATTTCTGCCCTCACCTATCTCAATGCTAGAACGTTTTATCATCCTCCGTCTAATGCTCTCATGGGATAAATTCCATCCTTGATCATAGATCATAACAAAACACTCCCCCTTCGGAAAATTTCCTCGGTAACCCCTACGAAATGTGGTATCTCTCGTCGAAATCATGGTTAAAAGCACCATAAAAGAGACATTCAACACGAGAATTCCCTAAGAAGTCACGGAGGTCTATGTACCAACTAAGAAAATAAACCACCGTTCCAAGCAAGAATTCGGAATAAAAAATCTCTTGGACAACTAAAATAAATAAACATTCTGGGTATTTTAGTATCCGATGAATTTAGCCCAAAACCCTATTAACAAAAAATTAGTTATATTATGTACTTTACCACATTGATAAATGGAAAACAAATTTGAGTAAATCTAGATCAGATTCCACTAATTTTGTACTTGTAACAAAACAAGAAAACAAAAATGATTTAGATCTAAAATATATGTATTAAGTATTAATAACAGAAATTCCGTTTGTCAAATAAAATTGGATCAGTATAAAGCCAAACAAGAACAAACACCACTTAGGTAACACCTGCCCGGTGATGCCGGTACGTGGGATATTGGGGCCATGTTTTTTAACTTCTTTTTCAATTGTAATGTTAATTAGGTGTTTGGATACACATTGAGGAGTCGTTTCTTGATTTATGGAAGTAAGAAAATCTACTTTTCGTGAAGCGAGCGTGTTTAGATACCAGAAGCAGAAATGTTTCTGTTTTCCAGTAGTCATAAGCAAAAAAAAAAGTTGTTTCAAAAAAATCTGACTTCCAAAAATCGAAAAGTCAGGCATCAATTTAGCAATAATTTTGCGAGACGACTTTTAGAACCAGAAAAGTCATCTCTTTATGAAGCAAAATAGTTTTGCTTATGGCTACTGCTTCTGGAAAAGCATAAGTACTTCTGTTTTTGGTATCCAAACGCGCTATTTATGTTTTTGCTTCTGACGTTTTGCTCCATGACTTCTATTTCTACCATCCAAATGCGTTATATTTGTACTTTGGTATCTAGATTCTAACCATAATTTTATTTTCAAGCTTGGTAAAGGAGCGGCATGAAATGGTAGAGGGCGGCACCTAATAAGACAAAAAGGTCATTACAAGTAATTTTCAAGTGTCCCTTATCAAATAGAATGAATCGGAAATGACTAATTAGCCCTTATTGTTGATAATCAAGATTAGTAATGATAATCAAGATTAGTATTGATAATCAAGATTAATGTTGATAATTAATTTTCACTTATCATATGATTCATAACTCTAAAATAGGTTATTAAAAAAAAATTAGAGAAGAAAGAAACTTTTGTGATATTTGTGAAGGTCAATCTCAAACCAATTGAAAAAATTAACTAACAAAGTGAAGAACCCAAAGATTGAAAATGACTAGGTATACTTCTAAAGTACGTAACAAATCAAATTTTTAAAATTTCGGAAGAACATACGGTTGGAATTGAGTTTTACAAATCAGAACTATATATTACGGTTCGAATGTATCAATTACTAATCAGAATCTGGTTCAATTTTGGGAAAACCCAAAATTTCGGAGAACATACGGTTGGAATGGAGCTGACTACCAACCAGTAACTACATGTTGGGAAAACCCGAAAAAAAACCAAGTTACGGTTGGTATAATTTGTTCCCTTTTTTAACCGTAGGAACTTACGGTTCGTAACTTGGGTAAACAACACCAACCGTAGAAGAATCAAAAAGTGGCCCTTCAAACTAACAAGTAGGTGGACATTTAGTTTCAACCAAACTTTAGGCATACCATTTCTCTTCTTGACACCGTTGCACATCTTGATATCGTGTCATGAGACTAGGAATACCATTTTCAAATGAGTCTCGTGTATGGAGCTAAGTTCACTACGGTTGGTAACTAATGATTATAAACCAACTGTAACTAACCTACGGTTGGTAACTAATGAATCGAAACCAACCAACTAACCTACGGTTGGTAAGTCATCTTAACTTTTGAACCGTACATAACTATTTGATAAGTTGTTAACATTCGGGATGATTTACGGTTGGTTAGTTTAATTGAGTTTCAAACCGTAACTCAATTACGGTTGATAAATATGATGCAAATAAAACCGAATCGAACATATTCTCAAAACTAAGAACTTACGGTTGGTATTTGAGTTATTACCAACCGTAACTAGCATAAACCCGAAATTTCAATTTCAATTTTCATTCAAAACCCTAATTTTTAATACAAAATTAACTTAAATCCAACACGATAAACTAAACCCTAACCGGGTTTTTCCAAACATTTTTCAAATCCCCATTAATCGAAGACGATGACATTTTCGGTTTTAATGGAGGTTAGGGTTGATGGAGGAGAAGAGAAGATGAAGAAAAAGATGAAAAAAAAAACGATTTGATTTTGGTTAATTAAAAAAATTGATTTAATTTTGGTTAATTTAAGGTGAATGGGTCTCTACACCCCTATAGGACACCCCCAACCAATAAGAGGGACATTCTTTATCCACTAACCATTATGTGCCGCCCCTTTACCAAGATTGTTTATTTTAGTATCTAGTTTTTCAAAAATTAACATTTGTCATCCACATTAGCTGTTAACTGTCAAAATTTTCATCTAACGTACATTCTCTTAAAACAAAATAATTCTGACCACTAGATCCACTGAACTGGTAACCTGCGTAAAAACTAGTACTCCTGTACCAGGGATGTGAAATGCTTTAATGGCATTCCAACCCAAGCAAGAATCCCGCACCAAAGACAAAAAAAAATGGAAACAAAATTCGGTGTAAAAGCATTGAGTCACAATGACTAGTGACAAGAGGATCACATGAAGATGTATAAGCATGAAGACAAGGGTTTTTCTCATGGTAGGTCCAAACATCACATGTAAAAGAGAAGAACAAGGAATATCAAGAGGAGGAGGAAAAGTAGCCGTTGAAAGCAAAAGGGCAATTTATCTTGTGCTTCTTCTAAAAAGATTTTTAAGATTGAAAAATCTTTTTACCATAATTATTGTTTAAATTAATCCCATTAATGTGCATTGGTTAAATTCATTTACATTTGCTACATATGGTTTTCTTTTTTTTGACTGGTGCTAAAAAGAAATAAAAAAGTTGATGAGATGGGATTTTTTATTTTTCTTCTTATATGAGGTGTCCTACATGTTGGATGGGATTCCAACAATCCGCTCCCTAGCATGTGTGATATTCCTGAATAAGCAAGTATTTTTTTCACCTCATATTGGTATAATTTCTAATTTAATCAGTAATTTTGTTTAATCTAATCACCTTGTATGCTTAAAAAAAAAAAAATCACCTTGTGGCCATTGATGCGAAGAGTCCGATTTTACGCGATTTCGCGTGATATTGGGTCCGATTTTGTTTAATCACAAAATATTAATATTAATATCCGCCAGTTTGAAAATGAATCAACAGATGGTTATCAGTTACTGGGATTAAGGTTAAGTCCTACGCTTTGAGATATCTCAGGCTATTTAGATTGGCCATCCACGTCGACTTGGGCAACCTCCTAAGTCATATGGCTTAGATATCTGAAATTCAGTTTACCATCCACGTCATCTTGAGCGCTTAGAAGCGGTGCAATGTGTTTGAGAAAGGCCAAACGGTTCGGCGTTTAGGTTACTTTTTGAGCGGCAAATGGTTCGGCTTTTAAATCTCAGTAGTTAGATTTTGTGAGCCTTAGGAACTGTTTGGCGTTTGGTCACTTTTTGACCGCCGCACCATTCAGGCGTTTCAATCTCGCCGATATAGTGCATCATGAGCAATTCTTTGGAGAGAGAAGTAGCCAGTTGAGTGTTAACTTTTTTCCCACACTTTTTTCATGATTTGCAACACTTTTTGGCCAATCTAGCAGACTCCAATCTAGCCCATAAGACTTAGCCTAATAGCACGTTTAGATACACATTCAGAATTAGCTTTTGGATTTCTAGAAATCAAAAAAAAAAAAAAGAGAAAAAAACAAGAAATTAATTTGGGTGTCAAATTTCAACACGACTTATACGAACAAAAAAGTCGACTTCTTGTGAAATAAAATGTTTTAACTTATGATTTCTGCTTCTAGAGAAGTAGAATCACTTCTATCTCTGATATCTAAACATTGCTATAAATTGATAAAATCTACTGAATATAATGGAATGCTGAATTCTCCAGGTCAGCAGTTAATTTTCCAATTAATACATGCACATCTTTTTTTTTTCCTTCTTTTGATAATATATTTCTTTTTCGGAAAATGGGTCATTTGTCCAAATATTTTTAAAACATGGTTCAAATGGACGAGTAAAAATTATTAATGGACACAAAAAAAAAGCAAGGATGAAACTGGATTCATCCTCGCTTGAACTTAAAAAATAGTAATGATAAGACTAGAGGCATTGTGATGTAAATTAAAAATAAGAAAAAGTATTTGAAAATTGGTAGGATGAAAACTGTTTACATCCCGGCTATTTTTACAATTTTGTCCATTTAAACAGTAGTATCAAAATCTAAATATCCTTTTCACCCAGAAATTGTTGATTTTTGTCTTTTTAACCAATTTCGTGTTTCTTTTTCTTTTGATGATATACCTTGTGAGAATGATGATATTGGGAAAAAGTGTCCCATAAAATACAATAACTACAATTTTGATTGTTTAAATGCATAAAGAGTGGCACTGCGCTAGGATCACCTACTACTCAGTGTTTGGTACACTATAGTAGCTAAAGAAGCTAGTATGATGAGTTTGGTGCAGTAATGATACGAATTTTGCTTCAAAGGCAGCTTTTATTCAGAAAAATAGTAACAAAGCGTAATATAAACTATGAACCGAGGTCCAATTTCTAACTTTAGGATCACTATACTATGGATGAGAAAATAACGTCCACTGCTTTTATTATTTGGGTATTGACAAATTCATGATGCTTGGACCCCCTACTACCTCCCTTAAGATGATTCCAAGACTTTATTAATAATTTGTAGACCACTTTTATCTATGCAAATTGGTTACATCCAATGTCCGTCCTATCCACCATGGTAACTGGTGCCAATCACCATCTGTGTCGGAGCTGTAATTTTATCTATGGAATTTGGTTACATCAATGTTAGATTGTTATCCCAGTTTGGCAATGTAATAATAGAAAAAAATGCTCAATATACCGAGAATTCCGGACATAGCTAAAACTTACTGATACATAGACGTATTCCCTGCTAGTTTCGGAAGGAGGGGTAGGACCATCGAGCTAAATTGTGAGAGCTGGTTTAGGCAGGGTCCATGATTTTCGATCCGTCCATAATTGCTGGTAATAGTAAGCCATTTTGGACATTTTAGAAATAGTAAAATCTATGCAAACGGGGAAAAGTACCAAACAGGCACGGAGCTACACCAGGTCTAGTGGGGACATCAGTTCCCCTAGGATTTCCTAATTACATACTTAGGTTTTACATAATTATCATTTTAGGCTTGAAAATTTTAAGTATTTGTAGATTTGTCCCCCTTATCTTATATATTACATAGAGAGCCTTGAATCCTCTATTATACACTTTACAAACTACTGGTATCAAGTGCTTCTCATATAAAACCTGGCTTAAATATCAAAATTACGTAGGAAAGAACTGAAAAATATCAAAATATTAAATCCAATCATTAATCAAAACATCTTACAACTTATAAGATATTTTGGTGACATCATTTGAAGGAAAATACCAAAGCATAAAAAAAGATTGTGGCCTTCGGCCGCCTACTTTTACGACGAAACTACTAACATATATATATATATATTTGTCCCCCAAACAATAAATCCTAGCTCCGTCCCTGATACCAAATTTCATATTGGATCCCTGGCAAAATACTACCCCCTATGAAATGGCTCATTTTGTTTACAATAAACATATTCTGATTATTCGGGGCACATGTATTGATGATACCCCATGTCCACTGACTACACATTACGTATACTTTCACTACCAACTCAACCAACCACTTCAGTCCTAAAACAAGAGCTTCTTCCTAAAACACACCAAACCACAAGGACATTTTGAAAATTTCCACACAAAATTCCAAAAAAACGTGTCCAATTAATAACAAAAATTAAGGGCTCCTAAGCAAAATTCCAATAAATATTAACTACTGATTTAAACTCAATTAAGTAATTAAAACTCATTAACTAATTTTTTTACACTTAACTTCTCCGACATCAAAAGTTAAAGAATGTCCTTCTGTAAATTATTTTCAATTATTTATTTTTAATAATTTCCTCCATTAAATTCATTTTTTTCTGTGGATTTTCCCTACATTTTCGGTCTCCTTGTCCAAGAACCATCATCAAAACCCTAAAACTCCATCTTCATTTTTCATTTCACACCACTACACTCTCCATTACTGCAACTTGAGCAGAAACCAAGAAAAAAAGAAAAAAAAGGTCCTCCTTTACTACTCCTTGTAGTAAAAACCCAGAGAAAGAAAACCCCCAGTTTATCATCTTCATCATCTTCTTCTTGATGATGATCAGTATGAGCTTAAAAAAATTCATATCTTGTTCTTCTTCTTTCTAGGTATGTCTATCCATCTATCCATCTAGCTTCTCTGGGACTGATAACCCTAGTGATATTTTTTTTTTTTTTATAAATTGATTCAAGAATTTGAAAATGCAGTAGATTTGAAGTCTGGGTTTTGAGTTTGAAGTTGGAATGTTGTAGATTTATTGTTTGATTTAATTAGTAAGTGAAACAGGCTCTGTTTATTTTTTGTTCTTTTTTTCTTTAGAAAAAGCCCCAATGTTTTGTAGATGAAGTGTTTGGTTTTTGGTATTCAAGCTTTTGGAATTTTAAAAGAGTGAATCTTGTTGCTGATTTTATACTTAACTTGAAATTGAAACTTTTTCTACTTTTTTTTTTTTTGTTCCTACTTTTACTGTTTGGTTTGAGCTTAATGTGAACGCAGAAGATAGTGTGATTCCTTGCTTGGATCTTACTGGTTGTGAAAAGATTTGATTTTGTTTAGATATTCGTCTAATTTTAGCTCTAGAGTAGTATCAGTAGTAGCTTCACTTGTGCTTTAAAATGGTGATAGCTTAAGGTTTTGTTCAAAAAAAGTTTCAGTCCTGTGTAATTTCAATTTTAATTTTTGTAATTGATCTTGATTGTTTTCTTACTTGCGTAAATGAGATTCGGGTTTTCATTAATTTGAGTCAATTTCAAGGTTCTTTAATGGCGAAGCAGCAATAAATATTTTGGTTAGGTGAATAGCTGAATTGTTTTGCTTGTTTAGGTAAGAACTGGAAATTTTCCATTCTTGGGGATCCCCGGTCATCATCTCAAGTGATCGATGGACCGTTCATAGAACCTTGTTCAACATTAGCTGCCACTCGTTCGTAGTAATTATTTATTGTTACTTTGGAACTAGTCTTACATGCTTTGTTGAAGTCCTGAAGATGAGATAGAGCTGATATAGCTCTTTCTTCGTATATTGTATTGTATTATACCTATGTCCCAGATGTTCCCTTTCAGTGTCTTTGACCGTAGAGCTTTTCATTTGATATATGATTTCTATCACTAAGTCTGATTTATGGTTTATTTTATTTGACAGTGGAAGACTCTACTAGACCTCCTCCTGTAAGAGTATTGTAACTTGGCTATTGGTTGTGAAAATTTGACGGAGATGAAGTCCGGGTGTATAGTTTTAGTGTTTTTGGGTCTTTTAGTTTTCGGAAAAGCACAAGAAGTGTACATTGTGACTATGGAAGGAGAGCCCGTGGTTAGTTACAATGGAGGCGTGGAGGGATTTGAAGCTACGGCTGCTCCAGAAGACACTGATGAGAGAATTGACACTGCTAGGTATTTGCATGTTCATTTTCAATGCGGTGCAATATGTGTATGCACAATTGAGCTTATTCGATTTTCTGTTTCTTTGCGCGCGCTTGTAGTGAATTGGTCACATCCTACTCCCATCACCTTGTGACGAAGCACGATATGCTTTTGGACATGCTGTTTGAAAGTGGAACCTACAAGAAGCTCTACAGTTACAAGCATCTGATCAATGGATTTTCGGTTCATACTACACCTGAGCAGGTGAATTTAATTGTCAATTATTTTCTTCCATAAGTTTCGTTGACATTTTGCGTGGTTTGTCATCTGATGCAAAATTCTATTTCTTTGGTAGGCAGAATCTCTTAGACGAGCCCCTGGTGTGAAATCTGTTGAGAGAGATTGGAAGGTGAAAAGACTAACAGTTCACACACCTCAATTTTTGGGGCTTCCGATGGGAGTGTGGCCTACCGGTGGTGGTTGTGACAGAGCTGGAGAAGATATTGTGATAGGATTTGTTGATTCAGGAATATATCCACATCATCCTAGCTTTGCAACCCACAATACTGCGCCATATGGACCTCTTCCAAAATATAGAGGAAAGTGCGAAATTGATCCAGATACTAAGAGGAACTTCTGTAATGGAAAGATTATTGGTGCACAACATTTTGCAGCAGCTGCTGTTGCTTCTGGAGCATTTAATCCCTCAGTTAATTACGCGTCTCCTCTTGATGGTGATGGGCATGGAAGGTTCGTATTAGACTTGTATAATCAAGTAAATAGTAATCTAGTTTAGATGGTTTTATCCGTGATTTATGGGTTGTTAAGCTGCTAGTTATGTTATTTCTTTGACTTCTATTTTTACTGATTTGCTGTGTTCTAATATTGATGCACAGCCACACAGCAGCAATTGCTGCTGGAAATAATGGAATTCCGTTGCGGATGCATGGGTTTGAGTTTGGGAGAGCAAGTGGGATGGCTCCTCGTGCTAGGTTGGTTTAGAAATGCTTCTCAAAATCCTTGACTTCTTAGTTTTCTGTAGTTCTTTGTTTGGTGATCTTGGGAATGTTCTTTTTCAGGATTGCTGTGTATAAAGCACTTTACAGATATTTTGGAGGATTTGTATCGGATGTGGTAGCTGCTATTGACATGGTATGGAACTGTTCTGTGATCAAAACACTAATTGGGTCTAAATTTTAGATATGTCCTCTCCCTCCCCCGAGACGCTTGTTATTGTATTCTGGGCAGTTCCTTGTATTTGAACAAGTACTCTTCGTGACGCATGCTATTTGAGTTGATTTGATCTTTAATAATCTCATAGTTATATTGCTTCTACCGACCAGAAAGGTCGCCTAAGATTTAGGGTAGTTACTCTTGCAGACCTTGTTTAAATTTTAATTTAAGGTTTCACTTCATTAAGTTAATTGGTAATTTCGATTAAATATTTGCTTTATATTTTGTCGTGTAACCATGGTATGGAAAACCTTCCTTTCCTTAAAATTGCAGCTTGCTGGTACCTAAACAGTAAAACACTGTATGATGATGTTACAAATACTCTTGGATTGACTTATCTCATTGTCAACAGGCTGTTCACGATGGTGTGGACATTCTCAATCTCTCAGTTGGACCAAACAGTCCTCCAGCAACCACCAGGACCACCTACTTAAACCCCTTTGATGCCACATTGCTTTCAGCTGTGAAAGCAGGAATATTTGTAGTCCAAGCAGGAGGAAATGGAGGTCCTTTTCCAAAGACCTTAGTATCTTACAGTCCATGGATAACAACTGTTGCTGCTGCAATTGATGACCGTAGATACAAAAACCATTTGTATCTGGGAAACGGAAAAACCTTAACTGGGCTTGGTTTAACACGTAAGTTTGTGTATCGTTATGAAGTCCATTTACGTTTTTCAGAATGTTACTGGTAGGACTGACAGATTAGTATTTGTAAGCTTGCGCAGTTTGCTATGCGATATCAATCAAAATTACTAGCTAATCGAGAGTTGATATATACAGCAAGAGTTATTTGAAGATCAATTTTGATCACAGTTATGATTAGTATCCTTAATTCGCTTAGCACCTCTTCTCAATAAGTTGTACACTTGTACTTGAACCTTTCTGAACCTAAGTATTTTCCATGGCTTTGATGCAGCTGCCACACTTTCAAATCGAACATTCACCCTAGTTGCAGCAAATGATGTATTGTTGGATTCATCGGTTATGAAATTCAGCCCTTCCGATTGTCAAAGGCCAGAAGTTTTCAATAAGAATTTGGTGAAGGGAAATATTCTTCTCTGTGGGTATTCATTCAACTTTGTTGTTGGTTCTGCATCAATCAAGAAGGTTTCAGAAACCGCTAGGGCCCTTGGTGCCGTTGGCTTCGTTCTTGCAGTTGAAAATGTTTCGCCAGGAACCAAATTTGACCCTGTTGCAGTTGGCTTGCCTGGGATTCTCATCACTGATACCAGCAAGTCAATGGTGAGTAATTACAGAATTCCAAATTCGAATCAGCACAGTTGCATACTTTTCACATCGTTGAAGACCAAATCTGCTAGTTCTCAAAATGATTATACCTGGATGGTGGATCAGTCTCGATTTCTTTTTCTCTTTTATCACTGAGATTTGATTTATCTTGTACTGCAGGATCTTATTGATTACTATAATAGCACTACATCAAGGGACTGGACAGGGCGGGTGAAGAGCTTTAAAGCAACAGGTAGCATTGGTGATGGTTTGAAACCTATCCTTCATAAATCGGCACCCCAGGTGGCAATATTCTCTTCACGAGGACCAGATATAAAAGATTTCAGCTTCCAAGATGCAGATCTTCTCAAACCAGATATTTTGGCCCCTGGTGCTCTTATTTGGGCTGCCTGGTCTCCAAATGGAACAGATGAAGCTAATTACTTAGGTAACATGCATCTAATTTCACTTGTACAGTGGCACTAGAAGGGTATGGAATAACACATTCTTTGGTTGAAGTCATACTGGAAACTAACCTGGTCTTCAAGACGGAAAGTTCTGACTCAACTTGGCAAATCTGCGTCATCTTGATCCAATCATTGCAGAAAACAGTCGTGACTAATCTCATTTTGCCTTTAGTCAAGTTGGGTCACAACTTTCAGCCTTTAGAAAATAACTGGCTAATCTTTTAAATGTCAAAATGTGGAATTATTGATAAAGGTTTAATTTATTCAGGTGAATCATTTGCTATGGTATCTGGAACCAGTATGGCAGCACCACATGTAGCTGGAATAGCGGCCCTGGTAAAGCAAAAGCACCCTAAGTGGAGCCCATCTGCCATCAAATCAGCTCTGATGACCACAGCATCTACGTTGGATCGAGCAGGAAAGGGTATTCAAGCTCAGCAATATTCGGGGTCTGAAACCATGACTCTGGTATCTGCTACTCCATTTGATTACGGAAGTGGGCATGTCAGTCCCAGAGCTGCTCTCGATCCTGGACTCATCTTCGATGCTGGTTAGTATTTTACTCTTTGCAGAATGTAGTGGTGCTACATGGACTGCATTATTTGACCATATCATAATCCAGTAGATTGTTAGCTCATATCACACCAATGACTAATGTCACTTCAACTGATTCCCTCCATACTTTTTTGCCTTGGCAATGGGAATATAAACTTCAGCTGGTCACATGAGCTGCAGTGGCATGTGCCATGTGGTTAGCAATGAGCCATGTGGGAATATATACGATCTTGCCCAATTTTCAATATCTCATTCTTCGATTTATAGGTTATGTCGACTATGTGAAATTCCTTTGTGCAACTCCCGGAATTGATCCCAGCGAGATCGCAAACTTCACAAGTTCATCGTGCAAGACCTACCATGGTGGCCACCCATCAGACCTCAACACTCCATCAATTGCAATCTCCCATCTTGTAGGAACTCGAACTATTACCCGAACCGTCACTAATGTTGCCGAGGAAGAAACTTACACAATCACGACAAGAATGTCCCCGGAGATAGCAATCGAAGCCAATCCTCCAGCAATGACTTTACTTCCCGGTGCATCACGCAAGTTCACCATATCCCTCACCGTTAGATCGGTGACTGGATCTTACAGCTTCGGACAGGTCTTGATGAAAGGTAGTCGTGGTCACAAGGTACGAATCCCAGTCGTTGCTATGGGTTACTATTGAATGCTTGTTTTGGATGTATCATGTTCTTGATATTCTTTGTAGTCTCACTGAATAAGAGGTATAATAGTATGTACGTATTTATATCTAGAAGTATATACGTAGAGAAATCTGTAATTGTAGTCCTAGTATTTGAAAAGGTGGAGATGGCTAGTTTCCCCTTTATATATAGATAGATATATATCTAAGTTTTGTCTCTCACGTTTTATGATCGGAGTTCTGTATTTGGCTCATAGTTTTCTCTGTAATAACTGTACCAAGAATCCCTGATTAGCTATATATCATCATCATTAGTATTCTTCTCTGCAATTGCTCTAGCTCATGAATCTCATATCTCAGTCTTTGCTAAGGCACAAACACAAACTTGAGGCTTGTTTTCTTTCGATTCAATCGTTCCTACTTCCCTTTTTTTTTTTTAAAGAGACGTAACAATAAAGACTGAAATCCAAAGATCATACGCTTGTACCATGTACATTCTTCTTAGATCATAGTCTTCTTAGATCATATTGATATCATGAACTATTTATTTCGTCTTGCCAGTATAATGATAATGGTTGACTAAAATTCTGAATGATCAATTTGATTGAAATCTTTGTTTTGGCACTCCATGGTTTCCAAATTAGTTTTTGTACCGACTAGTTGTGATCACCTAAGTACCTCAGTTGTACACTAGCGGCACAACAACAGTTGGTAAAGAGTTGAAACTCAA
The DNA here is from genome assembly GCA_023531295.1 of Papaver armeniacum. NCBI lineage: Eukaryota > Viridiplantae > Streptophyta > Magnoliopsida > Ranunculales > Papaveraceae > Papaver > Papaver armeniacum. Next base: position 7,578 of record JAJJWW010006376.1, on the reverse strand, counting down.
ATAGAGAATGGACTTTACCATCAAGTGTTTGGTAGAACGGCTCATAGTAATTTTTATCGGCAGGAGCTAAGCTTTATTTGCTTAAGCTACTCGACAGTTGACAGACTCATTTTCCCATAAAATTTAAACTTGTTTTTTTTTTTTTTTTTTTTTTTTTCTTGAAGCATAATAAACTAAATATAATGAACTGGAAACGGACGGAACTAAACATAGATATGTTATTGGCATTTCACATATAAAAAAGAAAGGCCCTTTTCTGATCGCTCGGCCTGGGCCTCTGAAGTGTTTGAGACGACGCTGCAATGGATACCGAGAAGAAACAAGTGGTTTCCCTCCAATAAAACAAATCTGTACCAATCTTCCTCCTTAAAGGCTTTGACAAATAAAGATCTCACATTAAACGGTGATGAAATCCTCGCTTCCTATTGGCCTAGAAAGGCCTTTTCTAATGTAGAAGATATGGTGAGGACACTTGACATAACTCTATTGGTTGTAATAATTAAAATTTGGTTACAATTTGGATACATCAAATACTTAACTGTCCTTTAGACCAAGGGCTATGGAATGAGTGTTTTTAACACTCATTCCCTGCCAAATCGAGTGAGGGCTGAGTGAAAGAGGGTTATTTTGACCATGGAAGTCCAAAATAAAAAGACTAAGCGGCTAATGATTATCCGTTTGGAGAGATTTTTGCTCTCCAAGCGGCTAAATATATGCCTCTTCGCAGGTTTTTTTCGATTTTTTAATAATAAAACCTAACGGTGGGTCCCACATCCAAGAGTTTTAATAATTTAAAACTCTAAAATAAGTTGGAGAGGCATATCTTCAGCCGCTCAACATATTTTTTTCCAAAACGGCTAAAAATCAGCCGCTTAGTCTCCCCTTTCGCCCACTCTTTCGTTCCAATGAGTGTATGGATGATTACTGGTGAATGGGTGAGTATTCTCACTCCATAGTAGCACCTAATTTGACTAAATCGAGTCATACTCATTCATATTGAATGAGAACACTCACTCCATAGCCCTTGCTCTTAGTAACGATGTTTAAAAAAAAGTAGGTAGACAATACTTATGTTAGAATTTAAACTTGAATTATTTAGTTACACCGTGTGACAATTTTACTTGGGATTTCACATTTGTCTATGGGGCTACGGATCCAGCTGATTATGAGCAATATTGGCAGGAGTTGCAGGATATTCGTATTCTTTTCTCTGATCCCTGGCTGATTGGTGGTGATTGGAATGCTATCCTTCATCAGTGTGAGAGGAATCGCACAAGAGGATGTAGAAGAAGTAGAAATTTTTTTTCAGAAATTCATCAACAAAAACAATCTAATTGACATTCCAATGTCAGGTGGTTGTTATACTTGGACAAATTCACAAAATCCACCTACTCGTTAGGGTGGATAGATTTGTTTTTTTTGCAGAGTGGCAAGAAAGATGCATTTCTTTGGTGCAATTTAGGCTCAGGAGGCCTATCTCAGATCATGCTCCCATTCTTTTGAATTGTAATGCAGGTAATATCACTAAGTCTCCTTTCAGGTTTGAGAATTATTATCTGACTCATCCAGTTTCTTAGTTCAATTGAAAATGCGGTGGGCAAATCTCACTTTACCGGGTCTCCAAGCTATATTTTAGCTAAGAAACTACAAGGTCCTAAATTCTTTATAAAAAAATGGGGTAGAGATACTTTTGGGTCCTTACAAGTCAAGTGGATAAGTTGGAAACTCTTATTGATGTCTATGATAGCTTAGAAGAATTGGAACTTTTGGATGAAGAGGATTATGCAAAGGGAGACAGACAAGGGTTAACCACAAAAAAACTTCTCTTAATTTGGCAAGAAAGTGGTTTGCAAGATCAAAGGGTCAGTGGCTAGCTGATGGCGAAAGAAGTTCAAGATTTTTCTACCAGAATGCTAACTACAATCACAAGGTGAATTCTATTAATTCACTTCTTATTAATGAGGTCATGTGCCATGATAAAGACCTAATCAATGCAGAAGCTAAAACTTTTTATGAGACCTTATTTTCTGAAGAAGTTGGTGTAAGGCCTACTTTTAGTGAGCTTGAGCTTCCAAGTTTAAGTGTGCAACACAGGATTATGCTAGAGAAGCCTTTTTTGTAGGATGAAGTTAAAGAAGTGATTTGGAATTTTGGGACAAACAAATCTCCGGTCCCGATGGATTTACAATGGAATTTTTAAGGCGCCTGGGATATCATCAAACCAGAAATAATGGCAGTTATGGGTGAATTTCAACATACCAAGAAGCTAGATTGGAGACTCAACCGCACTAACATAATTCTTATACCCAAGTGTGAAGGTGCGTGAGTATGAATAATTTTAGACCCATCGGTCTCATAGGTGGTGTCTATAAAATTATCTCTAAGTTGCTTTACTAACAGATTGAAGTTGGTGTTACCTACAATCATCTCGCATTTTCAAGGTGCTTTTGTGGACTCTAGGCAGATTACGGATGGAATTTTGATTGCTTCAGAGTCTGGTGGATGCTAGAGAAAGAGAGAAGAAAGCGAGGTTTGGTGGTTAAAGTGGATTTACAAAAGGCTTTTGATAATATAAGTTGGAGTTGTCTGATTACACTTTAACCAAATTTGGTTTTGGTAATGTTTGGAAGAGCCGGATTAAGTGGTGTTTGACTTCTACAAGATTTTCAATGGCCATTAATGGTACTGCTTCTTCTTTGTTCAGAAGTCATAAAGGTGTTAAGCAGGGGGATCCAATTTCTCCATTTCTTTTCATAATGGTGGTGGAGGTGTTGTCTATAATGATAAAAAGAGCTGCCAATTTGAACCTGATTTCTGGTTTTAAGCCAGCTCCACATGCTTCTGCAATACATCATCTACAATTTGCAGATGATTTGATAGTTTTTTTAGATGATAAGGTGGAGGAAGTTCAAAATCTAAAGAACATTCTCATTAAGTTTTGAGTTTGGTTTAAACATGAAAGTGAATTTTAAAAAAAGTGCTATTGTATAGAGTTGGTGATCTCAAATGCCGAGGCATGTCTTGTAGTTTTTGGTTGTGCCTTGGCTACTTTCCCAATGAAATATTTGGGTATTCCACTGGGTAGTAAATCAAAATCTGTAGGAATCTGGGATGTTATTATACAGAAATTTCAGCAGAAGCTAAGTGCCTGGCAAAGAAGGTACCTTTCTAAAGGTGGAAGATTGATGTTGATCAAGAGTGTGCATTGCAGTCTTCCAGTTTACTATTTATCTTTGTTTCAGCTGCCTGCTTCTGTTGAGAAACAATTGGATAAAATCATGAGGCAGTTCTTATGGGGGACTTCTAAAACAAAATCAAAAAGGAGTTGGGTGGCATGGAAGACAGGTGTCTCCGCCAAAAGAAAAAGGAGGGGTTGGTATCAAGAAGTTAAGACTCATGAATAAGTCTTTACATGCTAAGTGGATATGGAGGTATGGAAATGAGCAGAAGGCTTTGTGGAGGAAAGTAGTTAATGACAAATTTGGAGGTAATGAAAAAGCTTTCTTCCCAAATCAAACTAATAGTTCTGTGGGAAAAAGTTTGTGGTGTGGTATCTTGAAGAGTAGTGTTGCTATTCAATCCAATTCTACAATTCAAGTAAATAGTGGAGACAGTGTTTGTTTTGGAAGGATAATTGGGTTAATGGACAAGGTCTCAAGTCCTTATTTCTGCTCTATACAAGATTACTAGGAAAAAAGATGCAACAATTCAAGACTTACTAGTTTTATCTAGTTCATGTAGTGAATCGGCTTTTTGCAGAATTTGAAAGACTCGAAGTGGAAGATGTGGCTATTCTACCGAATTTGTTGCCAACAATCAACATTAATGGGGGTCAAGATCAAAGAATTTGGATGGCAGGTAACAATGGTTTTTCTGTGGCTCACTGTTATAAAGCTCTTGAGGATGAAGGTTTGATTATGTTTCCTTATAAATCTGTGTGGAATCCAAAAATACCACAAGGTAATCTCTTCTTCATATGGACTTTATGTTATAATCTTTTTTACATTTGATTCTTACAGAATTCTTATGTAGTTAATGGTTGTTTGCTTTGTAAAAAGCATCCGAAACAAACCAACACATTTTTCTACATTGTGATACTACTAGAGCAAAGGTGGCATTATTTCCTGAAGTTTTACAACCTGAATTGGGTTTTTCAAGATTGTGTGAGGAACACTATTTGGGAGTGGAGGAAGAAAAAGGGTAATCCAACAACTATAAGAAAAAGAATTTGGGATATGTATCCATTTGCAATTTGGTGGGCAATCTGGATTGAAAGGAATGAAAGGTGTTTCAATGGTAAATATAAGCAGGTGGATTCCATCATTGACAGTGTGAAAGTGTTTTTATACAACTGGTGTGTAGGAACTGATATTTTTCAGGGATACTCATTGAGTTCTGTTTTGCTCAACTGGGAAGCAATTATGTCTTAATTTTGTTTGTTTTTTTCCTTCAGGGAACTCTACTAAAATTGAGTTTCATTTGTACTTTTGTTCCATTCAGCTTGCCACTCTCTTGGTGGTTGGCTGATTTTTTCAATATATCTTGCCCTTTTTGAGTAAAAAAAAAAAAAGTTACACCGTATTTACACCTATACTTAACTGTACTATAGTAAGGGTGGACAAAACTCATGTCCAAACCGTTAAATAAATAAATAAATAAAAACGTGAAACTCTAAAAAACAAGCTTGGTAAAGGGGCGGCAAGGGTGATAGCAATGTCCCTCTAATTGGTTAGGGGGTGTCCTATAGGGTGTATAAGTTTACTGGATTACCCTTTTCACCTTAAATGGACTAATTTACCCTTACTTTTTTGATTAAAAAGACTGAATTATCCTTCCCCATTTTTAACCTAATTGAATCAGTAAATCAAAATTGTTTCTCTTTTCTTCTCCTCCTCTCCTCCATTAAAACTGATATTTCATCGTCCTCCATTAAAACTGATATTTCATCGTCCTCTTCGATTCATCGGTGATTTGAAAAATTTATGATACCCAGTTAGAGTTTAGTCTATTGTTTTTGATTTAAGTTAGTTTTGCATCAAAAATTAGGGTTTTGGATCGAAATTGAAACTGAAATTTGTGTGTTGTATGTGAGTTACGGTTGGTAATAACCCAGATACCAACCGTACCTGTATTGGTTGAAGAACATACGGTTGCTAACAACCCAAATACGAACCGTACCTTAAAAAATTGAGAATTAGGTTTAGGTACGGTTGGTACGAAACCTTAGTTACCAACCGCACCTGGGTTCGGTTGGTAACTTAATGAAAGTTACCAACCGTATATCATCCTGAATGTTAAGAATTTTTGAAGTGATGATGTACGGTTGTAAACTATTGTTGACTTACCAACCGTACATATTCATGTATGTTAAGAATTTTTGAAGTAGTGATGTACGGTTCGAAACTATAGTTGACTTACCAACCGTAGTTTAGTTACTATTGGTTTCGATTCTTTTTTATGAACCGTAATTAGTTACTAGTTCGTATCCAAGATTTTCTATCAACCGTGAATCGTATTACGATTGGGTTTTTCCCCAAATTGAACCGATTCACGGTTGGTAACTAGCTTATTTCCAACCGTATGTTCTTGAAAAATTTTAAAAATTTGATCTTTTTACATACTTTAGATAATTTTGATCAACAAAAAGCTAATGGGAACTAATTTTGATCACCCACCTCTAATTTGCCACTTGAATCACTCATTTTGGTTGAGTGAATCAAAATCTAGGGTTTCACAAATATCACAAAAGTTTTTTTTTTCTTCTCCTCAATTTTTTTTTTTCTTATAACTCTAAACATCTGATTTTTGATTCTATAATAAGTGAAAATTAATTATCAAAATTAATCTTGATTATCTACACTAATCTTGATTATCATTACTAAACTTGATTATTAACAATAAGGGTTAATTAGTCATTTCCAGGGTTTTATTGATAAGGGGCACTTGAATTTACTTCTAATGACCTTTTTTGTCTTATTAGGTTGCCGTCCCTCTACCGATTCCTACCGCCCCTTTACCAAGCTTGCTAAAAAAAGAATTCTTATAAAAAAAGAAATCGTTCAAACACCAAAAAAAGGAAATCGCTTAAAATTACTTGGTGCATATATTTAAAATCCGTGCCTTGAATTTTACAAATTTTATCTCGTTGGAAAGGTTTTAAAAAATCTACAAATGAGTATAAACAACAATATTAAATTTAGAGTTTTTACGAAAAATTGGAAAAATATTTATCATTTTAGGCACAATTTTGAAAATAAAATGGAGATCAATTATTGTGCTCTACCACAAAAGGATACATAATAATGTATAACATATTTGGTTTTATGATCAACTAATTTTCTTTTTCACGAACTAATAAACGATGTCTTTCTTTATCCTGTTTCAAGAAAAATGATATTTTCACTTTAGCCATAAATTTTCTTTTACGGTCTCATTGCAGGAGTGTTTCCATTTTTCTTCGGTCGGCCTTCCCACCATGGCGGTCATCTGTTTATTATCAATAAACAAAGACTTATTTTTGTCTGGGGCGTTTACTTAGTAATTGTGTCTACACATGCCAAGCTACAGAATTAGATGACAAGAGAGGAATGTCGAATGACTCGAATTGCACTGTGTCATCATGTTCTGCGATACAAACACCAAGGATACTCTCTGTTAATCAACTATATCCTTTGATAATCTATATTTACGGAACTAAACAACATCGAATAGAGCATGCATGATTCTGATTTTTGGACCCAGCAAAAATTTCTCCCATTCGGCCATTATTGAGCTCGGTGTGCCTAAACTATGAACCTTGCATTATATATGTTGGGCTAATTTTCTCGGAGGTATCTGCACCTAAGTAGATCAGCTATATGCACATCTTTTTTCTTAATTACTAAAATTGTGGGGGATTTCATGAAGCCCCAGTAACTTTCCAACCCCATTTTAGTCCGAAGATGCACTAACAAAAGTAAAAGTTTCAACAAATTCTTAAAAATATAAAGAAAAGATCTTCGCCGGAGGTTATAACAAAAAGGCACGGGCAACTATCAATTTTTGTCAATATTTTTCTTTTTCTTTTTTTTGCTAAAAAACAGTCACAAAAAAGGCACGGAAAACTATCAATTTTTAGTATCGGTTAGATAAAAAGATGATTAACAAGGCAGGGGCAACTATCAATTCTCATCATCATTTTATTTATATGAATAACAAAAAAAAAATGAATAGCAAGGTAATTGTGTATTATTCTTTTAATAGTTATGAACTACAAAATGTGCTTTATTTTTCTATGCATTGCAATCGTAAATAAACCATCTCATCTTAGAGACAGAGCAGTTTCACCTAGAGTATTGTTTTTATTTCTTTAGGGGATTCCTCTCTGTATAGATGCATCAAACATGGTGAGAGATAGTTTGAGTATTTGGTGTTTTTGTTGGTTTGAAGAAGGGCAGAGCAGTTTTGCTCAGATGTTGCATTGTATCCTAATGACATAAAGGGATTGATATGGTATTTCCTTAAGGAACTCAATTATATAAACAAGATAAAACTGAAGGAAATTCATCCAGCTCGAACAATGAAAATTCCAAAATCAAA